>JARJLG010000116.1:0-305804 GCA_029448575.1 Mycena maculata
TCGAACCACACATTCTGAACCCCTTCCCGGGATGTGAAGAGCCACCTCCAGCTGCCGTAGAAATCATTGACGGCGAGTCACACTTCAAAATCAAGCAAATTGTTGACTCAAAGATTGACCGGAGGTTCTGAACTAAGCTCCAGTACTACGTTGAGTGGCTCGGGTACGAGAACACTGACGATCAGTACGCTTGGGTTGGTGCTGACGACTTGGATGCGGCTGAACACATCAACAACTTTCATTGGTGTTTTCCCAATAAGCCTGGACCCGAATATTAACTCATCACATAAATTTAAAACCAAGAAAACAATTCTCCGATTTCAAAATACAATGTTCATTCTATTTACAATGTCCTTTTTATCTTTGGGCCTCCAGGGCCTTCACTCCGCGCTTCCGGACGCTTCTGGCTCCCCCATCTCCTCATCCGAATCGTCCAAAACAAACAGTCCACCTTCCTTGTGGAATCCCGCCAGTGCTCCTGGCTGCAGCATGAGGGTTTGGAAGCCCCGCTCCTCTGACTCCCTCTTCATGTGCACTGGAATTTCCATCGCCTGGGTGGCAGAGGCGGGACCGGTTCTGGGTCGGGCTTGAAGGTGAGGACCGTTGAAACAGCGGCTATGGGTACACTGATGCTCGCGAAGATAATCAGAAAGCTGCTAGACGGCAACTAACCAACACACACACACACACACACACACACAATTGAGTTCAGGTCATCCTGTAGTTTACAGGTAAGATTGAACTTCTCAGGTTCGTGTCTCAAAAATGCCAACTCAATAGAAGTTTTATTAGGACTAATATGAGCACAAAGTAGTCAAAGATTGACCAGGGATTATCTACTTCAACTGAAGCGATATGGGTTTTATATATTTTACACTTCTAAACACCTCAAAAAGATATCTCGAAGACCTATAAGTCTCTCTAGACTTAGATAGGATTTCCTGCCGTACTCTGACGGAGACCACACTGGATCTAGACTTGTGATCGCGACTGAACTCACTGGAACAGATGCCAACGACCAGGTACTGTGACTGAACTCACTGGAACAGTGCCAACAGCAGACCTGAGATAACAATCAACAGGTGCCTTTCTCTAAGTGCATGACTCTCCATGAACACTAGCTTAAGTCCTTTAAAGCTTATATATGCCAACAAGACCACTTTATTATTGAACTATAAGTTCGACTCAGCCCAGTACCTTCCTGCAGCCATCCGGGCATACAGTAGGGCAAGGGAGAGTGTCTATCTACGGGTTTTTACAGGCCTTTTTTATACTAAACAGAGAAAACAAGTATGTAATGATATATATGTAATTGAGTGGGGATGATTCATGATTCTGGAAGAGTTCCGAGGCTAGCCAGGCTGATTCGTCGTCCTGTGCCGAGAATAGTCATCAATTATGACCGATTTGGGGTTTCTAGCCTGCCACACGTCCCTATGCCGAGAATAGTCATCAATAATGACCAATTTGGCTGATTTTCGGGTCTAGCTGCCATTGCCAGGGGAGACGTGGCCTGCTCAGCCTGATTATGACTCCAACATCATTCTGAAAGTATCCCACATCCTACTGGATGCAACAAGGTTGTTCCAAGACCCCAGAATCTCATCTAGAAGGTCTAGATTGCAGTCTAGACTTCGGAGTATCAGATCTCGGGTTTTCGGACTACTCTAGTGATCTGCAGACCACATCTAGCACATCTATAGGCCCACAATAAGCTTGGCTTGCAAGTATATATAATGCAATCCAGTTCAAGCAATCTCAGACTTGAGAAAATACCATTTCTAGAAAGCCATCTGGCATCTAGAAGGTTCGTCTCAACAATATATATTCCTAGGACTGCTATCTAGCCATCCCAGTTCGTCTCGACGATATATAGTCCCTAGGACTGTTCACATCTGATCTATTGGTCCAAAAACACAATGTATTGGAGGTCTGGGCTTTGTGTGTTTATCTCCTTGGTATATAGCGTCTAGCTTTTAGTACAACCGACCCTTTGCGAAGTCAATTCAATACTATGAGTCCCACTGAATCCCAAACATCGTATGCTGAACCCCAATGGTATAAGATTCAAACCATATTGTGCCTAGAAGACAATAGTCCTCTCGTGTCATGAACACCTAGCCAGCAGCTCGGAGCTTACTCTGACTCTAATTGTTATATCACCGGATAGAGGCTCTAGTTTGCGACTAGAAGTGCCAAAATGCAAGATTACACTGGAACGCAGTTTCGAACTGTATCACCGTGATGGTCCTTGCCTCTGCTGCCTGGTTCACGACTCGGGACATTGCGGTGATTTCTTCTTCAGGCCTTTCCGGCCCTTCCGGCCCATCCGGCATGTCCACATCCATCCCCACATCCACCTCGCCCTCCAAGACCCGGAACTCCACGGACCATGACACGGAACGGGCTCAGGGCGCAACTGGAGCCTCCGGTTCCACCTCCGAGTCCTCTGACTCGGTGGGTCCCTCCACCTTCTCCTCCACGATGGGGCTTCCGCGCTTTACCGGGTGCACGTCCTCCTCCTCCTCTGTGGGCCAGTCGAGCTCCACCTCCTCTGCCATTGTAAAATCCCATGTGGACACCTCCACATCCACCACCATCCACTGGAGCATCCTCTCAACTCCGGGAGGCACGTCCGTCCTGCTCCCCGGTGCCACAAGCGTCTTGAGGATAAGCTGGCATGCACGGAATGCCAACTTATATCGCATCATACTGCATGCCACCTGTCCACCCAGGTAATCTACGCAATCCTCCAGCTTCCTCCCTCCTCCTTCTCTCCCCTTCCGGCCCTCCGCTCCTGCTCCTTCCTTGTGTGATCGTGCACCTCACGGTCACCCTGGTCAGCCCGATGTGTTCGGACCTCCCAGCACGTCCGTGAGGGCCCCGCCACCGGAGCAGACCCCTGGCGACGGGCCTCCTGTGCCTCATGTCGCTTGTTGGCACGAGGGGGACCGAGGGGCCACGCGCGAGGGCACTGGATATGCTTGTCGCGGCACTGGCAGCACACGGTGCACCCTGCCTCCACGACGCAAACCTGCCCGCTCTTGCAGCAGGAATCGCAAGCTAAAAAGAAAGTGGTTAATACCGGAACCTCCAGTTTGACTGCGATGCACCATCTACTCCCTCCTGCTCAATGTCACTGTCGTCTTCATTGTTCAACTCATCCTCCTCCTCTCCACCCTCTGTGCGCTCTGGGGACACCAACTTCATGGTCACGATGACCAGCACCTCGTCGAAGACCAGAGCCTCTGCGTCGAGCGACTCCAGCTCACGAGCAAGCTGGAGTGCTCATGCGGCCTCCTCCTGGGCAGCCTCCACCGCCTGCTCCTGGTACACGGTGATGAGGGCGGTTCAGCACACCTCACGCTCCTCATAGAAGAGCTGCGCTGCCTCCTCACGCATGCCTTTCCTTCCTGGTTTTCTTGCCGTTACCTGCGTCGCTGGACCCCTCACGCCTGCTGTCGTTGCTTCTGGTTGATGGCATCATGTTATGCTGTTTGTTACCAGAGGTGATGGTGGTAAGAAAGAAAGAAATGTTCTGAGTTAAAACCAACAGCACATGACTTTCTGATCTTGTTTATTTTCCCACGCTTCCTCATTGTTCGACAAACTTGATTCCTTTTGGGTTCCTCATGGGAGAGGAACCTAAGAGGGGGATACTGTTATATCCATGCAGCATACCCAGCCCTCACGTCGACCTTCCAGTACTTCCGGTGGGTTCCGAGGCTCCGAGGCTCCGGTATATTACCGGAGCCTCCGGACCATCCGGTATCATCGGGTTTTTACGCAATGAAGGCTTACTGAGCGTTTCCCGTTTATCTGTCTTTCCGTCTTTCCATCTTATTGTCATACGACTTCTCATCAGTCCTTCTGACTTGTCTTCTTGTTAAGAACCACTCTCCTTCCTTATATGGAATACAATTAGCTACTTAATATAAATACATCTTTAATATGTCATGTACGCCAGATTGATCATTAATGTTGCTTGGCTCACATTCCTTGCACTGAGCTGTCTCCATACTCTCCGGTCCCCTCTGGTACTCCAACTTGTCCCCTCCTATCGGATACCTGCTGGCCAGGGTAGTCACTGAACCTTAACCTCCTGTGGTGTTGTGATCCCTCTTTGTATATGTTCAGGACCCTTCGGCCCTCCGACACTCCAGCATACTGGAGCCTCCGGTCCTTCGGTCCTTGGTCATTCCAGCTCGGTATATAACAAGATCTGTTTGAAGGTCCCAACCCATTTAGGTTCTTCGACCCGGAACCAAGATGAAGTCAAATCAAGGATTTGGCTGTAGACAAGTTTCAATCAAGTTTCAATGGACATGTTGCTGCATCATTTCCAGAAGAATCCCAGCAGTACCCAATCGAAAAAGAAGGTGGTGGTGTCGTATTTCAAAAAAGACATGTTAAATAACGAAAAGTGAGACGAAAATTGGAGGTTTTTGAACCATATACTTCCACGGAAGGATCCCAGATGATCCGAGATGGACCCGGAAACGCAAAAATGACACAAAGATGTCATCAGAAAAAACGAAGAGATAATTGACTCGTTGTTCGGGCCTGTTATATCCATGCAACATCCCCAGTCTTCTCGTCGACCTTCCGGTCGCTCCGGTAGGTTCCGAGGCTCCGGTATACTACCGGAGCCTCCGAACCATCCGGTACCATCGGGTTTTTACGCAATGAAGGATTACTGAGCGTTTCCCGTTTATCCGTCTTCCTTCCTTTTCACTTATTGTCATACGACTTCTCATCAGCCCATCTGACTTGACTTATTGTTAAGAACCACTCTCCTTCCTTTTATGGAATACAATTAGATACTTAGTATAAATACGTCTTTAATATGTCCTGTACGTCAGATTGATAATTGACGTTGCTTGGCTCACTTCCCTTGCACTGAGTCGTCTCCGTTCTCTCCGGTTCCCTCCGGTACTCCGACTTGTCTTCCTCTATCGGGTACCTGCCGGTTAGGGTAGTCACTCACCCTTGACCCCCTGAGGTGTTGTGATCCTCCTCCGTATACGTTCCGGACCCTCCGGCTCTCCGACGCTCCGACATACCGGAGCCTCCGGTCACTCGGTCATTTACTCTTCGGGTCCACCCCGGCTCGGTATATAACAGGGCCGTGCAGGGAGTCATTGTGGCAGTGATAGATACGAGGATGTCCATGTTATCCAAGTATTTCGAGAGAAAAGATACAGATCTTCTGTGTCCTTGAGTCCCGCCATTTCCATTGATGTTGACCACTCCATGGCCAACCTTGTTTCTCCTTAGAAGGAAAGCACAGAGACCGAGCTATCCCGTCCCCTATTTTTACCCGGAATTTCACGTCACGTGGGCCCGACTAGCTACCAGAGTTTGAATGCTGACCGAGACGACCCGAATGACCGAGACTTCCGAGTCGGGTCATCTCGGTCACCCAATACCACTAATCCGTTGAATCCCTTTCTGATTTAGATTCCATCTCCTCAGTCCAGTCCTGCCAACTTCATTGAATCAAATTGACAGCCACGGCAATCTCAGTCACCGCAGAAAATACAATTGCTGTGTCATGATGTCTTTGATATATGGTCATGAGCATCCGCAGAGTCCGTAGCTTTACCATTGGTGGGACGCAAATGAATCCCGGGAGGCAGCACAAGTGAGGGCATGTTTCGTGGAAAACCAAAGCAGTTTTCACTCAACTCCGAAGTCGAGGCATGAGTTGGTGCACCTCCGGGATGAAGGTTCCAAAGTCGGAGCTTCGTCGTGGGAATGTGGCTGTGCAAAATTGTCGGCATGACCGGCATGTTCAACCTTCAATTGATCAACCTGGTCGGTACGTGCGCATGAGGCCGAGTGATTGAGGAGTGAAGGAAATGATAAATAGAAGGACTACAGACGCTTGAACGAATGTCGCCGATACTTATCTATCTTGTGAAATTTGCTACCAATTGAGAGAAAAGAGACGTATCCAGTGAATCTAGGAAAGGCCACTGACAGACTTCCGAACCTTTAGTTGGACACATTCTAGCTTGAAAACCCGTATTTGATTAACAAAGAGAGAATCGGGGTTCGTAATGTTAAATTTTTGTAAGATATATCAATAATAGCATGGTGAGTCCACATCCGCTGAGAATCAGCATACATTGGGTTTTGATTGGGAAGCCTAGGATGGCAAACGCAGCAACATGCATTTTGGGGTTGGAAGAGAATCGATCGATAGACTTCTGTGATCTGATCAATGGCTTGACTCCTAAGGCCTGGATGAGGCCTTGGTAATGTTCACTGGATGTTTCCACACTTCAGCCTGAGGAAGTACTGAAAGGTGAGCCAAATTCGACTGACCATAGCAGGCACCACTCTTCATCTCCAGTCGGATATGTAGACAAAACTTGTCTGTCCCTTTCGGCTGCCGCCTGCAGATTTCCTTGATGCAGAGAGTGTCAGCCAGAAGACTACCGATAGTCATGTAGTCACCTTGGGAAGAAACGACAACCTGTTCGCGATGTACTTCGAAAAGAGGACAGCCCAATTGATTCACAGCATCGAGACTCGCAGGATTGTATCCTTTATCCAAATAAAAATGTTGGAGTGCCTCATAGTGATCTTCGGTCCAAGAGCAGCCCCACAAACGGGCGGCAAAGGAGATATTGGGTACGCGGAACGTTTCCGCCTGGTCTTCTGTTAGCCTCTCTACGCCCAAAGGATCCAAGGACCAATAGAATGCCTCATTTGGTGGGGGGACCTGAACAACCGTGTGGTCGCCCACCTGCCGGACATAGAGGGGGGATACGAAGAGGTACATTTGCTCGGGAAATGTGCCTGCCATGAATGTCCCGTCCAGGGTATATTCGTCTTCTGGATACCAGATCGAGAGAGAAAACTTGATATCCTTGATGAGAACTGGGAGAGAGCATTGAGGAAAACAATTTTCAACTTCTGTCAGGATTACATGCTGTGGTGACGCACTGGGACACGGATTCTCATGCAGCACAGAGAAGATATGATTAGCTTGGGAAAGCCACGCATAGGTGGCCTGTTCCCAAGCAGTCTGCAAAATTTTGATGGAAGACTTGGTGTGATATACACCGTAGGCTCGGTCAGGGAGCTCAAAACTGTAAGCAGTTGGTCGAAGAAGATTTTCGTGAAAAAGAGCATCACATACCGTGTCCAACCGTTACTCATCGAATTGGCATTGAAATCCGCGGGCCACTCATCCCATGGGAAGACATTGATTTTACACCCAGGAAGACGAGCAAGCTCGAAGACATTTTCCAATTGTGCGCAATCGGTCCTGGTTTCAAAAACTAGTACGCTGCCAACGGAAACATGACCTTGCCCCGTCAGCAACATTGATTCCCAACGTGGTAGATGGCCCAGAATAATATGGATATCAGCTAGTTCAAAACTTTGGGCAAGGAGATGATCGTCCATGTTGGCGATACAGAGCATCGAAAGATTGGGTGCTAGATGAGGTCCAGATTTCCATTGAATTTCGCACCGATCTTCAAGAGAGGGTGAAACATCGAGACATAATCGGCCGGTTTATTGACGTATCCAGGCAATGTATTCATTGGGGACCTGTTGCTCACGGTTAGAAGAAGAGAGAGAACGCCTCCGATGATGCTTACAAGAAGTTGGCCAGTAACACGCAACCAGTAAAGGCGGGCATCCTGACAGACATGTATTGCGTAAATAGAGAAGGGCAGATCACGAAGCGTACAGCAAGCTCTTTTTGCTTTGGAATGAATCATATATACATAGTTGACTGGTATTTGTTGATGGACCGACCATGGAATATTCCAAGTAGCAAGAAGCAAGAGGGAATTTTCGAATTTTGTTCCGAGCTTCAGTTACAGCGACAAAATCTAAGAAGAATCAATCAAAAGAAACGAGGACATCTAGCATAAATCCTTCACCATCATGATAGATTAATGCAGCTATGCCATGTTCAGAGCTCGTTGTGCCGAACAACTGAAAAATATTGGGATGACTGGGGGTATTGATTTCCGTTAGGGATTCATCAGTAGGTGAGGTACGACGAACCGTAATCCGGATGCCTTCCGCACCGTCTCTCGCCACTGAAACCATCAATCACGACAGGTGCAGATGCAGGGTTGCAAAAATTAGCCTACCTGATCGGATTGTCCACTTTCGTAGACTACCGCAGTGACAATGTGTTTGCTACCAAACACACTCGCACGATATGTTCGCCGCATTCCAATGATTTGGGGCTCGTAGCGAATTAGTAGCCCCGTTTTCTTCCGCCGTACAGCTCGCAATTGCACGATATTGAAATGCGTAGTCTCTGAGAGGAGGTTTAAATCACCCATGCAGATGGATCGGAAACCTTGGTGTTATTAGTTGTGGGAGAGACCATGGTCAAAAGTTGTACCAGATTTCGGAGGAGATTCGACCACGTCTCGCCGTACGACGTTGTTGAAGACGCTTCCAGTTATGGTGAAATTTTGGAAATGAGAAAAGAGGGATGGTCCATCTTTGTCATCGCCCTCATAATGAGAGCCGTCTTGGTGATTGTAGCCATCGGCATCTGAAGTCTTCGTGGATGCAGAGTCCTCAGAATGGTAGCTACACTGGTTGAACATTTCACATTTTTGAGTGAAAAAATTGATAAAAAATGTCGTTCAATTTATAGCCATTTTTCACCGAAAAAAGAAGTGAAAAATTTAAAACATTTTCACCACTTTTTTGACTTGAAATCAAAGTGAAAAATGTGAAACAAATTTTGTGATATTGCTAAGATGTTTCTTTTGCATTTTTTGACTGAAGTCAAGGTGAAAATGATGGTGAAAAAATCAAAAGTTTTTTCACTAATTTTTTCAGCAGGAATCAAAGTGAAAAATGTGAAACAAAGTTGGTCATATTGTTAAGATGTTTGTTTCACATTTTTGACTGAAACTCAAGGTGAAAAATGCGAAATATCACTTGTTGAACATTTCAATTTTTTGAGTGAAAAAATTGATAAAAATGTTATTCAATTTACTGGCATTTTTTCACCGAAAAAAGAAGTGAAAAATTCAAAACATTTTTCACCACTTTTTGAGTTGAAATCAAAGTGAAAAATGTGAAATAAAGTTTGTGATGTTGCAAAGATGTTTCTTTTGCATTTTTTGACTGAACTCAAGGTGAAAATGAAGGTGAAAAAATCAAAAGTTTTTTCACTAATTTTTTCACCAGAAATCAAAGTGAAAAATGTGAAACAAAGTTGGTCATATTGTTAAGATGTTTGTTTCACATTTTTGACTGAAACTCTAGGTGAAAAATGCGAAACATCACTGGTTGAACATTTCAAATTTTTGAGTGAAAAAATTGATAAAAATGTCATTCAATTTATTGGCATTTTTTCACTGCAAAAAGAAGTGAAAATCTTAAAACATTTTTCACCACTTTTGTGAGTTGAAATCAAAGTGAAAAATGTGAAACAAACCTCATGTTTTTCTTCGAACTAGTGATACCATTAATTCATACACATTTCAAGGTAAAAACAAAGGTGGAAAAATGAACAGTTTTTTGACCAGTTGTTTCACTAGAAATAGAAGCAAAAAATGCAAAACAAACAGTGGGGGCAAAAGCTAACTCACCCAGAATTCACATGTGTTTCACTCATGTGTTCCGAAGGTGGTTGGCAGCTAAACAAAGCCGATATCACAGTCCATCAATTGTTCTTTGCCAGACAAAATACACACAAAGAATAGACAAAGGACAGACAAAGGAGCTTGGAAATCCTGTGGCCCTTTGTCCTTTGTCCTGTGTCCTTTGTCCTTTGTCCTTTGTCCTTTGTCTTTTGTCCTTTGTCCTTTGTCTTTTGTCCGTCCTTTGTCTATTGTCTGCCTTTCACTGGTGAAGCAATTCAAGTTTTTTTGACGGAAAAATTGGTAAAAAATTCAAAATCTGTTTAGTACATTGTATTTTGGGTCCCAGTGGCATTTTAGGTGCATCTCAGGTCCCTGCATCTATTTCTGGTGTGCTTGGGCCCATGCCACCCACCGTTCCCTCACGGATTTAAAATCCGAAAAATCACCCTTTATTGCTGTTTTAATGAGTACTTGGCCTGCGGTGAGTCCAATCCCAGACGGATTTTGGGGCCCAGCGGCATTTTAGGTGCATTTCAGGTCTCTGAATCCATTTCTGGTGTGCTTGGGCCCATGTCGTCTGCCGTTCCCTCACGGATTTAAAATCCGACCTAAAAATCAAGCAAAATGGCTGTTTTAATCAGTACTTGGCCCGCGGTGAGTCCAATCCCAGACGGATTTTGCGGCCCAGCGGCATTTTAGGTGCATTTCAGGTCCCTGCATCCATTTCTGGTGTGCTTGGGCCCATGTCGTCCGCCGTTCCCTCACGGATTTAAAATCCGAAAAATCACCCTGTATTGCTGTTTTAATCAGTACTTGGCCCGCGGTGAGTCCAATCCCAGACAGATTTTGCGGCCCAGCGCCATTTTAGGTGCATTTCAGGTCTCTGAATCCATTTCTGGTGTGCTTGGGCCCATGTCGTCTGCTGTTCCCTCACGGATTTAAAATCCGGCCTAAAAATCAAGCAAAATGGCCGTTTTAATCAGTACTGGACCTGAAATGCACCTAAAATGCCGCTGGGCCGCAAAATCCGTCTGGGATTGGACTCACCGCGGGCCAAGTACTCATTAAAACAGCAATACAGGGTGATTTTTCGGATTTTAAATCCGTGAGGGAACGGCAGACGACATGGGCCCAAGCACACCAGAAATGGATGCAGGGACATGAAATGCACCTAAAATGCCGCTGGGCCGCAAAATCCATCTGGGATTGGACTCACCGCGGGCCAAGTACTGATTAAAACAGCCATTTTGCTTGATTTTTAGGTCAGATTTTAAATCCGTGAGGGAACGGCAGACGACATGGGCCCAAGCACACCAGAAATGGATGCAGGGACATGAAATGCACCTAAAATGCCGCTGGGCCCCAAAATCCGTCTGGTATTGGACTCACCGCGGGCCAAGTACTCATTAAAACAACAATAAAGGGTGATTTTTCGGATTTTAAATCCGTGAGGGAACGGCAGACGACATACGCCCAAGCACACCGGAAATGGATGCAGGGACCTGAAATGCACCTAAAATGCCGCTGGGCCGCAAAATCCGTCTGGGATTGGACTCACCGCGGGCCAAGTACTCATTAAAACAGCCATTTTGCCTGATTTTTAGGTCGGATTTTAAATCCGTGAGGGAACGGCAGACGACATGGGCCCAAGCACACCAGAAATGGATGCAGGGACATGAAATGCACCTAAAATGCCGCTGGGCCCCAAAATCCGTCTGGGATTGGACTCACCGCGGGCCAAGTACTCATTAAAACAACAATAAAGGGTGATTTTTCGGATTTTAAATCCGTGAGGGAACGGCAGACGACATACGCCCAAGCACACCGAAAATGGATGCAGGGACCTGAAATGCACCTAAAATGGCGCTGGGCCGCAAAATCCGTCTGGGATTGGACTCACCGCGGGCCAAGTACTGATTAAAACAGCAATACAGGGTGATTTTTCGGATTTTAAATCCGTGAGGGAACGGCAGACGACATGGGCCCAAGCACACCAGAAATAGATGCAGGGACATGAAATGCACCTAAAATGCCGCTGGGCCGCAAAATCCGTCTGGGATTGGACTCACCGCGGGCCAAGTACTGATTAAAACAGCAATAAAGGGTGATTTTTCGGATTTTAAATCCATGAGGGAACGGCAGACGACATGGGCCCAAGCACACCAGAAATGGATGCAGGGACATGAAATGCACCTAAAATGCCGCTGGGCCCCAAAATCCATCTGGGATTGGACTCACCACGGGCCAAGTACTGATTAAAACAGCAATAAAGGGTGATTTTTCGGATTTTAAATCCATGAGGGAACGGCAGACGACATGGGCCCAAGCACACCAGAAATGGATGCAGGGACATGAAATGCACCTAAAATGTTGCTGGGCCGCAAAGTCCGTCTGGGATTGGACTCACCACGGGCCAAGTACTCATTAAAACAGCAATAAAGGGTGATTTTTCGGATTTTAAATCCGTGAGGGAACGGCAGACGACATGGGCCCAAGCACACCAGAAATGGATTCAGAGACCTGAAATGCACCTAAAATGCCGCTGGGCCGCAAAATCCGTCCTGGGATTGGACTCACCGCGGGCCAAGTACTGATTAAAACAGCCATTTTGCTTGATTTTTAGGTCGGATTTTAAATCCGTGAGGGAACGGCAGACGACATGGGCCCAAGCACACCAGAAATGGATGCAGGGACCTGAAATGCACCTAAAATGCCGCTGGGCCACAAAATCCTGTCTGGGATTGGACTCACCGCGGGCCAAGTACTGATTAAAACAGCCATTTTGCTTGATTTTTAGGTCGGATTTTAAATCCGTGAGGGAACGGCAGACGACATGGGCCCAAGCACACCAGAAATGGATTCAGAGACCTGAAATGCACCTAAAATGCCGCTGGGCCCCCAAATCCGTCTGGGATTGGACTCACCGCGGGCCAAGTACTGATTAAAACAGCCATTTTGCTTGATTTTTAGGTCGGATTTTAAATCCGTGAGGGAACGGCAGACGACATGGGCCCAAGCACACCAGAAATGGATGCAGGGATCTGAAATGCACCTAAAATGGCGCTGGGCCACAAAATCCGTCTGGGATTGGACTCACCGCGGGCCAAGTACTGATTAAAACAGCAATAAAGGGTGATTTTTCGGATTTTAAATCCATGAGGGAACGGCAGACGACATGGGCCCAAGCACACCAGAAATGGATGCAGGGACATGAAATGCACCTAAAATGCCGCTGGGCCGCAAAATCCGTCTGGGATTGGACTCACCACGGGCCAAGTACTCATTAAAACAGCAATAAAGGGTGATTTTTCGGATTTTAAATCCGTGAGGGAACGGCAGACGACATGGGCCCAAGCACACCAGAAATGGATTCAGAGACCTGAAATGCACCTAAAATGCCGCTGGGCCCCCAAATCCGTCTGGGATTGGACTCACCGCGGGCCAAGTACTGATTAAAACAGCCATTTTGCTTGATTTTTAGGTCGGATTTTAAATCCGTGAGGGAACGGCAGACGACATGGGCCCAAGCACACCAGAAATGGATGCAGGGACCTGAAATGCACCTAAAATGCCGCTGGGCCGCAAAATCCGTCTGGGATTGGACTCACCACAGGCCAAGTACTGATTAAAACAGCCATTTTGCTTGATTTTTAGGTCGGATTTTAAATCCGTGAGGGAACGGCAGACGACATTGGCCCAAGCACACCAGAAATGGATGCAGGGACCTGAAATGCACCTAAAATGCCGCTGGGCCGCAAAATCCGTCTGGGATTGGACTCACCACAGGCCAAGTACTGATTAAAACAGCCATTTTGCTTGATTTTTAGGTCGGATTTTAAATCCGTGAGGGAACGGCAGACGACATGGGCCCAAGCACACCAGAAATGGATGCAGGGATCTGAAATGCACCTAAAATGGCGCTGGGCCACAAAATCCGTCTGGGATTGGACTCACCGCGGGCCAAGTACTGATTAAAACAGCAATAAAGGGTGATTTTTCGGATTTTAAATCCGTGAGGGAACGGCAGACGACATGGGCCCAAGCACACCAGAAATGGATGCAGGGACATGAAATGCACCTAAAATGTTGCTGGGCCGCAAAGTCCGTCTGGGATTGGACTCACCACGGGCCAAGTACTCATTAAAACAGCAATAAAGGGTGATTTTTCGGATTTTAAATCCGTGAGGGAACGGCAGACGACATGGGCCCAAGCACACCAGAAATGGATTCAGAGACCTGAAATGCACCTAAAATGCCGCTGGGCCCCCAAATCCGTCTGGGATTGGACTCACCACGGGCCAAGTACTCATTAAAACAGCAATAAAGGGTGATTTTTCGGATTTTAAATCCGTGAGGGAACGGCAGACGACATGGGCCCAAGCACACCAGAAATAGATGCAGGGACCTGAGATGCACCTAAAATGCCACTGGGACCCAAAATACAATGTACTAAACAGATTTTGAATTTTTTACCAATTTTTCCGTCAAAAAAACTTGAATTGCTTCACCAGTGAAAGGCAGACAATAGACAAAGGACGGACAAAAGACAAAGGACAAAGGACAAAGGACAAAGGACAAAGGACACAGGACAAAGGACAAAGGGCCACAGGATTTCCAAGCTCCTTTGTCTGTCCTTTGTCTATTCTTTGTGTGTATTTTGTCTGGCAAAGAACAATTGATGGACTGTGATATCGGCTTTGTTTAGCTGCCAACCACCTTCGGAACACATGAGTGAAACACATGTGAATTCTGGGTGAGTTAGCTTTTGCCCCCACTGTTTGTTTTGCATTTTTTGCTTCTATTTCTAGTGAAACAACTGGTCAAAAAACTGTTCATTTTTCCACCTTTGTTTTTACCTTGAAATGTGTATGAATTAATGGTATCACTAGTTCGAAGAAAAACATGAGGTTTGTTTCACATTTTTCACTTTGATTTCAACTCACAAAAGTGGTGAAAAATGTTTTAAAATTTTCACTTCTTTTTGCAGTGAAAAAATGCCAATAAATTGAATGACATTTTTATCAATTTTTTCACTCAAAAATTTGAAATGTTCAACCAGTGATGTTTCGCATTTTTCACCTAGAGTTTCAGTCAAAAATGTGAAACAAACATCTTAACAATATGACCAACTTTGTTTCACATTTTTCACTTTGATTTCTGGTGAAAAAATTAGTGAAAAAACTTTTGATTTTTTCACCTTCATTTTCACCTTGAGTTCAGTCAAAAAATGCAAAAGAAACATCTTTGCAACATCACAAACTTTATTTCACATTTTTCACTTTGATTTCAACTCAAAAAGTGGTGAAAAATGTTTTGAATTTTTCACTTCTTTTTTCGGTGAAAAAATGCCAGTAAATTGAATAACATTTTTATCAATTTTTTCACTCAAAAAATTGAAATGTTCAACAAGTGATATTTCGCATTTTTCACCTTGAGTTTCAGTCAAAAATGTGAAACAAACATCTTAACAATATGGCCAACTTTGTTTCACATTTTTCACTTTGATTTCTGCTGAAAAAATTAGTGAAAAAACTTTTGATTTTTTCACCATCATTTTCACCTTGAGTTCAGTCAAAAAATGCAAAAGAAACATCTTAACAACATCACAAAATTTGTTTCACATTTTTCACTTTGATTTCAAGTCAAAAAAGTGGTGAAAATGTTTTAAATTTTTCACTTCTTTTTTCGGTGAAAAATGGCTATAAATTGAACGACATTTTTTATCAATTTTTTCACTCAAAAATGTGAAATGTTCAACCAGTGCTAACGCGGGGCATGAACGTTGTGGTTGGGTGGCTCCCGGAAATACTGATGAAATCAAGGTGCAGAGCTGCAGCACTGGTTGAGCACAGCCTTCTACAGCTTTTAGACAGTCCATCAAATTTTGAAATCATCCACTAGATGCCGCCAATCTTGGAGAGAACGGCACCAGGTGCCAGTTGTCGCTAGTGCTCAGGAACTTGACTCGAGTAAAGATGACGGTGTAAGTCACTTACTCGGTTCAATTGAGTTCGTTGGCAAGCTAGGTCTTGGCGGAGAAAGTGTAGTAAGTATGGTCCAGTAGTATCCCGGCCAACATCATCCGTGTCTGGTGTCAAATTCACTGCCATCAGGTCCAGGTGAGCGAGGGGCCGAGGCAAACCGATACCAAAAAGTAGAGATAAATTTGGGGTTGTTGGTCCTATTGTTGAGTTGTTGGAGCATCACTGACATCTTTCAACCAACAAGATTGCACTCAGCTACTTTGATTTTGCAGCCAGAATCGCTTTCCGCAGCGCGGCACAAAATCTGAAAGGTGATTACGAGAATCGTCTTTATTATTAGCCCATGTCTCGACGATTCACTTCAGGTGTACGGGTCTCGGTTTTTATCTACGGAAATACGCCTTCACGATCTGCTTGCTGGCACGCTCCGTTAATTCTCAGATCGTAGAAAGCGCCTCATATTGCCGATTAATTACCGCATGACTCGAATTTAAATCGTGAAATCTCACCACTGTATATGTAAAGATCCACTCCCAGCAGGCGCGATATCTCTTGGAAACATGCCAGTTGAGAAGGAAGTACCTGCACCTTGACAGTCTTAGATCCGCAAGACGATTTGTGAGATTTCCAGGCATTCTTTTGGTAAAATTTGCTGCAGTAGACAGCCTGGGCCCACAACGTTCAACGTTCGTCCCCATGAGGTTACTACAATGCACCTACCGTTTTGCACCCGGAGCAAATGAGAAGCTTCACCCCCTCCCTACCTTCTACATTGGCACACGCATCTGCCTCGCATATTCTGAACAAGGGCCCGCCAGCAATCCCGATCTTGGCGGCGTTCTCGATGTTCCTCCGCCCACGGTGATCCACTCCAGAAGCGGTATAATCGTCCACAACTCGATTCCAATTGCGTACGAGGTCTTTTGCCTCCATCTTTGCATTCATGTCTACCCAGCCTGGTCTAAGTACGCCGAGTTCAGTGAAAGATCGAAGGCGGGTATAGCAAATACAGTACCTTGGAAGATGATAAGTCTTCTCGGACGCCTTGGCAAACGCCAGATCGACCATGCCACGGCGCGCAAGAGCTTGGATGATGGCCAGGACAAGCCGAAGGTGTTCTTGAACTCCTTTCATCGTGGGCAGCAGATCCCGCCGCTCAGCCTGGCTCATGCTCATTGCCCTGGCCGGAAACTCGGCGTGTTCCGTCTTGTCGGTGAACTGGATTGGTTGGATGATCTTCTTGACAGAATCAAAACGCCTTTCGTCATCCCATATCTCATACCACATCATCGCGTTCTTCTTCTGGCAGCAATTGGAATGCCGTTTGCGCGACATGCAGGGGCATAGATACTCTCCCTCGTAGGGCTGCTCCTTTATGTGGCATTCAGAAAGAGGGCGGCCGGAGGCACAAGGACAGGGACGTGGAGAACGGATTTGGGAGGAGCATTCGGATACGAGGGCCGTGAATCGTGATTTATCAGAGGGTGTCTTGAGCAGGTCGATAGGTAAGATTTTTGAAGTGTTATTGGCAGAGGAATCGGCGCCATGAATAAGAAGAACACGTATGAGCTCCCATGAACCGATGATGCACGCTAAATGAAGAAGAGACATGCCCTTGTGCGTTTCGTTGGGATCTGAATGCTGCTCTACAAGGAAAGTGCAAATCTGAAGCATACGGAAGAAGCCCTTCATGAGCTCGGGGATCTGGTTCTCCGGGATAAATGATTTGCCAGTACGATCCTTGAACGTGCCATGGCGCACATACTTCTCTACCCACGCGCATCCAAAGTATGCCGCCGAAAATCCGCGGTGCTCTTTAAATTCGAGCGGTGCCCCAAGCCGAAGTGATTCAATGGCCAGGGGAAGGTCACCAAACATAATGGCCAAATGAAGCCAACCTGCGTTGATCTTCAGGAACTGCTCTCTCCCAACGATATTGGGAAGGACATGGGTGGCATAGCGAGTAACGTAGTCGGCATTATCGCCTCCGAGTTCGCCAGTAACGAGGCCGTGACGAACGACGCTGAAATTGGCTGAGAAGATGCATCAGCCTTTAGACAAAAAACTTGTGACTTGATTGGACTTGAATGGACTTTTCCGCTTGAACTCAAAAATTTCGAAAAATAATGTGGCGTCAGAAGAGTTGAAATGGACTGTCCGGTTGGGAGAAAAAAGTTTTTTTCCGACTTGAGCAAAATCGACCTAGACTTTTCTCTTGGCACTTGAGGACTTTTTGGGCCGATTCAAGCCGGATCAAGTCCATTCAAGCGCGATCAAGAAATCTGTAGAAAGTCTGATGTGAGCGACTGTGGATAATCTTTGAGAATCTTTTCCAAAGGTGCTGTGGTAGCTGAGGGTTGGAGAGCGGTGGATGTTTCAGGTCTTGAACAGTCGGAGGCATGCAGACTGTCGGTGGTGTGCAATAGAGAGGTCGACGTGCGGAATGAGATGCACAAGTGAATTGTTTTAGCGGCTGACTCCGAGAATTCAAACTCAGCTTTCCCACGCTTTACAATTGTAAAAATTGCAACAACCACATCGCACAGAATCAGCTCGAATCGCAGGATGGAAAAGCCCGACAACTCCTAGTTCCGCACACCAAATTTGACTATCAGCACATATTCTCCCGCCACGCAACCGGCAGGCGCGAGTCGAGTCTCGACAAGTCAGATCAATACAAACCCCGGTCCCCTGAGGCCCGTTCAACTACCCCGCTTATCTCTTTCTGGCCAGTATTTCGCTGGTAAACAGCGTTTGTCTGGGTCTTTCAAAACTTTATCCTTATGAACTTGAACTTAGGTCGTGAATTGCTCGTTGTCCTGATCTCAGCTGACTGAACGATGCCTCCTGACCTAGGCTCGAAAGCAGTTACGTTTTTCATCGGAACAAATTTGATTCGCTGACATCGATTGTCATCGAAATTCGTGTGCGTCCGACTATTCTCGAGCCCGCTTCGGCGTACAAACCTCCGGCAACAGCAACAGCGACGCTGGATCAAATTATCACCGCCAGCTGGCCCCACAAGCGCCCACGAAAGAAGCCTGCAGATAACCTTATAACAGTACTGTGGCTTGGTTGTTTTCCTGCCGCTGAGACTCGAATGTTACCTCGTCCCACGCTCCAAGGAGTCAACTCCCCGACCTTTCATGCTGCGCCTTTCGACCATAATCTGTCGATACCGGAGCTCTACAAGTACCATGCTCTAAACAGTCCGACACACCCTGTCTTTATGTATTCGGATGTCGACGCAGGAAACACCAAATTCGTTACCTACAGCGAGGCGTGGCGATGCATTTGTCAGGCCGTCACTATCGTCTCCCGGCACCTAGGGCCTATCCCCTCCAGTCCACCGAATCAACCCCGTGTAATTGCTGTACTGGGCGTGACGGGTAAGATATTCGACCTACAGTGATTACGTTCTCCGGCTCTGATGGATCTCGCAGACACTCTTAGTTACATTTATCTACTCATTGGGATAATGAGCCTCGGGCTCACCGCGTTTCCGATGTCTCCGCGGAACAATGCCGAAGCCACAGCTGATTTACTGAAAAAATCCGGCGCAATGCAGCTGTTCACCAACACAGAGGGTCCAATTCACACGCTTACCAAAGAAACGACTGCGTTGCTTCACGAGGACGGTGTGGAACTTGATATTCTGCCCATACTTAAATACGAGGCGTTGACACAAGAGCCTGAGACGATAGATGGGGAAATGATATCGATCCCACAGGTCAAGGATGAAAACGTCGTGCTTATTCTGCATTCTTCAGGTCGATTTTCTCCTACACCATTATTTTGCTCGTATTCACTCTCATTTGTGGTAGGGACTACTGCGTTCCCCAAGCCCATAAAAATCACTAAGAGGGGGCTCATTAATTTGTCGAACATTCCGTGTAGGTGGGCTTTACAATCGCTTCTCCACAATTGAAGATTCGTCCCAGGCTATGGCGAATTGGACCTCGCAAATAAACGTGTCGCTGCACACACGAATCCCATCTTCCGTAAGTCCATTGATAAGTTCCCAGCGTTCATTTGTTCGATGAGATCCTTGTTCTATCCAGATGCCATGGGTTCGGCGACGTATATTGTGAGTTCATGTGTTTTCTTTTGAATCGCCGGCGCCAAGTGTTGACCATCGGACAGTGGCCCGTGAGATTGACTGTTCATCCGTCGACACCCATTGAAACTGAGCGCCGCAGCTGTCAAGCGGAGCCATCTTCGCTGTATATAGTCCGACGCCAATCATTCCGACGCCCGCGAATTTTCTGGCTAGCTGGATTGCAGACGAATGCGATATTGTGTTTTGTGTGCCTGTTTTTATTGAGGTGGGTGATTCGTGCTGGACAGCGAACTGAAGACACTCAAATATTCACCGATTCCTAGGCCTGGGCACAAGACCCGCGCAACATCCCGAAGCTTAAAGCATTGGACTCAATTGTTTAGATTTTATTTCCGATGCATGCAGAGGCTGACTGTCCTCAGGTATTTTCTGGGGCCTCAGTAAACAAGAGCATCGGTGATATGCTGGCAGAATCGGGCGTCGTTATGCATCCATTCTGGGGAAGGTGGGTCTGCTAACAGACTGAACGTTTCGTTCCATGACTTTGAACAGCACTGAAGTCGGACCCGCGACCATGTTCATACCTCGGGATCCGCCTCCCGCAGGCCAGTGGGAGTATTTCAAACTCTCAAATCACATCGCGTTTGCTATGAAACCCCGCGAAGATCTTGCCAACGTCTTTGAACCTACCATGATTGTACGGGTCTCTCGTCTTTTGAACCAGGCGGCAATTAATGTTTCAACCCACCGACATCTGCTTTCCACACGCACTGAATACCACGCACGACGGCAAACCTGCCTTCGATGTGGGTGATCTTCTTGAACGCCACCCATCGGACCCTAGTCGCTGGCGGGTCTATGGGCGTCAGGATGATCAAATAATGCTCTCTACTGGAGAAAATGTGCGCTTCTTCTGCTCTTCCAGAAAATCTCCTCATTCTGTCCTCAAGGTCAATCCGCTCCCCATAGGTATGAGATTGAACCTCATGTTGAAAACTGTTCACCCTGCCTGCAGAAGGTATAATATCCCAGGACAAGCATATCAATTCCGTCATTATGTTTGGGAGACACCATCTCCACACCGGAGTCCTCATCGAACCTGCACGGGAGTATATCATCGAGGCAGGAAATCAGGAACAATTGGTTAAATTGAGAGACCTGATATGGTGGGACTGCTTATTGAACTTTGGCTCTTTACTAATTTATATGTAGGCCTACAATCGAGAGAGCCAACTCCGGAGCTCCTGCGTATGCCCGGATCAAGAAGAAAGTAAGTTGTGTTTACTATACCGTCTCCTCTAGTTGATTTGCCAGATGATCATCACTGCCTCTCCTTCGAAACCACTCGAATACACTCCCAAGGGAACACCGCGTCGTCACGCAGCTCTTCGAGTCTATTCCTCCGAGATTGATGCACTATACAACGCCGAAGAGGTTCCGTTGGCTGACCGCCAGTTCCCAGACCGGGCATAACGCCAAATACCATCTAGATTACACGATGTTTGTATTTTATTTTAAGTCCCATTAGATTATATTTGGCGAGAAATCGTTCGGATGAGCGGAACCCACGTCAATAAGCGATATTTCCTTTTTGAGCGTTTGGAGTAGTAATTTGGAGGCCAACGTGACCGTGACTTGTGTCCCAGTGGTGACGAGTGGTCGATGCAATGGCGGCAAGCAAACGCATCTCGCAGTCCTTCATCATCGAACCGCCCGTGGCACAGGCCATCGCCGATGACCCCGATGCTCAACAATGGGTAGAAGACTGGCAGAAAGTGCTTGCTCGAGGTATGAGAATCTCCATCTTGTGGGTCTTGCTGCTGAGCGCGTCACCTAGACCTTATCGATTCCCGAATTGTGGAGGTCGATGCGGACACTAGCGTTGAGGATGCCTGCGAGGTTCGTGAGTTCAGGTTTATATGAAGTATCGGCGCTAAATGATCTCTGCAGACCCTTCTTTCCGAGAAGATCCTGTGTCTTGCCGTGAAGGCTATAGAACCCCACGGGGACAAGGAGTCCTACGCAGGCCTATTTGATGTTTGTGAATTCATTATTTCTCATATTCTCTGACCCCACCGTCCAGTTCGCAGATGTCAATGCTTTTCTGACCCTCGCCGCCACTCGCCATGCGCTCTTGCGCGATGATAACCCCCGCGTGGACGCGATAATATCCGCGGCCCGTGCGGGCCATGTTCCTGTCCATCTTGTCAGCAGTGCGTGTTGTGGATGTTCATTTTTATTTTTTAAAATAAACTCGACGTCTAGACCTCTCCGAGAAGAATCCTCTCGAGACTATCCCCGACTCTGCATCCCTCATATCTTTACTCGAGGTTTTTTCTCGCGGTGCCCATAGGGCGCTCATACGTTCGCCCGACGGATCCTGCCTCGGCATCGTCTCGGACCGCCGTCTGCTCACCTGGTTTGCCGAATACACACCTACAGCGTCCTTCCTAGCGACACCTCTGCTCTCCCTATGGCTCCCCTCTCTGCATCTCTTCTCTGCGGTGGTGACCGCCACGAGCACTTCGTCCGTGCTCGATGCGATGCGTCTCATGAGCGAAGAGGGCGTCAGCAGCGTCGCGGTTTTGGACGACGACTCGGGCGTGCTTTTAAGCGCCGTCAGCGTCACCGACATTGGGCGCATCGTCGTGCCCTCGCAGAATAACCAGATTCTGAGCACCCCGCTGAACCAGTTTGTCGCGCTAATTAAGGCCCCCGACGGCTCAACGGACGGCGTGGATCGATATCCCGGTACGGAACTCCCTCCACGATTCTCCAATGCTAAATCTCTACACCGCAGTCTACGCCGTCTCTCCGACCTCCCTGCTGTCGTTCACGATTCAGAAGCTTCTCGCCAGTACGTGTTTTCACCCCACCGACGCTACGTACTCACTCCTCACTCCTCCGCAGCCAACTCCCACCGCCTCTTCATCACGAGTGACACGAACGGCTCCACGTCGCCCATCATCCCGACCGCCCGCATCCCGGGGAATCTCACCGGCATCGTCTCGATCGTCGACAGTACTGTATCTGTCGTCTCCCCATTTTAAATGCTCATTTGTTCTACAGTCCTGTCGCTCTTTGCGCGTCTCGCGCACCTCGACGTCGACCCCGCGCGGATGCAGCGTCACCGGCGCGCGTCGTCCGCGTCGTCCAACTCGGCGCACTCGGCGCGCTCTGGGTCACGGCCCAGCAGCCGCAGCGGCGTGCGCGTAGGCCGGACGCCTAGTCTGCGAACGAGCACGGGGTTGGGCGGCACTAGCTGAATGTGAAGGGAAGTACAGCAAATTGTATAATATCGAACGGACCAACAAGTGTAGACATATGTATGTTTTGTATTCAACGATTCGACTCACCCGGTCAAAATGTCGACTTGCGATTATTTGATATCCAAAAACCGCTTCCGCGATCCATCGCTACAGATTTATGCGTATGTATGTAAGCGACGCCTGAGTCATCCTCTACGCGTCGGACCCGCTAGATCAATGCTAGATAGTATGGGACCGCGTCACTTCAACAAACCAATTGCCATATTGAAGACGATACTTTGCGCTGTTTCTCTCGGACCCGCTGCAGAGCTCGCCATTGCGTCGGTGAATGGCTCGTCTAAATGTATTCTTACCGGTTCGTAGTACCTCCTCGCGAGCTTGTTGAGGTAACCAAACCAAACCACCGGACGGCCCTTATCTATGTGATTCCGGGTATATGGGTGCCTCCAATTCTTCCGCTCTAGCTCCTATAATAGTATTTCAGAAGTGCTCGAGCCAGTGGGGCGGGCTTCAGCAATGTTTGGTAGAAAATGGCATGGTTCACGTTCATACATGGCCTTCTTCTATCTTCTTTCCCCGCATTTCGTCGTCGTGGCGGTATCTGTCTTCACTATAGAGGCTGTCATCGAGCCTACCGCGGCGGAGGGCCGCCACTTTCCCCAAACGATATCTGATCAAATTCAATTGCGCGGGCCCGTCGACCTGTTGCACATGGGACGCATGATGCCTGGGAGTCATATATGGGCTATTTGAGGATTTCGGTCTTTTACAGGCACCACACCAAAGCTGAACCTAGTTTCGAGCTGGAGCAGCGATGGACTTCTTTCCAGATATCCAGATTGTCATTGCTGCGACAGGATCTCCTTCGCTCGGTTCATCGTACGCGTTTTCCGTTTCAGTGAAACATCTGACCAAGAGTTGTCGTGAACAGACCTTGGACACGCACTTTAGCCATCCCATTATACGCGGCCGCAATTTCTGCACTTGTTCTGGTGTTCCGAGCTGTAAGGCTTTTCCGCGCAACACCCGACCCAAACGCGGTCCAAAAATCGTGGAAAGAAAAATATGGGAGCGCCATTATTCTCATCCTCAACGTCCTCCGCCTTCTGGCCTGCTTGACGCTCCTCGGCCTGTCTGTCGCGTCGTTGGTTATCTCAGGGGAAAAGACAGAGACGGTTCAGATAGAGTGGGACCTCCAAATTGGATTATGTGTCTTCTATGTGCGTTTCGTTGAACACTTGGGTCGTTCCCGTCTGACGGACCCAGCTGTATGCGTCGCTGCTTGCCGCGGGAACGATCAGCGTCAGCACCAGATTTGCTCCGGTCGCTAAGACGCACTTGGAACTGATACTCGGCGTGGCATTTGGCGTGTATTTCTACCGCGACATCTTCCCGTTCGCGACGTATACATGGCCGACGCAAGACGCCGTCGAGGGCCCGATACTACATGCGAAGCTCATCACGCTCGCGCTCGCGGCACTGATCATCCCATTGGTAACTCCGGCGCCGTACATCCCCGTCGATCCTCTGGTGCGTAACCCCCAGTCTGTGTGCTCGACTGAACGTACTAACCCGTCGCGCGCAGAATCCCATGCCGGTACCTAATCCCGAGCAGACCGCGTCGCCGCTTTCGCTGCTGCTCTTCAGCTTCCTGGACCCTGTGATCGTCCTCGCGTACAAGCTGCCCCATCTCCCGTACGACCTGCTCCCACCGCTCGCAGATACCGACTATTCGCAGAATCTCAAGAAACGTGGGTTCCCGGTATGTGCACGCCTGTGCTATTCGTCCTCCAATTCTGATCCTGGCCGCGTAGAACATCGACACGTTCTCGGGTGCGGGGACACGGCACATTTTCTTCGGGATCATCAAGACGTTCCGGTGCGCTGTGGCGCGCGGGATATTGAGAAAAATACTAAACTTTCGTGATGCAGGAGCGAGTACGCCACGATCCTGATCATGCTGACGATCTACGTCGTGTGCACATTTGCGTCTCCCATCGGTATAAACAGGGTCCTTGCGTACGCCTAATTCCTCGCGTTTTTCGTCCATTACACTCAGCCCTTCTTTAGATATCTCGAGAATGGGCCCAGTGGCTCGGATGTCCGCCCCTTCGTTTGGATCATCTGGCTCGCGATGGGCCCTCTGGCTGGGACTACGGCCATGCAGGCATACTATCGTCTCTCCGTCCGTCCCCTCCCAACCACGTTATACGCAGTGGGCTGATGAACCCTTTCAGATGCGCATTCTTGTGCAAGTCGAGGGTCTCTGTACGGAGCTCATCTTCGAGCACGCGTTACGAGTGCGCGTCAAGGCCCACAACCCGGACGCCGAGGCCACCGTCGCCCCGTCCGAGGAGGGCTCTACCGAAGGCACGCTGAACGCTGGAGACGCGGAGTCGGACGCGAGTAGCGAGACCGCACAAGGCACACTGAGCACGACCTCCAAGGATCCGAAGGCCATTGGTGCCGCGAGCGCGACCAACAGCAGCATCGATGTCGGAAAGATCAGCAATCTTGTCACGACGGACTTGCGCAATGTGACGAGCATGTCGGACTTCCTCCTGCTGCTGTTCTATATGCCCGTGAGCGTCGTGTTCTGCATCATCTTCTTGTATGTCGTGTTGGGCTGGAGGTACGCGCAAGGCTCTTTCATCCCGCTGATTGCTCATGGAGGTGAACAGTTCGTTCGTGGGGATGGCGACAATGATCATCCTTTACCCTCTTGCGGGCTTCGCATCGTCGCTCTTGCAGGCCATCCAGAAGGGCCGCATCAAGGCGGCCGACGCGCGCATTGGCACAATCAGCGAGAGTGCGCCTGATTTTTCTCCCCTGGTCGTAGCTTGTTCCTAACGGTATTTTCAGCGATGAACGTGCTGCGGATGATCAAGCTGTTTGGATGGGAGGAGAAGATGCTCGCGCGCGTGAACGCGAAGCGGGAGGACGAGCTGTATTGGATTTTCAAGCGCGAAATCTTCGAGTGGGTCGCGAATAACGTCAAGTGAGCCCACCACCATCCCGCAGCTTACTTTCGGTTCTAATGCACGCACAGCAACATCATTCCGATATTCACGATGTTGGTCACGTATATCACATTGTACGTTCATTCATTCGTTCATTCGGCTTCTTGTTTTCTACGCACTAATCTCATATTCCTTCTTCAGTGTGGGTATCTTCAAAGATCACCTTGTTTTCGTGAAAGTTGATTTTTTGGCCGTTTCAGACCGTCATTATGAAGCAGGAACTACGGCCGTCGATCGTGTTCAGTACCATGCCCGTGTTCGACATGCTCCGCAACCAGCTCCACATGGCCAACTACCGCATCATCCAGTTTGTCGACGCCAAGGTCTCCCTTGACCGAATCAACGACTTTTTGCACAATGTGCGGCCCCTCTCCGTCGTGGTTATGACTCGCCTAACGTGTTGTAGACGGAGCTATTGGATTCCTTCGCGGAGAACGAGGAGACAGCCGAGTTCCTGGCAGCAGCTGAGGCGACCACCGACTCCGAGCTCATTGGTTTCCGCGACGCGAGTTTCACGTGGTCAAACGAGAGTGACGGGTCCGTGACGCCGTCGAAGCACAAGTTTGTACTCCGCATCGACGAGGAGCTGCTCTTCAAGCGCGGCTGCATTAACCTCGTCGTACGTCTTCCTTCCTCACTGCCTACGAATATTTTTCTGACTTTGCTCCTAGC
Organism: Mycena maculata; assembly: GCA_029448575.1. Classification (NCBI taxonomy): domain Eukaryota; kingdom Fungi; phylum Basidiomycota; class Agaricomycetes; order Agaricales; family Mycenaceae; genus Mycena; species Mycena maculata. Next base: position 26,587 of record JARJLG010000116.1, read on the forward strand.
TTGGTCCGACCGGTGCAGGGAAGACATCGTAGGCCCCGAACGATTGGGTGGCTACAGTGTGCTGATGTTCTCTTCAGGCTGCTCATGGCTCTGTTGGGTGAAATGCACTTTAGCCCGTCTTGCGTCAAGTAAGCCTACTTTTGCAATCCGCGTTGTCTAGTCACTGACGATCCGCAGCTCCTGGTACAACCTCCCTCGTGCGGGCGGGGTCGCGTATGCCGCCCAGGAATCGTGGGTGCTGAACGAGACGATTCGCGATAACATCCTCTTTGGCGCGGAATACGATGAGGAGCGGTATAAGAAGGTCCTGTACCAATGTGCCCTCGAGCGAGACCTCGAGTTGTTCGAAGCGGGAGACAAGAGTGAAGTGGGCGAGAAAGGTGTGTTGTCCCTCTCCGTCCACGTTCATCATACCAACCTCCGGCAGGTCTTACTCTCAGCGGAGGCCAAAAGGCTCGCTGTACCTTGGCCCGTGCCATTTATTCCAAGGCTGAGATCGTGTTACTCGATGACGTTCTCGCCGCCCTTGGTTAGTGGATTCGCACAATGACGAGAACTAACGCTTACTGCCGTTCCAGAGTACATGCATCCACACAATTCCGAGAATCGATTCTAACAACCCATCCAGCGTCCATACCTCCAAGTGGATCGTCGAAAAATGCTTTACCGGCGATCTCGTGCAGGGAAGAACCATCATCCTCGTCGTACGTCGTCATATTATTTCGATACCACGTGCTTCTGATCATATATCCGCCAGACCCACAATGTTGCCCTCGTTGCGCCCATTGCCGACTTCACCATCTCCATCGGTTTGAACGGACGGATCTTGAGCCAGGGATCGGTCGCAGAAGCCCTCCAGCACGACATCGAGCTTGCCAACGAAGCTAATGCGGATCTGGAGGTGATGGAGCAGGTTGTGGACGCGGAACCAGTCGAGGTCAAGACAGATACAAAGGCGGCCGATGATGCAGCCGACGGTAAACTCATCCTCGCAGAGGAAGTTCAACTAGGCAAGGTAAAATGGTCTGCTGGTGCGTGGTTTGGAAATCATGTCCCATGAAATGCCTCAGCATCATTCCAGTGGGCCTCTACCTCCATGGACTCGGAGGCTTCGGATTTTATTCCATTTTCCTTGGCTTCTATATCATTTCGATGTTGGCGCAGATCTACGAAACGTGGTATCTTGGCTACTTTGCATCGCTGTATGAGACGAGCCCTCCTGGTTCAGTTTCGGTCTCCTAGTACGTTGTTTCCATCGAAGTGCGGCGCCGTCTCACCTCCCCTACTCAAGCCACCTCGGAATATACTCTTTAATACTCTTAGTGGACATCGCGACACACTCATACGCGGACATCGTGTTCGCGTATGCAGTCCTCCGAGCTTCCAGGAGCATTCATCGCCAGCTGATCACGTCCATTCTCGGCACTACTTTGAGGTGGCTGGATATCACTCCTGCATCCAGGGTCATCGCTCGCTTTACAGCCGACATCACAGCTGGCATGTCTCAGCATTTGCAAACCAACTACATACTTACCCTCTGTAAACAGTGGACGGTCCCATCCTCAATGTCTTTGCAGGCTTTGTCCACGTCACAATCTCTATCGTCGCGTCCTTTGGAGCGGTTGTGTTATTGACGCCTTTGTTCTCTGTACCCGGAGTCTTCGCCGCTCTTATCGGAGGAGCTTTGGGTCAACTCTTCATCAAGGCCCAGCTCTCAGTAAAGCGAGAGAGCAGTAACGCCAAAGCTCCTGTGCTTGGACAGTATGTGAAATCGCGTCAATGATTTCGGCCCACTGATTCCCCCCAAGCTTTAGCGCGGCCATTGCGGGTCTGAGTACGTCGCGGATGGATGTCTATTTTCTTGGCTAATCGGGCTTCTTTCGCGATAGCTTCCATCCGAGCCTACGGAGCACAGGGACCATTCATTGAGGAGTCCCTCCGTCGGATCAATAAATACACCAGGGCAGCCAGAACACTTTCCAATCTGGATCGTTGGGTTGGCGTCAGGCTTGCGGTAGTTGGAAACCTGTTGGCTGCCATCCTTGCGACGTATCTCGTCTACTTCCAGAGGGTAGGACACCTTGCCGTTGTAATCACTTTCCTAACGTCGGTCCAGGAACGGGCCAATAACGTCGGCTTCAGTCTTAACATGGCAGGTACGGAAGCCGGTCTGATTTCGCAGTTCTTCTCACTGACCGTTTCGATAGCCGGATTCAGCATACGAATCCTGTTTTGGGTAAAAATAATTACTGGCATGACATTGTCGGGCTAACTTTTGTCTTAGGTCCGGATGTGGAATGAGGTGCAAATTCAAGGCAACAGGTATATCCACTCATCTCGTGCTTTGGAGGAACTAAACATGGCGAAATCAGTCTTGAACGAATCCAGCAGTACATCGACATCGAGCAAGAAACCAAGCCCACGGAAGCTGGGAAACCGCCCGCACATTGGCCAAGCAGCGGCGAGCTTGTCGTCGAGAAGCTTTCCGCGCGATATTCGCCGGATGGTCCCAAAGTCCTGCGCGACATATCGTTCCGCGTCAATTCGGGCGAGCGTGTCGGCATTGTCGGTCGCACTGGGTCGGGGAAGGTATTCGATTGTGTCACCATATCGTCCACATAGTACTGAAGATGCACTGTCAGAGCTCTCTGACCCTCGCTCTCCTGCGATGTATCTACACAGAAGGGACTGTGCACTACGACGGGATCCCGACTGCATCTGTAAACTTGGACGCGTTGCGTTCCAATATCACCATTATTCCGCAGATGGTGAGATTACGGCTCTTGACGTGTGCTCGATCTAACATGAACTCCAGCCCGAACTGCTGTCGGGGACGTTGCGGCACAACCTGGACCCATTCGACCAATACGATGACGCGGCCCTCAACAGCGCGCTGCGCGCCGCCGGGCTCTTTTCTCTCCAGGAAGAGATGGAAGAAGGGCGGCTCGTGCTGGACAGCGTCATCTCTAGCGGCGGTTCTAACCTCTCTGTTGGTCAAAGACAAATTCTGGCGTTGGGTACGTGTCTCGTCATGAGTCTGACACGAGTCCTCAACCCCGACTTTCAATAGCACGAGCGATTGTCCGGGACAGCAAACTGCTTATATTGGACGAGTACGACCATCCTTACTACGTGAGATGAGCCCGGAGCTAATGTGCATGCGTAGAGCAACGTCGGCAATAGACTATAAGACCGACACCGTCATCCAGGCGTCCTTGCGCAACGAACTCAAGCCGGACGTGACTGTCATAACTGTTGCGCATCGGCTGCAGACGATCCTGGACTCGGACAAAATCGTAGGCGACTGATGCACTTCCAGGAGCGTGGTGGCTGACCTCTTTTCCGTAGATGGTGCTCGATGACGGCCGTATTGTCAGGCCCTTTTATTGAGCCGTTGTAAATCATGTCCTGACATTTCTGTAGGTCGAATTCGACGCCCCCAAGGTACTGCTCAAAGACCCGAAGGGAAAACTGCGGGCGTTGGTGGATGAGTCGGGGGACAAGGATCACTTGTATGCTATGGCGGAGGGGAAGGGCCAATAGTGCCATTAGATTGTCCTTTTATGTCTGACTAATTCCGATCGATATCGCTGTAGCAAGTAAGTGTATTTAATGGCTTCTTGTTTACGATCTACGCTTGAATAACATTGGGTCGATGCCTGTCGATGCCTGAGTTGGATGTGTTGTGTAACAGGCTCGGCATTTGCCGGCAACCAATTCCTTTCTCCTATGCTTGTCTGCAAGCAACCGATGCTTTCCTGGAGCGTGCAGGATCTCGTTGAAGGTAATCAGCCTCTAGTCGCACAATCGGAGGCCATGGATGCTCACGCATTCAAACGGATCGGCCCAAAATATCCTTCCGCACGCGACTGTTCACTCATCTAGCACTGGTCTCGCAAGCCGACATTATCCAGGGATATGAAAACAGACTTTCACATTAATCTGGCACCCAAATAAGGATAAAATGGGATTCCTGGGCGCAGGAGCCGTTGCGAATACGCGGCCAATTCTGAGCCTCAGCGTATTTGTCACATTCTGTCGTTGCGAGCCTACAGGCACATCCAGATCTAACGCAGGTCGCGTACTATGGTCCTCTCGCCACCAACTCCACTTACAGTACTCCCGGCCAGTCCGTACGGCCTGTGGCGGGAAGGAGACAGACGTCAATTCGAACAGATTCGCATCCAAAGTCATCCCGTGTATACATTCTCCGCCAGACTTCAGCCATCGTCACGCGTCGCGGACCTTCGATGAGTTGCTCGCGAGTACGGCGTCGTCCTGCACCCCTTCTCGGGGCTGGACGAAAACAGTATAAATACGGGCCACCGCCGTCAAACTAGCAACTCTCTTAAGCCACCACCACCACCACCACACACAATGGCGGGCAAAGTTAGCGGCAAATCTAAGTCGGGCAAGGCTACTGGTAGTGGCGATGCCTCCAAGTCCCAGTCTCGCTCGTCGAAAGCCGGTCTGCAGTTCCCGGTCGGTCGTATCCCTTCTGCTCAAGAAGGGCAACTGCGCTCAGCGCGTCGGTGCCGGTGCACCTGGTGAGTTGAGTCGCGATATCTACCTTCTCGAGCACGTCTACAGTCTACGTCGCCGCTGTCGTCGAATACCTCCCCGCCGAGATCCTCGAGCTTGCAGGCAACGCCGCCCGTGACAACAAGCACCGTATCGTGCCCCGTCACCTGCAACTCGTCATCCGGAACGACGAAGAGTTGGGCAAGGTACGTCGACAGCGTCTGCTTTTCGATCTTCTCGCTCATGCCACCGCAGCTTCTCGGCTCCGTCGTCATCTCCCAGGGTGGTGTCGTACCCCACATCGACCCTTTGCTGCTGCCCACCGGCACCAAGAGTTCGTCTTCGCCTTGTCTCTTCCTCATCTCCCGCACTGACTCACCCTTTTTGCAGAAGGGAAAGGCGCCGCGGCGGAAGTCTGATCGATTCGTCTCAATCTACCATCCTACCTATTCCACCTATAGTTATGTTTCTCAACTTTTTGCTCCACGTTGTCTCTCGCATCATGTACCGCTTACTGTCTCATTCACTTGTACGAGTACACATCGAATGGCACGGAATCTTTCTATCTTGTCTCGATCCGATTGCCATTTTTCAAGGATTGCCCTTCAAGCGTAGTATCTTTTCTTTTTTGAAACTGAGCGGACGCCGCGTGGAAAGCACCCAAGGCGGCGTGTCGGGCTGAGCATGTACATGTCATCACTATGCTGCAGAGTTACCTCAGCTCACAGGTGCGAAGTCGGCTTGAACATGATGGATTTTCTTGGTACAGTATACGGTGCTGTGGGGAGTCTATCCAATCTCCACCGCAAAAAGATGGCATATATGTGAAAGTACATGAGGTTCTAGTATAGAGTTCATAATGCACGCAGTCTAACAATATCAGGCACGTCGTATCAAGACCCGTGCGCCCCCAACAGCGAGGAAAACAGGGATGTCCGGTTCAGGGTCCAAGTAGCTCCCGACGAGCGCCGTCTCGCCCGTCTCCGGCGTGTAGTACGGTCGCTCTATTAAACGCTCCTCGTCCTCCTCGATCAACTTGGAATGTAACTCCCGGAGCGCATCCGCCGAGGGTTCTTCTTCATTCGGGTTGGCCCCGCGCCACATTCCGCGGAGCGTCAACGTTTTCAATGCCCAACGACGCACTTCGGCCAGCTGAGGGCACCGAATCTCAACAACGCTCCTAGCGTCCACGACCCCGGGTAAGATGGCGGGATCGATCTCCCAGCCAGGCGCGCTGCTAGTGTTCCCCATAGCGAGCTGGAAGATCCCGCACATGATCGGCTCCATCCCGTTGTTATCAAGGGCGCGCCGGGTCTGGTCGCGCAGAATTTGAGAAAAAAGAGCCGAAAGAGGTTGGGGATCGGGGGCGATCTTCTCTTCTTCGTTGCCGGCGAAATCATCGAACGCCGCGGACAGTTCATATTGGGGCGTATAGCGGTCAGTGAAGACGGTGTTGACGTGGTCATGAATCTGCGTAACACGGGTTATCGATCAGTCGGGAGGAACGAGGACAAATCTGAAGAGACGCCGGACTCACAAGGGACAGGACGACACCATTCGCCACCCGAAGCGTGCCTCTGCTGTCGTAAGTGAGAGCCCCGAAATCGTAAAGTACACTCCATGTCACGGCGGTGCCGTCAAACTCCCGAGGAACATCGTCGATTTCTACTGTGCCGGAGGCAAGAAGATCGATCAGTCCGTTGAGAGTAACTGTGCTAGGGACATCAGACTCCTCTGGGACGAGCTCAAAGATCCCAGGCAAGTACGGAAATGATGTCGGAGTGAACCATCTGAGGGGTTTCCTGGACAGATCCGCAATGTGGAGGATGAGCTGCTGTGGGTGGAGGACGGCTTCGCCGGTGCCATTCTCGGTCACGAAGATATATTCACCACACGTGCGGCGCAGGTCAAGGATGGAGGGCGACTGGTCTAGGAACGTGCGGGAGAACTGGAGTGCCTCTTTTTCTATGAAGCCACAAGAGAGCTGCAGGCCTGGGTCCACCTCAAGGCCCAACTTGTGCAAGCTTGTCAACGTCGGGAGGCTCGGCAAGGCGAGAGTTCCTGTTACAAATAGCTTGGCGATAACATCCGAACCTGCGTGGATGGGGGCCCAGAAATACGAATCTAGGAGACGCTCAATGTCCCGAGGGCCCGCATAGTCATTCTGGATTCCCGGGTATCGGAGATGCATAAAGGAACGTAGTAGGGTGGGTGCATCGTAGTCGTCCACACCGACAAATAGGGTGTAACTGCTGGCCCGAACCAGGTTCTAGCGTGAACTGTCAACACTGCTGAACATCGATGGAGCAAATTACTTACGAAAACTTTTTCAAACAAGCCGACGGTCTTAGACTCGACGTCCAAGTCCACGGGTATGAGGAACGTCTTTGGATCCCGGACTTGCAGTTCCACGGCGTAATCTAAGATAAACCTTCGTAGTCTGAGTGCCACATGGCATACTAACGAGGAGTCGATTTGGTCCGAGCGAACCTACAGGTCAGCGAAATCGAAAGAGAGGCAAAGATGCTGGCTGTGGTGTGGAATGGCATCGGGATTGTCGGTGACCACCGCAAGGGATCCAAAACGGTCGGTGAATTGGCCAGCCCTGTGAATGTCATAGAATTGCGTCAAAGTCGATAGAAACGCGGTTTTGCCGAATCGAGGGGGACGCAGGAGGAGATGGCGAAATTTATCGGATAATTTGAGAATGGGGCGCGTTTTGTCAACGTACACGATCTCTGGGTGCAGGTGAAAGCTTTGAAAGTCGTCCTTGTCATAAGGCAACTGAGGATACGTCTAGATCGCGTTAGCATGTTAGAAAGTGTGGTGTACAGAAACTCACATCATAATCAATGGAAGTTCCGAGAGAACTTGTAGTGAAGTAGATGGGTGAAACCGAGCGCGTCTTGGGGCGCTTTGGGTCCCGCTCACTTCCACTGCTGGAATCCTGCTCCTCATCGCTCCAAACTCGCTTCGAGTTGGGGGAGGCAATGGGCGAGAGAAGCGCTAAATATTTCAGGTGAATTGGATAGGAAATAAGGATTCGGATATTACCTCCACCCCACACATCCTCGTCGATGAAAAAGGGCTCGGCCACAACGTTTATACCATCTTTGATCGGATCGCAGGGAGTCATGATCCATTCTACGTCGTCCACATCTTCTTATAGAGGTTCAACGTGTTCGGCGGCCATGGGTGCCACTGGAGGTGGTGGGATTGTGGTGGGAGGAAACAAACGCGTGTGACACTTCGCGATCACGAAAGACACGTGAGGTGACGTTGCGTGGGCGAACCCGGCCCGGGGCCGAGTGGTGTTGTTCATTCTTCTTCAAACGCCCATCTCGAGCCACTAGCACACCGTCGATTAGCTAACTTCGGTGCAACCGAAGTGCAATTCGAAACCTGTCCGGGAATTTTCCTATTGGCTCGGCATTTTCCGGACCAATGGGAAAATTCCCGGACTCATTTCAGATTGCACATCAGGCGCACCGAAGTTAGTTAATGGCCGGTGTGAGTACTCATCTTCGCTATGAATCCCCCTCCCCCTGAAACGGGTGCCGTTTCAATAGCCCTCTACGACAAATATCATTGGCCCAAATAGGGGAAGTCAAAGTTGCAGGAGATGGGCCGATTCTGGCTTAGTCTCTCTAAGACAGACGCTATAACTGGACGCTCGTTCCTCGCTAGTTATAATTCTGGCTCCGATTCACGACCGATTCTGTTTCCAGAATCAATCAAGAATCGGCCTCAGCTTTGACCAACCCGATTCTCACCGTTTCGCGGTATTGCGATTTTCCATGCGACAAGTCGTCGTTTGATTCGCGGAGATATTTAGGGTTATGTAGGTCGATTCTGGACCGATTCTGATGAGCTGCTGCTCCGGAGTCGCAACACCGAATCTGATTGATTCTTGATTTGCGCCGATTCTCGTCCCAGAATCAGTCTCAGAATCGGCCTCAGAATCGGCCTTGGGATCCAACTTTGACTTCCCCTAACGTATCCTGATCAAGATGCATGGCAACATGGAGGCCAAGTTGAAGACAGTCACTGTTCGTGATTTAATGAATCAGGTTCAGAAAACCCATCAAGGTAAAAACTGCGACCACTGCCCCGCGCCCATCCACTTAGTATCGGGTTGCAATACATTGCAAAGGACGGTCGTAAACAAAAGAAAAGGCTACGGAGGACGAACGCAATGGCGTAGTGAGTGCATCATGATGGTGCAGTGCTGATTCGGGTCAACGAAGACAGGAAGCCAGTGGGGACGGAGAAAGACTTGAAATCTGACATAACGTTCAGCCGAGAAGTGGCGGGGTGGCGGTGTATGCTGCAGTTTCAGCAACTTACGCACTGACACTCCCGTTGTCCTACTTAGTCTGTGACCAAGTCTTCCCCGAGCGCTTTGTTGGCTATGCATGACAGCAACCGGTGCTTCGTGGGCAAAATCCCAGGACCACTGTGGCAATCCCGGGCGAACCAGCTTGAAACAAGATATATTTGAATGAGCCTGGAGGACGGAGACAGAACAAGACCAACGCGATACAAAAATCGAAGACACGGAGTTTCCCGGTGGCGAACAAGCCTTTATCATCACCGCTTCGCCCACCATCGCCCACAAGATATTTCTGGCCAAATGGGTCGGCTCGAATCAGACCCTCGCGTCGCAGTCCCCCTATGCCGCAAGACACCAAGTCAGTTATTCTCGCACTTGGGGCCGCAGTGTTGGTGGCTACGCTCTACTACGTCAGGCCCAAGAAGAAGAACGCTCCATTACCGCCCGGCCCCAAGGGCCTACCGGTACTAGGAAATGCAGCGGATCTGCCCCAGTCTCAGGCTTGGTTGACGTTCTCCCAGTGGGCGAAAGCATATGGTGAAATCTTATAAACTTTTATGTTGCTCTTTCTGGGAGCCTCACCCTGATTTTCAGGTCCTATTGTACATCTCAACGTCTTGGGAAAATCCATCATAATTCTCAACAATGTGGGTTGGGCAACGGACATGCTCGACAAGAAAAGTCGCATCTATAGTAACCGACCCAACCTTATCATGGGTGGGCAGCTTGTGGGATGGGACGAGGGCCCGGCACTGATTCAGTTCGGGAAGAAATGGTCGGATTATCGTCGCCTTATGGCCCAGTCGCTGGGTACTCGGTCCAAGATCGAAACTGCCTATAGCATTGTATTAGAAAAAGCAACCCACTCGTTCTTGCATGGTCTACTTCAGAACCCGGAGATGTGGAAAGAACACGGCTACAGGTGTGAAACACGTAGTTTTCAAGGATTGTAATAATCTTTTTGCAGATTCGCGGGGGCCATAGTTCTCAAAATCGCTTATGGCTACGAAGCGGAGGACAAGGAGGACCCGTTGATTAGACTAGTTGACGATGCCATGGACCAATTCTCTGAAATGACTGGGACAAATGCGTTCGCAGTAGATACTTTCCCGATCCGTACGTTTTTTCTCGGTGATTAACCCCCGTTGCTGATGCAGTTTCGTCCTAGTTCGGTTCGTTCCGCAGTGGTTTCCTGGTGCTGGTTGGAAGAAGAAAGTGGGCCCGTACCACACCACCCTTCAAACCATGCTCGATGCCCCTTATGACTGGGTCAAGAAGCAGATGGTCAGTCTTCTCCCACTTTTTATCCACGTTTCTGAAAGATGAACTAGGCATCGGGGACGTCGATATCGTGCTTTGTATCAGACCTTCTCGAGTCCAACAATTTCACCAGCACCGAAGAGGAAAGACTCGTCAAATGGGCGGCCGCCGGGATTTACAGTGGTCAGTGATCTGATCTACCAAACGCAACAAATTTGACAGACGGGCTAAAAGAGATCCATTTCCTAGGTGGAGCCGAAACGGTCTGTTTCTTTCACATCGAAGATAGAACTCTGTTAATGACCGACTTGGAAGACCGCTGCTGTTGTTGAGACTTTTTTCCTCGCCATGGTCATGCAACCAGACGCCCAGCGTAGAGCGCAAGCTGAGCTCGATGCGGTCATTGGATTCTGCGCAGAACCCCGTCTGGCTGACCGTTCCCGTTTACCCTTCATGGATGCACTCGTTTCAGAGATTTTTCGGGCTTACACAATGGGACCAATCGGTACGAGCCTCTTGAGTCGTTGTAACGCGATGTAACCGACGATCTTTTTCCGTTAGGCCTTCCGCACGTTGCCGCAGAAGACGATGTGCACAATGGTTTTTTTATTCCAAAGGATGCAATTATCCTTACAAACAACTGGTCTGCGGCCTTCGTCCTGAGGGCAATTCAATTACTAACCCGCTTCGCCCTTTCTCTAGGCTCTTTTATCGTGACCCTAATACATACAATGACCCAGAGACATTCCGGCCGGAGCGCTTCATTGAAACGGCCACTCACACCAAAGAGAAGGACCCTCAAGATATCCTTTTCGGATATGGACGCAGGTACATAACAGCGGCAGAATCAAAACTGATATTGGATTCTGATGGTCGATCATCATTATAGAGCCTGTCCAGGCAAGACCTAATTATCTCAGCAACCGTCCTATTCATCTCACTGGCGATGTTTGCAGGAGTTCTCCTGGCCGACGCGGCGATGTGGCTCCTGTTTACCTCCACCTTGGCCTTTTTTGACATCGGCGTGCCAATTGAAAATGGCCGTCCTGTGCTTCCATCCGGAAGATTCTCAGATGGTAGCATAAGGTATGCACGCTCCCGACGCGTAACTTCCATCGCCGTTGCTAATGCTGCCTAGTCATCCCGAACAATTTAAGTGCACGATCACCGCTCGGAAAGGAGCGGCTGAGGCCATACGGAGGCTTCTGGACGAATAAGGATGATCGAGTTTGTTTCCCCGCATTCGCTGATCTAGCGATCCTAGCACGTATTTTTATGTAGGCATCCTCGCATGTCGATATTCCCGTTTGTCAAAGACAATTTTAGTTCCGGGGATCCGGTTGCGTGATACTCCTCCCAGAAGACACACTGGTTCGTTTGGGCGGGGTTCCACAGACCTTTCTGAAGCGATTAGCTCGTCTATTCCTTTTGAATAACCCAAAATGATAGGGCGCACTTTGTAAGATCTTGGATATAAATCCGTTGTTCGGACTCTTCCCTGTCTGGCCTCCTTACTTGAAACATGTCCGCCGCTGTCCCAGACAGGATTACACCGCTCACGCAGGGTCAATTTTCGGAAACTCATGGTACGCATTGGCACATCCTACCGACCACATTCATTCCATAATATAGGCGGTTCCCTCGTCTGCTGTATGGTTTCACTTCTGATCTATGGAATGATTTATTTCTGACAGCCATTCCACCATTCCAGGGTCTCTTGTCTACTTTCACGTTTTCGGGAGAGAGAGTTTATCGTCGTGGATGCTTGGGAAGAAGCCATGAAGCTTTTTGAACATCGTTCTGCCACATATTGCACCAAACCTCGACTTGTTGGCCATTTACTTATTTCTTCATCCCAAACTACTCCAAAAATAATCGATTTGCAGGTCATGGCGGGCGAACTCACCGACAAAGAACAGAACCACATTGTATTCACCAAATACACGCCCCGCCTGAGGCAATGGCGAAAGATAGTACACTCGTGGATGGGTCGGCATTCGATCAAAGATTTCATGGCCATGCAGGATCTGGGAATCGCTAGACTTCTTGAGGCTCTATTGGACGGCCCGGAGAATGTTTCTGATCATTTTCGAACGTCAGTGTCTTGGCTTATCAGTATCCCCGTTGCTCAGGTCGACAAGATATACTGGAGGGACATTGTTGAGTCAGATATATGGTATACGATACGCTTCAAGAGATGATCCGCACCTTGCCCTCTCCGAATATTCGGCACATTTAACATCGGAAGGGTTTCGACCGGGCCGCTGGCTATGCGATTCCTTTCCGTGGCGTAACTCTTTTCGGGCTTGACAAATTCATCCAGGGTTCTAAGATCCCGTTCTAGTGGCGTACGTTCCAGATTGGATTCCTGCTGCATATTTCAAGCGTTGGGCCAAACACGCAAGAGACACCTCCAACAGAGTCATCCACGAACCTTTCATCCACGAACCTTTCGACCGGGTCATAACCGAGATGGTACATTTTTTCTCGGGTGCCGAACAAGATCTACAGTATTGATGTTGAGTACAGCGCTCTGGCGTAGCTAGGCCCTCATGGGTAGCTGATTCGTTGGGCGACGAGCACGGTTTACTCAAAACAGGAGAGGAAGCCCGCAATATTATGGTTTCGGCTGGAAGTTTGTATAGTGCCGGTACAGACACAGTGAGCCTCCTTTCGGAACTATGGGAAGTCGCTCATCCTTGTTTATAGACGGTTGCTGCTTTACGGACCTTCTTGCTCATGATGATCTTGCATCCCGAGGTCCAGCGCAAAGCCCAAGCCGAAATTGACAGTGTTGTTGGGAACCGCCTTCCGACGCTGTCGGACAGGGAGTCCTTACCGACTACAAGACATATCATCAAAGAATGTTTGCGTCTTTGTGCTGTCGTCCCGCTTATGCCGCATAGCTTGGACAAAGACGATGTAAGTCCGTTTGCAGTTCGTTTTCTCCACGCTTACAGTAGACGGTAGATATACCAAGGATACCTGATTCCCGAGGGTGCTTGGGTGATAGTTAATACTTGGCGCGTCCATTTCAAGCCACTGCTTATTCTTCCGTGGTTTGAGGCTGGTTTCCAGGCAGATCCTCCATGATCCTTCAATATATCAGGATCCTGAAGCATTCCGTCCGGACAGATACGATCCAATGTCCCCCATATTCACAGAGAAAGACCCGGAAATAATTTCCTTCGGCCTTGGTCGACGGTCTGTCCATTTTCCAGCCCTTCGAATTGATTGCTAAAATTTCCTTTTCACCTTTAGATCGTGTCTCGGCGTCGAGTACGCCAAGGTCTGGATATTCCTGGCAGTTTCCAGAATCCTGTGTACTTTCAATATTTCCGCCGCGTATGACAAACTTGAAGGTGGGAAGCGCCAGACTCCGGCTGCAATTTTTAAGGCTGGTCATATTCGGTAAGCCGACGTGGCATATTGGTCCAGTTACCTACTTATCACCGGGTACTAGCTATCCATCCGATTTCGATTGTGACCTAGTACCTAGAGGCCAGGCGAAAGAGCTGGCGGTTCGCGAGTTGGTGAGCGCGCTGAGGGAAGATTGAGACTGGAGCTGTGTCATTACGCTTGTCGTTAGTCTCATTCAGTCAGATTTTCATCCTCGTACCTCGGATATCCTGTCTTGTCGTGTTCTTGGTAACTTACCAATGATTATGTGCGGCGGCTTCATGCACGGCGCGGTGTGCAGGTCGAGAAAGCGACTCAGTGAATCGGCGGTGCATCGGAGGGAGTGACATGATCCCCAGCGAGAAGTCCGTGTGGCGACATCGAGGTACAGTAGAAAGAGCGAGATGTTTCCGGTCGATATGTTGGTGATTTCGTTAGTCTCCCGATATTCATCCCAGACCTCCGCGCGCTCCTCAAGCTCCGTCGTATAACATCGCTCTTCAGCACCACCATCACATCGCTCATCGCCTTCAAGTGCTCGCTGCAGAAGCACGCCTTCTTCGTTCTCTCATCGTGCGGGGCCAACAACTCGAAGGCGAACGACATGCAGCTCGGTGCGCGACACTCCTCGTCCTCCTCGCCCTTCGAGAGCGATATACTGAACACCTCACAGGCAGCGTCCGATCGCGCCGACTCGCTCAACCTCCCCGGCCTCGGCTCCGCGCTCTCATCCCCATCTTTGCAGTTCAAGTTCAACATCGACCACCGCAAGGCCGCGTGGTACGAACAGTGTCTGCGCCGCCACGCGGAGATCTTACACTTAGCATCTTCGGGTTCGAGGCCAACTCGCTCACCTCGAGGACGCGGCGCGAGCACGACTTCAGCCGCACATGAACTGCGGCCGCGAATTCGCGTATCGCTCTGCGTGTGTTGCTTCTCGGAAATTGCGTCGGTCGCTCGAGCGGAGCAGGACTGCAAAATGGGGTCGGTGAAGGCGCAGCACACCAATATCAGGATAAGACACAAATTCGAAATGTGTTACACAGTTTAGTTTTCTTTCTTTGCTTTTTGTTACAGGTTCCCAACGCCGCTGTGCATACTGCTCTGGCCACATAGTAAGGGTCTATCCTGCGGTCCAGACCTCCCCCAACCGACCTTCCTTTCATGCCTCTTTTATTCAGTCGATGCCTGAGTGCTTTGCGGTTTTCCGGAGCACAAGAACTTCGGGTTCGTATTCAGGTATCACGATCCATGGCCTCCCTCACCAGCCGGATCCTCTAGGTATGTACAACCCAATACTATCTGCTTCCATGCTCACTCCTCTACCTGAACAGTCATCAGTTGTCGCGTCCGCGGAAGCCCCGTTGACGCGTCACCTGAAGTGCTGGCCTACAGTACGAGTTTTTCGCGTTTCAAGGCGCCGACGTGATGGCGTACTGCTGCTCAGAGCTTGTTCTACAGGAGCGCGCGTGCATCGGCCGATGCCGCTGTTTGCACCGCCGAGGCCGGCGACAAATAGGCTCTCTTTTCTTCGTCCGTCACCAACATCCGCGAACGACCAACAGTTCGGGCAGATACCGCAACAGCCAGCGGGCGCCGGCACCCAACCAGAAGGTTCGCCAGACGGTTTTGGGTTCGCTCTTGCGCCCGCTCCCTTCTCGCTGTCTACGTCAAGCGAGCCGCGTGCCGCCCTAATGCTGTTGCGCTCACCATGACCTGCTTGGCGCAACCGCCGCGTGCGCAACGGCTGCGGCGGTTGTCTCTCCTTACGCAGGTGCGTTCGATTTTTTCTTGGTTTTGGCATATTTTGTTGACTGCTGGTCTCCAGCAGCACTCGCAAACACGGCCGGCGCGCCGCATCCCCCGCGTGCGCAGGTGCAGCGTGCAAATTCAATCCCCGCGCCGACACTGAGGTCCCCGCTGCCCCGCTGTTAGGTTTCGGTTTTCGATTGGTTTTTGTTGACCGCCAGTCTCAAGGATCACTCCTACACGGTATATCTTATCATCTCGTGCTCTGGAGGAACTCAAATCAGTCTTGAACGAATCCAGCAGTACATCGACATCAAGAAACTAGGCCCACGGAAGCCGAGAAACCGCCCGCACATCGGCCAAGTAGCGGGGAGCTTGTCGTCGAGAAGCTTTCCGCGCGATATTCGCCGGATGGTCCCAAAGTCCTGCGTCACATATCGTTCCGCGTCAATTCGGGCGAGCGTGTCGACATTGTCGGCCGCACTGGGTCGGGGAAGGTATTCGATCGTGTCACCATATCATCTACAGAGTACTGAAGATGCACTGTCAGAGCTCTCTGACCCTCGCTCTCCTGCGATGTATCTACACAGAAGGGACTGTGCATTACGACGGGATCCCGACTGCATCTGTAAACTTGGACGCGTTGCGTTCCAATATCACCATTATTCCGCAGATGGTGAGATTACGGCTCTTGACGTCTCTGGTGGTCAAAGACAAATTCTGGCGCTGGGTACGTCGTTATCAGTCTGACACGAGTCCTCAACCCCGACTTTCAATAGCACGAGCGATTGTGCGGGACAGCAAACTGTTTATATTGGACGAGTACGACCATCCTTACTACGTGAGATAAGCCCGGAGCTAATGTGCATGCGTAGAGCAACGTCGGCAATAGACTACAAGACGACACCGTCATCCAGGTGTCCTTGCGCAACGAACTCAAGCCGGACGTGACTATAATTGCGAGCGAAGCGATATATACCCTAACACGTGATGAGGCAGAGGGGAGGAAACAAGAACAAAGCATGGGTTGACAATCCTGGAGGGAAAAAAAGCCCCTAAACTCGTTCAGTTCTCCATCTTTCTGGGTGGCAATAGGCCAGTTTTGTAGCCCTCCTCAAGTTGCATCGGGCCGTACCAAATTCTTTGAGGTTTTGGCAGGATTTTGCGTGAAGAGGCTCTGTCTGCTGAGCAACTTGGCTGTCTCCCGCGGCCTCAGCGGATCCCTACGTAACTGTTGCGCATCGGCTGCAAACGATCCTGGACTCGGACAAGATCGTAGGCGACTGATGTACTTCCAGGAGCGTGGTGGCTGACCTTTTTTCCGTAGATGGTGCTCGATGACGGCCGCATTGTCAGGCCCTTTTATTGAGCCGTTGTAAATCATGTCCTGACATTTCTGTAGGTCGAATTCGACGCCCCCAAGGTACTGCTCAAAGACCCGAAGGGCAAACTGCGGGGCCCGGGCGTTGGTGGATGAGTCGGGGGACAAGGATCACTTGTATGCTACTAGTATGGCGGAGGGTAAGGGCCAATAATGTCATTAGATTGCCCTCTTATGTCTGATTAATCTTGACCGATATCGCTGTAGCAAGTAAGTGTGTTTAATGGCTTCTTGTTTACGAGAAGAGCTACGCTTGAATAACATTGGGTCGATGCCTGAGTTGAAAGTCGTCGTATAACAGGCCCGGCATTTGCCGGCACCTAATTTCTTGCACTGATGTCCCCTATACTTGTCTGCAAGCAACCGACGCTTTCCCGGAGCGTCTGGGATCTCGTTGAAAGTAATCAACCTCTAGTCGCACAATCGGAGGCCATGGGCATTCAAACGGATCGGTCCAAAATATGTATCCTTCCGCGCGACACTGTTCATTCATTCGTTCATCTGGCACTGGTCTCGCAAGCCGACGTTATCCAGGGATATGAAAACAGATTTCCACATTAATCTGGCACCCACATAAGGATACAATGGGATTCCTGGGCGCAGGAGCCGTTGCGAATACGCGGCCAATTCTGAGCCTCAGCGTATTTGTCACATTCTTTCGTTGCGAGTCTACAGGCACATCCAGATCTAACGCAGGTCGCGTACTATGGTCCTCTCGCCACCAACCCCACTTACAGAACTCCCGGCCAGTCCGTACGGCCTGCGGCGGGAAGGAGACAGACGTCAATTCGAACAGATTCGCACCCAAAGTCATCCCGTGTGTACATTCTCCGCCAAGCCTCGACCACCCGCCATCGTCACGCGTCGCGGACCTTCGAGTTCCCGGTCGGTCGTATCCACCTTCTGCTCAAGAAGGGCAACTACGCTTAGCGCGTCGGTGCCGGTGCACTTGGTGAGTCGAGTCGCGATATCTACCTTCTCGAGCACGTCTACAGTCTACGTCGCCGCTGTCGGTGACGGGGTACGATACGGTGCTACTTATTGTCACGGGCGGCGTTGCCTGCGAGCTCGAGGATCTGCAACTCGCCATCCGGCACGACGAAGAGTTGGGCAAGGTACGTCGACAGCGTCTGTTTTTCGATCTTCTCGCTCATGCCACCACAGTCCGTCGTCATCTCCCAGGGTGGTGTCGTACCCCACATCGACCCTTTGCTGCTGCCCACCGGCACCAAGAGTTCGTCTTCGCCTTGTCTCTTCCTCATCTCCCGCACTGACTCACCCTTTTTGCAGAAGGGAAAGGCGCCGCGGCGGAAGTCTGATCGATTCGTCTCAATCTACCATCCTACCTATTCCACCTATAGTTATGTTTCTCAACTTTTTGCTCCACGTTGTCTCTCGCATCATGTACCGCTTACTGTCTCATTCACTTGTACGAGTACACATCGAATGGCACGGAATCTTTCTATCTTGTCTCGATCCGATTGCCATTTTTCAAGGATTGCCCTTCAAGCGTAGTATCTTTTCTTTTTTGAAACTGAGCGGACGCCGCGTGGAAAGCACCCAAGGCGGCGTGTCGGGCTGAGCATGTACATGTCATCACTATGCTGCAGAGTTACCTCAGCTCACAGGTGCGAAGTCGGCTTGAACATGATGGATTTTCTTGGTACAGTATACGGTGCTGTGGGGAGTCTATCCAATCTCCACCGCAAAAAGATGGCATATATGTGAAAGTACATGAGGTTCTAGTATAGAGTTCATAATGCACGCAGTCTAACAATATCAGGCACGTCGTATCAAGACCCGTGCGCCCCCAACAGCGAGGAAAACAGGGATGTCCGGTTCAGGGTCCAAGTAGCTCCCGACGAGCGCCGTCTCGCCCGTCTCCGGCGTGTAGTACGGTCGCTCTATTAAACGCTCCTCGTCCTCCTCGATCAGCTTGGAATGTAACTCCCGGAGCGCATCCGCCGAGGGTTCTTCTTCATTCGGGTTGGCCCCGCGCCACATTCCGCGGAGCGTCAACGTTTTCAATGCCCAACGACGCACTTCGGCCAGCTGAGGGCACCGAATCTCAACAACGCTCCTAGCGTCCACGACCCCGGGTAAGATGGCGGGACCGATCTCCCAGCCAGGCGCGCTGCTAGTGTTCCCCATAGCGAGCTGGAAGATCCCGCACATGATCGGCTCCATCCCGTTGTTATCAAGGGCGCGCCGGGTCTGGTCGCGCAGAATTTGAGAAAAAAGAGCCGAAAGAGGTTGGGGATCGGGGGCGATCTTCTCTTCTTCGTTGCCGGTGAAATCATCGAACGCCGCGGACAGTTCATATTGAGGCGTATAGCGGTCAGTGAAGACGGTGTTGACGTGGTCATGAATCTGCGTAACACGGGTTATCGATCAGTCGGGAACAACGAGCACAAATCCGAAGAGAGGCTGGACTCACAAGGGACAGGACGACACCATTCGCCACCCGAAGCGTGCCTCTGCTGTCGTAAGTGAGAGCCCCGAAATCGTAAAGTACACTCCATGTCACGGCGGTGCCGTCAAACTCCCGAGGAACATCGTCGATTTCTACTGTGCCGGAGGCAAGAAGATCGATCAGTCCGTTGAGAGTAACTGTGCTAGGGACATCAGACTCCTCTGGGACGAGCTCAAAGATCCCAGGCAAGTACGGAAATGATGTCGGAGCGAACCATCTGAGGGGTTTCCTGGACAGATCAGCAATGTGGAGGATGAGTTGCTGTGGGTGGAGGACGGCTTCGCTGGTGCCATTCTCGGCCGAGAAGATATATTCACCACACGTGCGGCGCAGGTCAAGGATGGAGGGCGACTGGTCTAGGAACGTGCGGGAGAACTGGTGTGCCTCTTTTTCTGTGAAGCCACAAGAGAGCCGCAGGCCTGGGTCCACCTCAAGGCCCAACTTATGCAAGCTTGTCAACGTCGGGAAACTCGGCAAGGCGAGAGTTCCTGTTACAAATAGCTTGGCGATAACATCCGAACCTGCGTGGATGGGGGCCCAGAAATACGAATCTAGGAGACGCTCAATGTCCCGAGGGCCCGCATAGTCATTCTGGATTCCCGGGTATCGGAGATGCATAAAGGAACGTAGTAGGGTGGGCGCATCGTAGTCGTCCACACCGACAAATAGGGTGTGACTGCTGGCCCGAACCAGGTTCTGTCGTGAGCTGTCAACACTGCTGAACACCGATGGAACAAATCACTCACGAAAACTTTTTCAAACAAGCCGACGGTGTTGGATTCAATGTCGGAGTCTTCGCAAATGAGGAACGTTTCCGGATCACTGACTTGCAGTTCCACCGCGTAATCCAAAATAAAACTGTGTAGTCTGAGTGCCACACGGCATATTAATGAAGACTCGATTTGGTCCGAGCGAATCTGAAGGTCCGCGAAATCGAAAGAGAGGCAAAGATGCTGGCTGTGATGCGGAATGGCATCGGGATTGTCGGTGACCACCGCAAGGGATCCAAAACGGTCGGTGAATTGGCCAGCCCTGTGAATGTCATAGAATTGCGTCAAAGTCGATAAAAACGCGGTTTTGCCGAATCGAGGGGGACGCAGGAGGAGATAACGAAATTTATCGGATAATTTGAGAATGGGGCGCGTTTTGTCAACGTACACGACCTCTGGGTGCAGGTGAAAGCTGTGAAAGTCGTCCTTGTCATAAGGCAACTGAGGATAGGTCTAGATCGCGTTAGCATGTCAGAAAATGTGGTGTACGGAAACTCACATCATAATCAATGGAAGTTCCGAGAGAACTTGTAGTGAAGGAGATGGGTGAAAGCGAACGCGTCTTGGGGCGCTTTGGGTCCCGCTCACTTCCACTACTGGAATCCTGCTCCTCGTCGTCGCTCCAAACTCGCTTCGAGTTGGGGGAGACAATGGGTGAGAGAAGCGCTGGATATTTCAGTTGAATTGGATAGAAAATAAGGAATCGGATATGCCTACCTCCACCCCACACATCCTCTTCGTCTATGAAATAGGGCTCGGCCACAACGTTTATACCATCTTTAATCGGATCGCAGGGAGTCATAATCCATTCTACGTCCTCCACATCTTCGTAGAGAGCTTCAACATGTTCGGCTTCCATGGGTGCCACTGGAAGTGGTGATATTGTGGTGGGAGGAACAAACGCGTGTGACACTGCGCGATCACGAAAGACACGTGAGGTGACGTTGCGTGGGTCCAAGCGAACCCGGCCCGAGGGCCGAGTGGCATTGTTCATTCTTCTTCAAACGCATCTCGAGCCACTCATCTTCGCTATGAATCCCCCTCCGCCTGAAATGGGTGCTGTTTTGATAGCCCTCTACGACAAATATCATTGGCCCAAATGTATTCCGATCGGGATACGGACCAAGATGGAGGCCTCGAAGAAAGCCACTGTTCGTAATTTATTGAATCAGGTTCAAAAAATCCATCGAGGCCAAAAATGCGACCACTGCCCCGCGCCCATCCTCGTCCAGTCCGCGTGGCTAGTGGATCTGCCACGAAATACCCCTGTCCAAGGTCCACTGCAGAACAATTCAGCAGTGAATGCTCGATTCATGGAACCTGGATCCCCACTTTCCGAATATGTTGATTTTGATTCGCCTTACGATGCGAATGTGATTCGGGTGTTCATAGAGTCGACGTTTGAGGGTGAGTATCCGACCTCTGTTTTGTGCGGCTGGGGTCTCACTGACAATGACATCAGATATCCCTCGGCCTCCATCTGAACCTACCAACGAATCAATCCGTTCGATTTGTGTCTCCCTGACCGACACAAACCATCGGGTCAAATGTCTCCCGATCGTGATCAGGACCCCGGCGTCGGTCTTGAG
Organism: Mycena maculata; assembly: GCA_029448575.1. Classification (NCBI taxonomy): domain Eukaryota; kingdom Fungi; phylum Basidiomycota; class Agaricomycetes; order Agaricales; family Mycenaceae; genus Mycena; species Mycena maculata. The sequence goes on from JARJLG010000116.1 coordinate 48,062, forward strand.
CAGCGCGACTGTCGCACAGTTTATGCTACATGTCCAAAAAATCCATCGAGAATCAAATTGCAGCCACTGCCCCGGGCTCATCCTGGTCAAGTCCTCGTTCCTGGTGCGCATTCTCGCACCTGCGACAACAGAACTTCGTCTGCTCCCAGACCAACTGGAGCACAATCCAGGAGGAAACGTCAAATTTATGCAACCCGCTTCCTTGATGTCCGATTATCTTGATCCTAATGCTCCTGATGAGACGGGTGTGGTTCGTCTGCTCATAGAATCTACGTTTGATGGTGAGTACACGGCCTCTAAGAATCCCCGCAATTGGCATCTAAACAGCTCCATTAGTTCGGAGTGTGGTCAGCGAATCCCCCGAAAAACGCTCACGGCAAATCACCCCGGAAAATTCTCCTCGCGACAGCGGAGGTGGCAAGAGACTCAAAATTGACGTCCCGTTCAAAGGGGTGCGGATTATACCGCCTATCGATCCCTCCAGTCTCATAAACATTCCTCCATCCTTGTCCACATTTTCCTCCATCCTGGACACTCCTGGGTGTGTGCTCGTCGACAAGTCTGACTATATCCCCGCGCTCGACTCTCTTCTCAGTTACCGACCATGCATCGTAACTTTACCTTCTGGTACTGGGAAGACCAGTATCATGACAATGCTCGCTTCGTGGTACGATTTGGGACTGACGGCAGAGAGGCACGAAAAACTCTTCATGTCCCTCGATATCGGAACCCGGTTCGACAAAGAGCGGTCGGCGCTCGCAGACAATTCACAGTCACCATGGTCAGCACGTAGACACCTTTGTCTGCTGTTCGATCTCGGGGAGGTTCAGTTCCGGGGATCCACGGATGCCACCCACTGGTCACATTTAATTGACTCGTATTGCCGCAAAGTCATCCGCCGATTTGTGGAGAAATACAAAGATCAACTTGGTTTTCATCTGTTCTCGTCTCACGAAAATAGGTCGCCTGTTGAGATGGTCGAAAAAATTGTCAGTTTTCTTGGACATATTCTCCATAATAGTTTACTTATCTACATTTGTGCCCCTTCTAGAAGAAGACATTGAAGGGGCAGCATGATTTCAATCCGTCCAAGCAATGCATACTCTTTATCGGCGTCGACCACGTAGATGCTCCAATTCTCCAATTCCTAGAGACCATCATAAAAAACCCAATCGCGGATACGGCCCAGGCCAATGATTCTCTCAAGAAGATTTCAGACACATTGGAATCCCTGATGGAAGCATTGTGGAGTTTGGCTGGCGCGCGATATCTGACCAGGTCGAAATTGCTCGTCAACAGCAAGCTTCCTGTTACAGTGCCTAGCACACCATCGGGAATATGGAAATTACTGAACAATATTTCCGTGCTCCCCGGTCTTCGAGGCGCATTCGGAATGACCTCCGAAGACGTGGCCAGTGTCTTCTCCGTCCTTTCCCGAGGTCGCGTTCCGAGGCGGGATCTAGACGTGGATGCCCGCGATTCGCGGTTACCCGAATATCTCGGTATATTCCTCCCACCAGCGCTCAGACCCGAGAACATCTCCCTAGGCCTGCCAATTTATAGCTTCAAAATAGTCTTGCATTACGCTACCAAAGCTTTAGATCTGGGTGTAGGGCATGAAGCGTTGCCCGCTTGGCCCTTACTGACACAAATCTCCGGCTCACCAGCGTGTCGACGCTTGCTGGAATTCTCTAGCCTGCGCAGGGAACGTCCGGTACATCTCCCCCCAGTGCATGTAATCAAGTGGGCCACACTTGGCTCAATCTATAAAAGCGAGGAAACTCTTTGGACGGTGCTGTTTTCTTTGGGTATCCTCAAAGTGACGGAGCAAAGAAACCATTTGCAGTTTGCTCCCCTCTGGGGATTACAGATATCCAATCCATTTGCAAAACAGCAGGTGCATGTCATTAGATATACAGACGTTCAGATATTGATCTCTTGATGTTTCCAGCTTTTCTCACAATGCTCCGTCATTCCGCAAAAAAAACTTGTAGAGCCCCACCGGGATCGACAGCTCCGATCACTTCTAGAACGAGACCCCACGTCCTTCACCAATTTCATCTCCCACCGACTTGCAACTAGACATCCCCGAGAGCTCTACAAAGCATCAGAGGCAGTCTTCCAAACCATTTTCGACGAAGCAATGGGGGACTTGCAGTCGACGTACGCCAACAATTATTTCACGGAACTTGGCCTCCACACGCACCCTGAAAAAAAGAAAATCCCCTATTCCGACCAGGGCGCTCATTCCGAAGACCCCGGCGACAGTCGTTTCTCGTATCTCGACATGTTCTATTGTGGACTCAAGTGGCTGCACCCTTGGCGTGTCATCGCTGTCGAGTTGAAGTATATTTCGCTCTATGCCATCATCCGTGCGAAATATGCCACCGAGGCGCTGTACAACAAGGCGGTTCACGACAACGATGACCCAAACTGGAATCTCGAGGCGCACTGCAAGAAAACAGCCCAGCACTTGCGGAGCCTTTCGTTGGAGAAACTTCGCGCCGTGAATTTCGTTCGTTGGGATCAGAGACAGAGAAAGGTCGTAAGAAGCACCGTCGGTGATCTTTTGAAAGACGCCCACAAACAGCTGGACTCTTATCTCCAGGCCATCGTCTCTGGGAATTCAAGCACCAACAAGAAGGGAATTACGAAGGCTGACGGCAGGGTTACAGCCAAATCAGCTGGCCGTGATGAGGTGGTAGGGATGATTTTCTGTGGTATAGGGGCGGATATCATCACGATTTGCCTGGATACTCGAGGAACCAACTTCGAGTTTGTTGGGAAGGCCGCCAAATCTATATATGATTAGGGTGTATGTGATCGTTTTCAAGTAGAATAATATGCATATTAGATACCTGAACGAGAATGTGGTGGTATATTAACGACAAGCTGGCCTCTCTTACGATTGTGGTCGGCGCAGCTCGTATCCTTCCAAGCACGTTCACGAGCCGTCGGATCGTCACCTTCTCCGCCACCGCCACCACCGCGGCCCACTCTACCTCTACTATGCCCGCCAGCGCGCTGAGAACCTCTTCTTGAAGACGAAGCATCCTGAGAGTCCGAAATGATTTGGTTCTTGTTTCCAGCAAACTCGTGCCTTTTGCAGGATCTTGTCCTTCTGGGGCTGGTAGAATCTCAGCACATGCGAAATAATCGAAGGAAGGGCGTTCACGTTTCTGTCTAACGTGAACTTCCATCCTTCCAGTTGCTCGTTAGTCTAACCTAGAGGAACATGTGAATATGAGTTCCATGAACATAATCCGAATCACGCAGCCATTTGAGCCTTCAAATCTGCTCGTGCCTTCCGTCTCCGCGTCTGGGCATCGCGCTCGAAGACCTTTGGGTCGCGGATATAAGCGAGCTCGCAAACCATTTCGGGACTGAGACCCGCATCACTGTCTTCGCCACCACTCTCCTCCCCGTCCCCAGCGACCTTGACGTGGTCGTGAACAGCGTCCATGCCGGTCCTCTTCGTCATCGGAAACTTCTTCCGCTTTTCGAAGAGTGATCAGCCTTCGTCTCCTCGATGAACGTGCGGTCGCGAAGCACAGATTCTTGGCTGAAGACGCTCTCAGTATCCAGAACATTGATCGAGACACCGTCCACGCACTGTCTTTTTGCCTACCCTGACGTGCGCCAAATCCACACTTTCTACGTTCCGCCTCACATAGCTCGTTATCTCATCGGGTGGGGCACTGGCAGAACGCTGGAGTTCCTCGAGAGAAAGGGCCGTTCCTTCGAGCAAGGACGCAACCACCTGCTCCGGAGTCGCGTAGCACAGTAGCGCACGGACATACTCCGGGGCATGATCGGGTAGATATCCAGGACTTGTATGACGTTGACGTCGAGTTCTGGGTCTTCGGCGAGATTGTCGACATCGGGTGATATTCCCTACGACCTCCAGTCCCGAGAGCTCCTTTCCCGAGGAAGAGCTCAGCGACTGCAGCGTTGTTTCGAGTAGGTCAACCCTGTCGACCTTCTCTTCTGCGTGTCGGAGAGAAGAGGCGAGCGGGTGGGATAGATCAGAGGCGTGTTGATAGTCTGCCAACGAGCGGTTGAGAAGCGGGGTCCGGCCAGGAGTGGACTGCGGCGAGGAGGGCACTGCGATCAGCTTCGACGGCGAACTGGAAGATGCCATGTCTTCGAGGAAAGATTTTATGATGATATGGAAAGAATTCTTAGTTTCGTCCCAGATTCTCTCCCACTGCGAGACAATGAGCACGGCGGACAAACTGATGACATATATATTCTGACCTCGGAGGATTGTCTCGAGTCGGAAACAGGAAGGCCACCGTACGAGTGGGTGGATGATCCGGTGTCGTATGCTGAACCTCCGGAGGGGAGGATTCAAGGCCAGCAGCGAGGATCGCGCGTGTCAGCGTCGGATGGGTGCGGGCGTATATTATCGAAATGTCGACGAGTGTTTGGCGAGTTTTTCGCCACCTTTTTGCGGATCAACTTTTCGTCCTGGGGGACAGGGGATCAAGGAATCCGTGCTGTGTCCTTTGCGTAGGTCGGGACGAGGTTGCGCGTGGCTGGGGTGTCCCGTTTCGTCGGAGGAAGGCTGCGGTGGTCAAAAGGGCCACAGCTATGGATTCTGCTCGTTACCTGGGACGGCGACAGCGACTTCCTGGTTGCGGCTGAAGGGTACGCAGGCACGAAGTTTCGTTTCGGTTCCAACAACCCAGACTCAGCTGGCCTTCGGGCAGTCGCAAGCTGCCCCCTTCTGATCCACAGCTACCCAATCCCTGTGGAAGAAATCCAAGAAGAAATCCCGAAATATCCGTCTACGAGAGATTAGCGCCCCCGAGTCATCCACCGTAGTTGTACAAGGTTTTCGGTGCCGGGGTTCTTCAGGCTTCACACGGATCCCCCCAACCACGCTTCAGCTTCAGCAACGGAGGTTTTCGAAGAAAAGTCAGGGAAAACCTTGTTCATTCATAGGACCACAGAATCCGACCGTGGGCCTTCGATCGATGAAGACGGGATCGTCCAAAAGGCGTACTCGTTCACTCGGTCGTAGCGCTGAATGAACAGCTTGTCGCTAACGGTCAATCTCGCTGGCCGCTAACTTGTAGACTGGCCAGCGAGCGTTTGGAAACGAATTTAGAGCGTCGAGCCCTCCGTACAGATTCCGCTCAGTTTCGACAAGTCGATGTAGAGAGAAATCGTCGATGATCACAGCAAGAGTCAAGAGGCAAAAAGATGCCATGTCATTCGATACTCGTACACGTGAATGAAGACAATTAACGGTACATGATGCGAGACAAGATGGAGGAAAAAGTAGAGGAAAATAACTATAAGTGCGATAGGTAGGATGGTACATTGAGACGAATCGACTACTCGGCCGGCTGGCCCTTGCCTTCTGCAAAAAAGGGTGAGTCAACGGGAGATAAGGAAGACAACAAGGTGAAGACGAACTCTTGGTGCCGGTGGGCAGCAGCGAAGGGTCGATGTGGGGTACGACACCACCCTGGGAGATCACGACGGAGCCGAGAAGCTGTGGTGGCATGAGCGAGACGGTCGAGGAAGACACGAAGTCGACGCACCTTGCCCAACTCCTCATCGTTCCGGATGGCGAGTTGCAGGTGACGAGGCACGATACGGTGCTTCTTGTTATCACGGGCTGCGTTGCCCGCGAGCTCAAGGATCTCGGCGGCGAGGTATTCGAGGACAGCGGCGAGGTAGACTGCAAACGTGTTAGAAGAGGATAATCGCAACTGGGCGCACTCGACTCACCAGGCGCACCGGCACCGACACGCTGAGCATAGTTGCCCTTCTTGAGCAGACGGTGGATACGACCGACGGGGAACTGCAAACCGGCTTTTGACGAGCGAGACTGGGACTTGGATGCATCGCCGCTACCCGCAGCCTTGCCCGACTTGGATTTGCCGCTAACTTTGCCAGACATTGTGTGTGGTGTGGGTGGGTGAGTGGTGGGTTGAGGTGGTGGTGGTGGTGGTGGTAGTCGAAAGAGAGTTGTGAGTTTGATGTCGTTGGTCTGTATTTATACTGTTTGGGCGTGTCAACAAAGACGCGTCGCACGTGACCGTTCGAACTTCGTTTTCAAGTTCCCACGCTGCCACTGGCGTTAAGCGCTTCACCGCGATCCTGATAGTCCCAGCTCAAGGACATGTACTGGGCAACATGGATCCTACCGTTGATGCCTTTGAACCCGCTTGAATCTTATTGCAGTCGAATATGAAGAGTTATCTCTGCTGGCTTGGGAGTCTGACTACCTTGGTGGAGATTATCGAGGCCTGCCGTCCGACTCGAGCAAGGGAAATGTTCTACCAGTACGTGGAAATTCATTTTCAGAGAAGATTCTATTCAATGTCGTGATGGAGCGAAGATTATCACACTACGCTTCAATCCCCACCGTCTTGCGGATCGCGCTCTTCTCCCGCTCCAAAAACTCCTTGAAGGTAGTCCAGCGGAAGCCGTACTCGGCCAACTTGGCGTCCTCCGCGCGCGGGATGGTGGGCCACCAGAGCTGCATCTCAACCGTGGGCATCGTCTTCAGCACCGCTGCTGTCTCCTCTGCGGTACGGTACTTGAGGGTGACCTTCTCGCCGATTGCCTCTGAGAGGTCTGCCGCGATCTCGTCGAACTCCATCCCCTCGGGCCCGAGCAGCGTGAACTCCGCTCCCGCAAAGCGCGCTGGCTCCAGCAGCGCCGCCGCCGCGACCTGCCCCACGTCTGCCGCGTCGAGCTGGTCCATGCGGAAGTCGCGCGGGTAGCTTAAGGTAATTAGGCGCGACGACATGTACTCGGGGAAATGCCACGCCGGCCCAGGCGCGATCCAGTTGCGCATCAGCATCCCAGGGCGTAGGATGGTGTATGTGAACCCCGCCGCGCGGACGACGCGCTCGACGCCCGACTTGCTGGTGTAGAACTGCGAGATGAAGGGGAAGTCCGCCTTGACCACGCTCCAGTCTTCGTGGAGATCTGTGTACGAAACAGTGGAGACAACAACGGAGGTGACAGTCCCTGCAGCGCGCGCCGCTACGAGGACGTTCTCGGCCTGGCGCGTCTCGCTGGTTGGGTCGGTGAAGTCGGGGACGGGATTTAGGAATATTCCGTTGACGCCCTGCATCGCGGCGGTAATGGCAGGGACGTCGGTCAAGTCGCCTTTGAAGAGCGTCGCGCCCATGGACTTGAGCACGAGCGACGCGGCGGAGGTGGGGTCGCGAACGATGCCGTTAACCTCGGCGCCCTTTTCGAGGAGGAGGCGCACTGTCGCGGCCCCCTGGTGGCCTGTGGCGGTGGTGATGAGGAATTTGGGCATTGTACGGTCGATTTTGGTGCAAAAAAATCGAATGAAAATCGACAGGAAGCAGATGTGAGAGTGTGGTTCGTAATGCTCGCTTTTATACCTTCCAGTCGACGGTTGAATATTACTGAGAAAATTGCTCAACGGACCTTGTTCAAATTTGTTTGCGGGTGGGCCGTCGGTTGCCCGGATGGTCCGGTGGTCCGGTGGATCAAGCGATCGCCGATATTGCACTGCTGTGGTTTCCTATATGTACAATTTACTGAGTCGTCGCGAATCCGTGAACGCATTGTACACTCCACGTATGACATCCGTTTTGATCTCCCTGAACTCGATCGCAGAGTAGAATCTCCTGGATGGCGTACCGGTACACGGTGGAAATAAGAAATCAAGGCCTGGAATTTAAATTCGCTTGAATTTGACCAGTACAGTTGGATATGAAGAGTGCTTTTCTACTAGGATTGACCTCTACTCCATCTACGCCCCAATCCCTACCGTCTTACGAATTGCGGTCTTCTCCCTTTCCAGAAACTCCTTAAAGGTCGTCCAGCGGAATCCGTACTCCGCCAACCTGGGATCCTCCGCGCGCGGGATGGTGGGCCACCAGACCTGCATCTCGACCGTGGGCATCGTCTTCAGCACCGCTGCTGTCTCCTGTGGTGCGGTACTTGACCGTGACCTCCTCGCCGATTGCCTCCGAGAGGTGTGCCGCGATCTCGTCGAACGTCATCCCCTCGGGCCCAAGGAGCGTAAGCTCGGCGCCCGCAAAGCGCGCGGGCTCGAGTAAGGCCGCTGCCGCGACCTGCCCCACGTCTGCCGCGTCGAGGTGGTCCATGCGGTAGTCGCGCGGGTAGCTCACGGTGATTAGGCGCGATGACAAGTACTCCGGGAAGTGGCGCGCCGCGTCAAGCCCGATCCAGTTGTGCATCAGCCACCCGGGGCGCAGGATAGTGTACGTGAACCCCGCTGCGCGGACGACGCGCTCGACGCTCGACTTGCTGAAGTAGTACTGCGAGAGGAGCGGGAAGTCTGCCTTGATCGCACTCCAGTCTTCGTACACGGTTGTGTTCGAGACGGTGGAGACAACAACGGACGTAACGGTGCCCGCAGCACGGGCGGCCGCGAGGACCGTCTCGGCCTGGCGGGCCTCGCCGTTCGGGTCCATGAAGTCGGGATATGTGTTCAGAAAGACCCCGTTTACGCCCTGCATCGCGGCAGTAATGGCGTGAACGTAGTTGAAGTCGCCTTTGAAGAGCGTCGCCCCCATGGATTGGAGCGCGAGCGACGCGACAGAGGTGGGGTCCCGCACCAGCGCGTTGACCTCGGCGCCCTTGGCCAGGAGGAGGCGCACCGTCGAGGTTCCCTGGCGGCCTGTGGCAGTGGTGATGAGGAATTTGGGCGTCGTATGATAGTATGGTGCCAGTCGTCCGGAGGAGGGATGTGGGCGTCTTTCGCAAGGTGTTCACTTTTATAGCCATTCGGTTGCTTGATATATTCGTCTTTTCCAGATATAAGACTGGGCATGGGATAAATTCTTCCTCAGCAACCCCCGCACTTCTGCCGTTCTGCACCGTTGCCGAGGGTCCAACCCCATACAGCCGTTTTCGAAAAGATAGAGGGGTTTCGTAAATCGGTGATGTTCGATTTTTGCTTACCTCTGTTGACCGATTGATCTTCGGTTGTGGATGCCAAACTTCCGGACTTGGTCTAAACGTTAGGTTTATTTGGAGGAGGAGGAGGAGGGGTCGTTTTCTGCGTGAGGCAATACGATACAGTCCTTCAATATGGTCCAGAAGGAAAATCAGGTTTCTTCAAGAGCTGCACGCCTGCAATGGTGAAGGGATGACGTTGTTGTGGGGCTCCCATCCGACAACAGAGGTAAGCAAAAATCGAGCGTCACCGAATTACGAAACCCCTCTATCTTTTCGAAAACGGCTGTAATAAGTTGATGTCTGTGGACTCTGGAGTCGGACGAGTGTTGTGTGTGCGTGCCTGGTTTCGGCCCTATGATCCGAACTCAATGTTCGTCAAACATCTCCTCGAAGAGAAGATCGCATCTCGATTTCTATGCATCTGGGCAGCATCTGGGCGCGATTTTAGCTTCTGATAATTTCGGACTGAATTTGGCCCAGAACGTACTAGTCATCGAAACTTTGAAGGTCCAGGAAGGTCCATAACACCTTTTAAAGTGCAACTCCGTAGAGCCTCTTCATATTCTGAATTCGTTGGCCACGACGGCCACGACTCGAGGATATAAGATATAACGCCGCCTGCGAAACTTGCGCGAAGCCACACCGTCCAGTCCTCGCTCGGCTCAGGCTCGTCCGCCCGGTCAAACGACTGCACGCACAGTATATCACTTTGATAAACCCTCTCATGGGACGGAGATACCAGTCATCGCACCTACGCGCACTAAGCATCCCCGCGAACACCCCTCGGAGCTTCATCCCCAACAAACGCGACGCGGCGACCCCAGTTCACCCTGAAGATCTTGCCCGGTTCCAACTTTTCCTTCGAAGACTCCTTACTCGAATCACTCTGTCCAGCCAAAACTCAACCAGAAAACCTGCCGGCAGATGCCCACTAGGGAAGGTGCGTGTTTGCTGAATGGCCTCGCATGAGCGGGAATGTGCTCGCGGGAAGGAAGGAACGGCATGCGGAAAGACGGGTACTTATTTTACTATTTCGGTTTCTCTGATACGTCGTTTTCTTTGGTGGATGTTTATAATGAACCAAAAATTCTTGGATTCTTTTGGCAGGAAAGGGCAGAAGCGGGCCCATGCATCCATGAACTGGGTGGCGGTCCATACGGCGCTGTCGAGGCCGAGATGTATTGGATGAGCTTGAATGATTTTTCTTCCGGCGCAGCTCAAGTCGAATAATTCGCGGGCCTGGACGAGACTCAATTCGGGTTTGAGCAGTCGAGAGAACCCCCTTGGTCCACCCCTCCCGATGACAATGGCTCTCGAGGGTGATTCTGTTCATTATTAAAGGATGGAACACGCAGAGGCTGAGACGAATTTGAATGTTGAGGACCATTTCACCGGTGGAACCCGATTAAGGACTTCAGTTGCTGGGAACTGAGCGTCTGATGAAGGAAGCCGCTTCAACGCATTCTTCGAGTTGACGAGGAAAGGTCGCGATGCGGTCGAGCAGACTCGAACGTGGTGGTGAGGTTTCAAATTGCAACACTTCCAGGATAGTTGTTGCTGAGGCTTGCCGCCGGAAAGACCTCGCAGAGCGGATGGATGCGATGGAATAAATTGGACAGAAAGTACAGAATTAAAATAGATAAATAGAGCACAAGTACAACAAGGTGGGATCTAATCATTTTGTGGTCGTTGCAGATGAGAACTTGGTCACCGACTTCGTCTGCGAGGAATGTAAGCAAGGTGGGAAGAGGGTAAAAGGCAGCAGACGTACCCCCTCGCTGATGGCGTGCTTGGCCAGCTCACCGGGCAGGATGAGCCGTACGGATGTCTGGATCTCCCGGGATGAGATGGTGGATTTCTTGGAATATTGTGCCAGTTCTGGGGCGAGTCAGGATGAATGGCAACGCAAGTGAAGTGACTACGCACTGGATGCCTCGGACGCGATCCGCTCAAAGATGTCGTTGACGAAGCTGTTCAGGATGGCCATGGCCTTGTTCGAGATACCCGTGTCGGGGTGGACCTGCTTCAGGACTGCGCGAGGTGAGTTAAAGTACGGATGAAATGTCGGTGGCACACACCCTTGTAAATGTAGGATGAGTAGGTCTCTTTGCGCGTCTTCTTGCGCTTCTTCTTCTCGCCGTCAGCTGGCGCTGCGGCTTTGGAGGTCTTCTTGCCCGCCTTCTTCTCCGTGGTCTTAGACGGGGCTTTCGAGGCAGTGGCAGGCGCCTTGGAGGCAGTGGACGCGGGGGCCTTGCCGGCGGTAGATGCGGGTTTGGGAGCCATCGAGTATATGTGAGAAGGAGACTGGTAGCGAGTGGACGAAAGGTGAACACATTGTCGAAAGCGGAACGGTTCTTATAGTAACGCGTGACGTTGGCCATGTTTGGTCCGAATCAACAAACGCGTGAGACGCGTCTTTGTTGACACGCCCAAACAGTATAAATACAGACCAACGACATCAAACTCACAACTCTCTTTCGACTACCACCACTACCACTTCAACCCACCACTCACCCACCCACACCACACAAAATGTCTGGCAAAGTTAGCGGCAAATCCAAGTCGGGCAAGGCTGCGGGTAGCGGCGATGCATCCAAGTCCCAGTCTCGCTCGTCAAAAGCCGGCCTGCAGTTCCCGGTCGGTCGTATCCACCGTCTGCTCAAGAAGGGCAACTATGCTCAGCGTGTCGGTGCCGGTGCACCTGGTGAGTCGAGTGCGCCCAGTTGCGATTATCCTCTTCTAACACGTTTGCAGTCTACCTCGCCGCTGTCCTCGAATATCTCGCCGCCGAGATCCTCGAGCTCGCGGGCAACGCAGCCCGGGACAACAAGAAGCACCGTATCGTGCCTCGTCACCTGCAACTCGCCATCCGGAACGACGAGGAGTTGGGCAAAGTACGTCGACAGCGTCTGCTTTTCGACCTTTTCGCTCATGCCACCGCAGCTTCTCGGCTCCGTCGTGATCTCCCAGGGTGGTGTCGTACCCCACATCGACCCTTCGCTGCTGCCCACCGGCACCAAGAGTTCGTCTTCACCTTGTTGTCTTCCTTATCTCCCGCTGACTCACCCTTTTTGCAGAAGGCAAGGGCCAGCCGGCAGAGTAGTCGATTCGTCCCAATGTACCATCCTACCTATCGCACTTATAGTTATTTTCCTCTACTTTTTCCTCCATCTTGTCTCGCATCATGTACCGTTTACTGTCTTCATTCACGTGTACGAGTATCGAATGACATGGCATTTTTTTCCTCTTGACTCTCGTTGTGATCATCGACGATTTCTCAACCACATCGACTTGTAGTATCTTGTCGACACTGGGCCGAATCAGGAGGCCTCGGCGCTCTAAATTCGTTTCCAAACGGTCGCTGGCCAGTCTACAAGTTATTTGACCGTTAGCGACAGGCTGCTCATTCAGCGCTACGACCGAGTCAAAAGCCGCTACCTAACTCGTTACGGCGTCGAGTATCTTCATTTTGCGCCCGACACATCTCGAACTATAGCTTATGAACGAGTACGCCTTTTGGACGATCCCGTCTTCATCGATGGAAGGCGCACGATCGGATTCTGTGGTCCTATGAATGTACAACGTCTACTACTACTACTAGTAGTACTACTAGCTCTCTTTCCCTGACTTTTCTGCGGAAACCTCCGTTGCTGAAGCGTGGTTGGGGGGATCCGTGTGAAGCCTGAAGAACCCCGGCACCGAAAACCTTGTACAACTACGGTGGATGACTCGAGGGCGCTAATCTCTCGTAGACGGATATTTCGGGAATTCTTCTTGGATTTCTTCCGCAGGGACTGGGTAGCTGTGGATCAGAAGGGGGCAGCTTGCGACTGCCCGAAGGCCAGCTGAGTCTGGGTTGTTGGAACCGAAACGAATCTTCATGCCTGCGTACCCTTCAGCCGCAACCAGGAAGTCGCTGTCGCCGTCTCAGGTAACGAGCAGAATCCATAGCTGTGGCCCTTTTGACCACCGCAGCCTTCCTCCGACGAAACGGGACACCCCAGCCGCGCGCAACTTCGTCTCGACCTACGCAAAGGACACAGCACGGGCCACCCTCGATTCCTTGATCTGGAAACCCCTGTCCCCCAGGACGAAACGTTAATTCGCAAGAGGGCCCTCATTTTGGCTGAGAAACTCGCTGACGGACTGGATCTACAAACACTCGTCGACATTTCGATAATATACGCCCGCACCCATCCGACGCACACACGCGCGATCCTCGCTGCTGGTCTTGGATCGGCCCCTCCGGAGGTTCAGCATACGACGCCGAATCATCCCACTCGTACGGTGGCCTTCCTGTTTCCGACTCGAGACAATCCGACGAGGTCAGAATATATATGTCATCAGTTTGTCCGCCGTGCTCATTGTCTCGCAGTGGGAGAGAATCTGGGACGAAACTAACATATCATCATAAAATCTTTACTCGAAGACATGGCATCTTCCAGTTCGCCGTCGAAGCTGATCGCAGCTTCTTGGACTGCCCTCCTCGCCGCAGTCCACTCCTGGCCGGACCCCGCTTCTCAACCGCTCGTTGGCAGACTATCAACACGCCTCTGATCTATCCCACCTGCTCGCCTCTTCTCTCCGACACGCAGAAGAGAAGGTCGACAGGGTTGACCTACTCGAAACAACGCTGCAGTCGCTGAGCTCTTCCTCGGAAAAGGAGCTCTCGGGATTGGAAGTCGTCGGGAATAGCACCCGATGTCGACAATCTCGCCCCAGACCCAGAACTCGACGTCAACGTCACACAAGTCGTGGATATCTTACCCGATCATGCCCTGGAGTATATCCGTGCGCTACTCTCCGACCGATTCTACACGACTCCGGAGCAGATAGTTGCGTCCTTGCTCGAAGGAACGGCCCCTTCTCTAGAGGGACTGCAGCGTTCTCCTGCCTCACCGGATGAGATAGCGAGCTATACGAGGCGGAACGTGTAGGATGAAGCAAGTATGGATTTGGCGCACGTCAGGGTCGGCAGAAGACTGAGTGCGTGGACGGTGTCTCAATCAATGTTCTAAACACTGAGAGCGTCTTCAGCCAAAAGATAGCAGTGAGATAGATATATGTAGAAATACATGAGGTTCTAGCATAGAGTTGATAATGCATGCAGTCAGTCTAACAATATCAGGCACGTCGTATCAAGACCCGTGCGCCCCCAACAGCGAGGAAAACAGGGATGTCCGGTTCAGGGTCCAAGTAGCTCCCGACAAGCGCCGTCTCGCCCGTCTCCGGCGCGTAGTACGGTCGCTCTATTAAACGCTCCTCGTCCTCGTCGATTAGTTTGGAATGTAGCTCCCGGAGCGCATCCGCCGGGGGTTCTTCTTCATTTGGGTTGGCCCCGCGCCACATTCCACGGAGCGTCAACGTTTTCAATGCCCAACGACGCACTTCGCCCAGCTGAGGGTTCCGAAGTTCAACAACTCTATTAGCGTCCACGACCCCGGGTAAGATGGCGGGATCGATCTCCCAGCCAGGCGCGCTGCTAGTGTTCCCCATAGCGAGCTGGAAGACCCCGCACATGATCGGCTCCATCCCGTTGTTATCAAGGGCGCGCCGGGTCTGGTCGCGCAGAATTTGAGAAAAAAGAGCTGAAAGAGGCGTAGGATCGGGTGCGATCTTGTCTTCTTCGTTGCCGGCGAAATCGTCGAACGCCGCGGACAGTTCATATTGGGGCGTGTAGCGGTCAGCGAAGACGGTGTTGACGTGGTCATGAATCTGCGTGACAGCGTTATCGATCAGTCGGGAACGAGCACAAATCCGAAAAGACGCTGGACTCACAAGGGACAGGACGACACCATTCGCCACCCGGAGCGTGCCCCTGCTGTCGTAAGTGAGAGCCCCGAAATCGTAAAGTGCACTCCATGTCACGGCGGTGCCGTCAAACTCCCGAGGAACATCGTCGATTTCTACTGTGCCAGAGGCAAGAAGATCGATAAGTCCGTTGAGGGTAACTGTGTTAGGGACATCAGACTCCTCTGAAAGGAGCCCGAAAATTCCAGGCAAAAGCGGGAAAGATTTTGGAGCGAACGCCATGAGGGGTTTCCCAGATAGTTCAGCAATGTGGAGGATGAGCTGCTGTGGGTGGAGGACGGCTTCGCCGGTGCCATCCTCGGCTGAGAAGATATATTCACCACACGTGCGGCGCAGGTCAAGGATGGAGGGCGACTGGTCTAGGAATGTGCGGGAGAACTGGAGTGCCTCTTTTTCTGTGAAGCCACAAGAGAGCTGCAGGCCTGGGTCCACCTCAAGGCCCAACTTATGCAAGCTTGTCAACGTCGGGAAGCTCGGCAAGGCGAGAGTTCCTGTTACAAATAGCTTGGCGATAACATCCGAACCTGCGTGGAGCGGGGCCCAGAAATACGAATCTAGGAGACGCTCAATGTCCCGAGGGCCCGCATAGCCATCCTGGATTCCCGGGTATTCGAGATGCATAAAGGAACGTAGTAGGATGGGCGCATCATAGTCGTCCACACCGACGAATAGGGTGTAACTGCTGGCTCGAACCAGGTTCTGTCGTGGAATGTCAACCCTCGCGGAACGTGGACATTTATGGAACAAATTACTCACGAATACTTTTTCAAACAAGTCGACGGTGTTAGGCTTGATGTCGGAATCTTCGGGAATGAGGAACGTTTCCGGGTCGCAGACTTGCAATTCGGTTGCATAATCTGTAATCAACCTCTGTAGTCTGAGTGCCACACGGCATAATAATGAGTTTTCGATCCGGTCTGAGACATCAAGGCCCGCGAAATCGAAAGAGAGGCAAAGATGCTGGCTATGATGGGGAATGGCATCGGAATTGTTGGTGACCACCGCGAGCAACCCAAAGTCTTCAAGGAATCGATCAGCCCTCTGGATGTCATAGTATCGGAGCAAAGTCGATAAAAAAGCAGTTTTGCCGAACCGCGGGGGACGCAAGAGGAGGTGGCGGAAGGTATCAGATAGATGGAGGATGGGATGCGTCTTATCGACGTACACGACCTCAGGGTGGAAGCGGAAACTCAGGAAGCCGTAATTGTCCCAAGGCAGCTGAGGATAGGTCTAAATCGCATTAGCGTATCATAAAGCGTGGTGGGATGAGGAAACTCACATCGTAATCAATGGAAGTTTCGAGAGAACTTGTGGTGAAGGAGATGGGTGAAAGCGAGCGTGTCTTGGGGCGCTTTGGGTCCCGCTCACTTCCACTGCTGGAATCCTGCTCGTCGTCGTCGCTCCAAACTCGCTTCGAGTTGGGGGAGACAATGGGTGAGAGAAGCGCTGAATATTTCAGTTGGATTGGATAGAAAATAAAATAAGGAATCGGATATGCCTACCTCCACCCCACACATCCTCCTCGTCGATGAAAAAGGGCTCGGCCCCAACGTTTATACCATCTTTAATGGGATCACAGGGAGTCATAATCCATTCTACGTCCTCCACATCTTCGTAGAGAGCTTCAACGTGTTCGGCGGCCATGGGTGCCACTGGAAGTGGTGATATTGTGGTGGGAGGAAACAAACCCGTGTGACACTTCGCGATCACGAAAGACACGTGAGGTGACTTTGCGTGGTTCCAAGCGAACCCGGCCCGGGGCCGAGTGGCATTGTTCATTCTTCTTCAAACGCCCATCTCGAGCCACTCATCTTCGCTATGAATCCCCCTCCGCCTGAAATGGGTGCTGTTTTGATAGCCCTCTACGACAAATATCATTGGCCCAAATGTATTCCGATCGGGATACGGACCAAGATGGAGGCCTTAAAGAAAGCCACTGTTCGTAATTTAATGAATCAGGTTCAAAAAATCCATCGAGGCCAAAAATGCGACCACTGCCCCGCGCCCATCCTCGTCCAGTCCGCGTGGCTAGTGGATCTGCCACGAAATACCCCTGTCCAAGGTCCACTGCAGAACAATTCAGCAGTGAATGCTCGATTCATGGAACCGGGATCCCCACTTTCCGAATATGTTGATTTTGATTCGCCTTACGATGCGAATGTGATTCGGGTGTTCATAGAGTCGACGTTTGAGGGTGAGTATCCGACCTCTGTTTTGTGCGGCTGGGGTCTCACTGACAATGACATCAGATATCCCTCGGCCTCCATCTGAACCTACCAACGAACCAATCCGTTCAATTTGTGTCTCCCTGGCCGACAAAAACCATCGGTTCAAATGTCACCCGATCGTGATCAGGACCCCGGCGTCGGTCTTGAGCAGCGCGACTGTCGCACAGTTCATGCTACATGTCCAAAAAATTCACCGAGACTCAAATTGCAGCCACTGCCCCGGGCTCATCCTGGTCAAGTCCTCGTTCCTGGTGCGCATTCTCGCACCTGCGACAACAGAACTTCGTCTGCTCCCAGACCAACTGGAGCACAATCCAGGAGGAAACGTCAGATTTATGCAACCCGCTTCCCCAATGTCCGATTATCTTGATCCTAATGCTCCTGATGAGACGGGTGTGGTTCGTCTGCTCATAGAATCTACGTTTGATGGTGAGTACCCGACCTCTAAGAATCCGCGCAATTGGCATCTAAACAGCTCCATTAGTTCGAAGTGTGGTCAGCGAATCCACCGGAAAACGCCAACGGGAATTTAGCCCAGAAGACACTTCTCGCGACAGCGGAGGTGGCAAGAGACTCAAAGTCGACGCTCCGGTCAAAGGGCTGCGGATTATACCGCCTGGCGACCCGTTCAGTCTCATAAATATCCCTCCACGCTCGTCCACCTTTTCCTCCATCTTGGACACTCCTGGGTGCCTACTCGTGGACAAATCTAACTATATCCCCGCCTTCGACTCCCTTCTCAGTCAACGGGCATGCATTGTAACTTTACCTTCTGGTACCGGTAAAACCGGTATTATGACAATGCTCTCTCCGTGGTACGATTCGAAGCTCGACTCGGAGACACATGGAAACCTCTTCATGTCCCTCGATATCGGCCCCCGGTTCAAAGAAGGGCGGTCGAAGTTTCCAGACAATTCCCAGTCTGTATGGTCAGCGCGCAGTCATCTTTGTCTGCTGTTCGACCTGGGGGATGTCAATTACCAGGGCTCTACAGATGCCAAAAAAATTTCCCGACACATTGAATCATATTGTTGCACGATCATTCGACAATTTGCCGAGAAATATAGACACGAACTTGGTTTTCACAAGTTCAGTGATTACCGGCGTGCTTCGTTCACCGATATGCTGGAAGAAATCGTCAGTTTCCTGTACACATTCATCATAAGTAACAGTTTGCTGACAATTTTCCCGCACCCTTCTAGCAGGCGGTGCTGGAGAACCAGTTTCATTCGGATCCATCCACGCAATGCGCACTATTTATGGGCGTCGACCACGTAGATGCTCCAATTCTCCGATATATGGCCAAGACCATAAACAATGAGGCCGTGCGCACCAACGCCATTGATTCCCATTCTCTCAAAACGATCTCAGACAAGCTAAATTCCTTGGTGAACGCACTGTGGAACTTGAAGGGCAAGGGGGAGATGCGAAGGTCAAAATTGCTCATCAACAGCAATCTTCCTATTCCACCGAGCTCACCGTGGGAATCATTGCACAATATTGCAATACTCCCCGGTCTTCGCGGCGCCTTCGGAATGACCTCCGAAGACGTGGCTGGTGTCTTCTCCGTCCTTTCCCGAGGACGCCAAGTTCCGAGTCTGGACCTCGATCTGAAGAAACCCGGGTCGCGGCTACCATGGTTTCTGGGTGCATTCACACCACCAGTTCTCAATGCCCCTGCCAAGGATGCCCCCCCTCCGAGTATTTATAGCTTCAAAGTCGTCTTGCATCACGCTACCATTGCTTTAAATCTCGATAGCGACCACAGGGCGGTGGCGACTTGGCCCTTGCTATCGGAAATATCGAGCTCAAAAGCATGCCGAAGGTTGCTCGAATTCTCCAGCCTTCGCCGGCGGCGTCCGGTGTTTCTCCCTCCGGTTCATTCGATCCGGCGGGAACAACTTGTCTTGATCGATAAAAAGGAGGAAACTCTTTGGACGGTGCTGTTTTCTTTGGGTATTCTCAAAGTGACGGAACAAAGAAACCAGTTGCAGTTTGCTCCCCTCTGGGAGTTACAAATGTCCAATCCATTCACAAGACAACAAGTACGTGTCAGTTAGATATACCGACGTTTAGATGTTGATCTTCTTGATGTTTCCAGCTTTTCTCACAATGCTCCGTTATTCCGCAAGAAAAACTTGGAGAGCCCCACCGGGATCGACAGCTCCGATCACTTCTAGAACGAGACCCCACGCCCTTGACCAATTTCATCTCCCACCGACTTGCAACTAGACATCCCCGAGAGCTCTACAAAGCATCAGAGGCAGTCTTCCAAACCATTTTCGACGAAGCAATGGGGGACTTGCAGTCAACGTACGCCAACAATTATTTCACGGAACTTGGTCTCCACACGCACCCTGAAAAAAAGAAAATCCCCTATTCCGACCAGAGCGCTCATTCCGAAGACCCCGGTGACAGTCGTTTCTCGTATCTCGACATGTTCTATTGTGGACTCAAGTGGCTGCACCCTTGGCGTGTCATCGCTGTCGAGTTAAAGTATATTTCGCTCTACGCCATCATCCGTGCGAAATATGCCACCGAGGCGCTGTACAACAAGGCGGTTCACGACAACGATGACCCAAACTGGAATCTCGAGGCGCACTGCAAGAAAACAGCCCAGCACTTGCGGAGCCTTTCGTTGGAGAAACTTCGCGCCGTGAATTTCGTTCGTTGGGATCAGAGACAGAGAAAGGTCGTAAGAAGTACCGTCGGTGATCTTTTGAAAGACGCCCACAAACAGCTGGACTCTTATCTCCAGGCCATCGTCTCTGGGAATTCAAGCCCCAACAAGAAGGGAATTACGAAGGCTGACGGCAGGGTTACAGCCAAATCAGCTGGCCGTGATGAGGTGGTAGGGATGATTTTCTGTGGTATAGGGGCGGATATCATCACGATCTGCCTGGATACTCGAGGAACCAACTTCGAGTATGTTGGGAAGGCCGCCAAATCTATATATGATTAGGGTGCATGTGTCATTTTAAGTACGGGTGGAATAATATGCATATTAGATACCTGAGCGAGGCCCGCCCGAATGTGGTCGTATATTAGTGACACGACCAGCCGTCCTTGATTTTGGTGTACATCTAGTTAAGAAGGGCCACCAGCACTGGCCATTCTCTCGTGGCCTCTCTAAGTCTTACGATTGTGGTTGGCGCGGCTCGCCTTCCAAGCACGTTCACGAGCCGCTTTGCATGTCCACTTTGCGTTCTCAACATCTGAAGCGTCGATCTGACCAGTATTATGGCCGGATTGGGTCACGGTCGCATTATACAGTACGTGAGAAAAATATGTAGGTGATGGGAAAAAATGGCTACTGAGCCCGCTTGGAGCCCGCTATGCTCCTGGACAGGGAGGGCCTCGGGAGCCTACGTATACTGAGTAACTAACAGACTACACACACATGCAAAAGGGGAGAGAGAGACAAGGGATGGTGGGTGGGGCCGGAAAAATCTGCTACTGATGGACGAGCGAGGGAAAGGCGGACGCGAAAAGACGGACACGAGGGGAGATACGAGGATATAGGAGGGCGAGACGATGAGGGAGGAAAAATGCTGAGGATGACTAAGTGAGGGGCGGTGCTCTCTGCCCAATCAGGTGCGTGCTGTTGGTGGCGCCGCCGCCGACGGTCGCGTCTCCCTCCACGGCTCGCAACTTGCCCAGCTCACGGATGGGGTCGACACCCTGCGCCACCGCCTCGACCATTTTACCTCCTCCCTCTTCGACGACACCGGCGCTCCTGTGTACGCGTCCAAGGCCGACATCAAAGCCCTCTATGCCGCAGTTCAAGAAGGCTTCAACGGCATCGAGGCTACCATCGCCGAGCAGCTGCTCCCCACGACCGAAAGGCTCAACAAGACCACAGAGGTCCTGGAGAAGGTCGAGGGGAAGGTCGCCGTCCAGGCCACAGAGCTCCTCACGGCGCGCGAGAACATTGCCGGGGTGCGCATCGACCTCGCGTCTTTTGCCATGTCCTCCAAGGCCCCGGTTCCCCCCCGCCCCCATACCTTCCGCTCCCGCGACAACGACGTCGTCATTCGAGTTTGCCGTGGGAGGCAAGAAGCGTAAGGGTGATGAGCTCGCCGCGGAAACGAACAAGCGCGGCAAGCCCAACAAGGCCGCGTTTCACCACTGGGTGCAATTCGGGCCTGTGAACACGGACACGAAGGCCACAGGCCCTGCACCGGGTTTCTTCAAGAAGGTCTTGGACGGTGGTGGGCTTGGTAAGCTCATCCTCCCCACGCACTACATCGAGCGCTCGGCATCCGATCCCGCCTTCCTCGGTGTGGGATTCACGGGCGCAAACGAGGCTAACATGTTCATGGGGGCGTGGTCGGGTGCAAATCTCGATCCCGCTTTGCGTGGAATTACTGCGCGGCTTGCCGTCGCCGTGGGTCCCTCGACCTCCAACTATTCTTTCCTCACGGGAAACTAGGCGGGGCTGGCAGTCGATTGCACAACGGACCTGTAGTTACTCGAAGTAATGATTTATCTATACTATCGTGGAATATACAAGGTCTTTTATGTGTTAAGCTGTACAGCCCTGAGTTTGAGGATATATTGAAGGAACACGACATTATCATACTACAAGAGACTCACCTGTTACCAGATGATGAGGATTGTCTCGCAGTGCCTCACGGGTACTATGCTCTTTCAGTTTGCCGCAAGCTAACCGGCACCTGGGAGCGTCATGGTGGTGGGGTTACCGCCTTCATAAAAAATGGGATCCAAGCTAAGAAGTCCCAATTATCGTCACCCGATATACTTGTTCTTGACTTGGGCACTTGTTGGCTCGTCGGGGCGTATATACTTCCAGACAAATCACGTTGGCAGCATTTTACCAACATTTCTCCCGAGTATAAACTCGAAGAAACTATCGCTCTCTGCGCGGCAGCGGGCGACACAAAACCAATTATTCAGGTACTTGATGCCAATGCTCGGACTCAATCATAAAAAGCAGGCGGTGATCTGGCGCGTCTAACGGCTGATCAGAAACCCGTCTCAACAAGAGGGCGTAGAATGCTCTCGGCCTGGAAAAGGTCAAACTTAGTCATTCTAAACGGGACACACCTAGAGGATGCGCCCATAGGCAGATTTACTTCCATAAAAAAGGTGGGAGTAAAGGAGGCCACGGTAGACTACGCAACCGTATCAGAGGCACTTGTGCCATTGGTGCGCTCGCTGTCTGTAGCCCTACCAGTGGGTTCAACAGAGGCGTGGTCTGATCATGTTGGTTTAACCCTCAAGTTGGACCGTGCAATCCTGGATGCAGCGCCGAATCCCGTACCGAGGGCAGTGCACCGAGTTCCAGTAATGCCGCAGGGAGACCGAGAGATGGATAAATTTTGTGAGGAGGTTATGGCCAGTCGACAGAGCCCCGCAGAGATGCTACATCAGCTGTATGGACAAGTCTTCGTTGAAACCAGCTTTTCACAAGTCTACGTACAGGGATCGTGCAAGGGGTTAGGAACAAACGGCGCCAGGGGTGTTGGAGCTGTCTTCTGGGGGGAGACATCAAACTCGAACTGCGTACTTGCTGTTCCAGGCCTGGGCCGCCAACGAATAACAGAGCTGCAATATATGCAGCACTGTTGGCGGTCAAAACTGCAAACCCTGATCATTCCTTGATGATATTCACCCGATCCAAGTACATCATCCGCCATGCGTGCTATTGGGCGGGGAAAAACTCACAGACTGGGTGGGCATGTCCGAACGGCGACTTGCTTTAAGATCTCGCATTTTTACTGGCCCAGAGGAGAGCTCCGACACGGTTTGTTCGAGTCGAGCGCGGAGCGAGAAATTACCGAGCGGATGCAGTAATGAAGCTGGCACAGGTTGAATTGAAGTGCACTCAACCAGTGGAAGCATACATTCCACTCGTGTTGTGTCCCTGGGGTGAGCCTGATAGTGCCTGCGAGGTAATAGACACCCCGAAGGTTTCAACCGCGCTGCCTGAGATGACCGAGCCGAAGATTGCCCAGTGGAAATCACAGAAGGATGACGAGGAAAATTCCCAGGGAGACCCTGAAGATCATCGTGGCCGTGAGAGGGTTCGATTGCTCCAGAAAGCCTTGAGGGATAAGATCTTTGAGTGCAAAGATGCGGGCGCATTTTGGCGAGTGCTCCGTGGATGGACTGATCCGCGTCCAAATTAAAGCCCATTCAAGTATCGCTTGGGGTCTTGACAGAGGAATTCAAGAAACGCATGAATGAACCAGAAGAGAGTCCTGCTTCGTTCAACAAGGAGCAGTTGCGAGTTAGCGCTGAACTCTTCAAAGAGATGCCTCGTCTTAATCAGGATGTGTCACCGAAGAAAAGTTTCTCGCGAAAGCTCACCTTGGCTGATATAGAATGGGGCAAGCAGCATATCTTGAAGCACCTGTCGACGGCCTCAGGCATTGACGATTTCTCCTATGGGGATATAATGGAAATTCCGAACGAGAACTTACGCACACTACTGCAAGCCATCATTGACAAAAAGGTTTTCCCTTCAAAATGGCTCGCAGCTCTTGTCGCAGGAATCCTCAAGGGAAGAAAGGATCCAACGATGCCGGAGAGTTATCGCCTCGTGGTTCTGGAATGCTGTCTTTTGAAATTTCTAACTCTGCTCATTGATCGGCGCGTGAAGGAGTACGCAATAGAGGCGAAGCTGATCCCAGAAACTCAGAACGGCTTCATGGCTACTTACCGCACAAACAACAACCCTTTCCTCCTTCGGGTAATGTCCGATAGGGCCGCTGCCGAAGGGAAGGTCATGTATGTGGCGGTGGTTGATCTGAAGAACGCTTTTCCCGTGGTCAACCGAAATGTCTTGTTTTTGACATTGAATTACATGGGAGTGGCTGGCGACATGATTGACTTGATTATGCTTTTGTATGATAAGTTGGAATACATGGTTCGAGTCAACAAGGAGCTCTCACAAAGTTTCTTCTCCTTTCTCGGGGTTCTGACCGGTGATTCGGGATCCCCTGAGTTTTGGAACCTGTTTCTTGCGAGCTTCAAGCTGTATCCGCTACCAGGCGATGTCAAAGTAAACGGGAAGGCAGTCCCGAAGCTGGAGCATGCTGACGACCTCATGATTATGTCCAACTCCGGCCACAGATTTCAGGCAAAATTAAATGGCACTGGGACGCATATGGGCAATATTGGTTGTGAGATTCAAACCATAAAATGCCTGTGGGGAGCCATGGGAATCAAGCCGAGCATTCCACAAGAATTTTATCTGGATGGAAAGCTGCTGAAGGAGGCGTCGGTGTTTCAATATGTTGGTGTCTGGCACGATCTCAAGGCCAAGGATATGTATGCGGAGCATCACCGGATCTATCTTGAAAAGGCGGAGAGAATGGCGAACACCTGTTTGGCCGTACTTTCGGGTCACGCACTAGCCATGGAGCGCATGCGATGGTCCGAAAGATATAAGTCGGAAGTCCCCCGAAAATGGCGCCTGTGTCGCTTTTGCAAAGATCATTTGGAAGACGCAATAGGGGCAGTCAGAGTAGAAAATTAATGCCAATTCTGAGGTCGATTCTGCCGGCGATTCTGAGACGATTCTCGGAATTATTTTAAATCAGAATCGACCAGAATCGATGTAGAAACGCCTCTGGAGGCGTTTCTACGTCGATTATGCGGCGATTATGCGACGATTCTGAGGCGATTCTGATTTTCGACGATTCTCCCACGCTTAAATAAATCAGAATCGACTGTCAGAATCGCCCCAGAATCGGGGAGAATCGTCTACTCTGACTGCCCCTAATACATGTGTGATTCGTGTGTAAGCACGCTCCAATCATGACAATCAGAGCCGCACTCTTCCAACAATTGTTTACCACTCACCCCGAGCTCCGTGGAGTCTGTTCAGACCCCGGACTGTTCTTCAAGGATCTCCTGGTCAAGGAGAAAATTATTGGGCTCCTAGGGAAACTAGCCTACGACATTTTCGAGGTTTTCTACAGCGAGCCCATGCTGGAAATTAACCCAGCACTATATGCCCCCCCAAATCCGCAGTTGAATTGAGCTCTGGGCCGGCCACTCAACTGTGAAATCGTTTTCTCTCTCTCTCTTTTGCTTTATCTTTTTCTCTTCGTAGTTAGACTCGCATGCGTGCCCAAAGGGACTGTTGAGTCGACCGTCGTCATGATGATTCTGGTTGCCGGGGAGTTTAAACTTGATTCCGAGGGATTGGAACAGGTTTCCCACTAGTGATGTTCGGGCTTGGCTTGGCTTTCAAGCCCTGGCTTTGGCTTGGCTTCCCGGGGCTTTGGCTTGAGCAACTTCAAGTCAAAGCCAAAGCCCTGGGATAGGGCTTGGCTTGGCTTGGCTTTGGCTTAAGCCCCGGCTTGAACTGCAAATTTATAGATGCTGTATACTGCCGTACATGATCAAATCGACCCATCTGACAAAGAAGATATCTCCACACTCAGTCTTGCGTTGATAATTAGGATAGAATCACTCGAATGGTGAAGATCAAAGAAAAAAAGTTGATCCTCGTCCGACCTCATCGTTGAATTACTGAAGTAAACTGTGGTTCAAAGTAAGTTGAAGTCTACCAGTCCAAACTGGACAGAGTCTGACCTTTTAAATACACTTCCGTACCTTTGACAGATGGCCACAAGGAGGTGTGTATGCAGCGCTCAAAGCCACGGCTTGAAGCCCCGGCTTTGGCTTCACTGACCTCAAGCCAAAGCCAAAGCCCTGTCCAAGCCCCGAGTATGGCTTGGCTTGGCTTGGTCAAGCCGGGGCTTTGGCTTCGGGGCTTAAAGCCAAGCCAAGCACATCACTATTTCCCACCAGGTTATTAACCGGCAACCCACCTGCTTTTGTCCGAGCCAGGCCGGGAATCTGAATGGCGGCCTAGACTTTCTGCCCCCCTTTCGGTAGTACATGTGCTCTATGTATTGATGGGTAACTCTTAGCCTACAAAAGTTATGATGTCATACGTAGTAGACTGATTGTTCCAATTGTGGGACCACGTCAGTATAATATACCTCCTCCTCCTCCTCCGCGGTCTCTCAAGGCCAATTCCAGTTCGGGATCTTGGGAGACTGACCAGGAAACAAGACAGGGCAAGGGCAAGTGGGAGAGTCTTGGGCGGGCGGGACCGCTACGCTGCATCGAGCCTCCTGTTTGCGTTGCCACTCACTTCGTGTGCCCAGTCTGCCAAAATCCGACAAACCTCCGACAGACAAGTTCACTCAGTAGTACTTACTGAGGCCTTCTCAGTGCTCAGCCGATCATCCATGTCGTTTGCGAGGAAGTTGAAGCAGGGGGTCGAGCAGCTTTTTCGGATGGGACTTGGACGCGACTTAACAGGCTACTATAAGCCTAAGGAGCAACGGGAGAGCCGACCGGCCCTGGTACCTATCATGCATCACATTGACTTCGACATGTCGCTGAAGCAGGCTGAAGCGTGGCTGAAGCGGTACAACGCTCAAACAACGCTTACCATAATTTCAAACTGTTCGGTCTGATCGGGGATCGTTGTTTAGACCTCCGAAGCGGAATCAATCATAATTGAACAACCTAGTGGTAGATGTGGCAGCAACATAGTCTCTCAGCCTAGAATACGGGAGAAACATCACCTCGACCACTGCTCCCGATGTACAAACATCCCTCACCTGCCTCTCTGTTAGCACCAGCTCCTCTTCGCAATCCAGTCCCACTGCCTTCAAGGTATCCTTCATCCTATCTGCTAGCCAAATCCCAGCAGCTACGTTGCACGTGGCTTCTGCTTTGAGGGCCTCATAAGGAACCCGGTCGCTCGGGTTCACACTGCGTCGATAATCACTCAATGTATCGAATCCACAATAGGTGATGTCGTTGGCAACCGCTGTAGTCTGGGAGCGCAAGTGGTCGTCATATACCGTTTCCGTTTCCCCTAAGAGGGTCGCTTGAACTTGGATGTCCCACTTCTCAGATTTGAGATCAACGGCGGAGGAAGTGGCCAAGAATATGGACGTATCAGCACTGAGGGACAACGTTGAGAGAAAGTAATCCCCGTAAGTACAGTGAAAATTGGCGGGGGATGTGTGTAGGAGGGAGAGCGAATGTGATGAGAGTTTTGGAGAGGTGGATAATGTGATGTGGCCGATGCGCAGAGACGCCTGTAAGGAGACCTTACTTGACTGGGACACATCAATGAAGTAGCACGTTGATGGGAAGCGGTACCACATCCCGCCAGCCGACAAAGTACCTTTCAGGTCCATATGTTTGTAGGATGTCGTGGAGTGTGCAGATGAGATCTGGCGTAAAGAGTTGGTGGTACATGGCTCAAAATAGACTTGTGCCAGTGAATCTAACGTGCAAGGGCGAAACACCACATTTTTTCGTCTGACTTTGTTGCATCATCGAGGCCGGTCTCAAGGGCGATGGACTGTCGTGTCCACGGAATGGAGATCAGCGCGCCCTCATGAGCTTGGTAGGTGAGACTGGGCAGATTCGGGTCGGGCTGAATGAGTTTTTCAAGGGTTTGCAAGTCGTCAACCCTTGCACGGCTGCAGGATCTCAGTGTGAATGATTCTTCATGCTGTAGTTAATAATGCTGGCAAGGAGCTAGCGGGCCGCCTAACCATCCTGTCCGCGCATTCAGGGTATAGAGAGGCCCAGGAACAACGGTGCTCCTGGAACTGGCGTGCAGTAATGTTACCGACTGGTCCTACCTACCAGAGGTAAAGCTGTAAAGGTGAAGAGAGGTCAAGGATCCTTGACCAGCCGGTCAGTAGCTGATATCGGGTGCTGACATCGCGAATTCAGATGTCGGAATGTAATGGGCGAGGAACGAGCTATCTAGAGAGACTCCGAACTCGCGGCCCGTGCTCTTGTACCAGTCAACTTTTGGGAGGTTTTCCGGGAAGTTTACCTGGCTGAAGGGGCCTCAGTTGTTTAACTTGTGAGGCGGCACAGCCGACAGTAAGTAAGGGCAACAGAGGAAGGGACATGCTGATGGTGACATTGTCGGAGTTTGAGTAGCTAAGTACGCCGCACGCAAACAACATTTAGACCCCTCTTACTTATGTTCCTAGTAGTTCCTGGTCACTCAAGTCCTTTTGGCCATATTCATCCATTACTTACTCAGATTCAGGGACTTGTCAACATCCTGGGTTGATCCTCTTGGCGACACTACAACACTGCAACACGAGGTTCCGTTAAATTATTTAACACACCATGGATTTACCAACCAGTGTCTATCGCTTGCTCCCAGACCCGTCATGGCTCTCCTACTTGCTCCGTACAACGACGTGATGCGTTTAGGAATGGGGTGATCTGCCTGTTATCTTCCAAGTTCCATCGCTCACCATTTTATTAGATTCAACTCATTCACCCAACAGCTCTGTATTAACGATGCAGTGAAGCTTGCAGGCGGGCACCGCGAACCAGCCTCAGAACGTAGCCTTCGTCCTCAGTACAAACTCGGCACCATGACGTTTTTCAATGGTGGAAACATCGATATTAGCCAGGATGTCACTTGGACCGCGAAGTTCGTCGACAGGATCAGTGAAGTCCCTGATAGCTTGAACATCAGTGGTATGTAGTCTTCCCAGCTCCGTTGCCTGCCAGGTCATTCATCTCTGTGCCAGGCTCTTTGCAGATTAAATGTGATGCCGTTGGCAGCGGTGGAAAGGCCTCTGCATCCTTTGTGGACACCAATAAGTTCAAAGAGAGCGATATCAATTACCTCATTCAAGTGCGCATAACAAACCAACGTCTCACTGCCCTGGACCTCGTCGACTTCGACCCCATCCCCAACATTCCCGACTCGGAATTCGCCCGTGTATATGGCGACTCATTCATTTCTGGCTTCACCGAGGGGGGAGAGTTCAACGCGCTCATCTCAATCAAACTGAAAGACCGTTCAACAGCAAAAGAGATTAAAGGCAAATTGGAGGTGGAAGTCAATTTCAAGGTGGCACAAGTAACGGGCGAGGGAGACCTGGAAAAGACGGACGCATCCAAGTTGATTGAAGGAGAGACCACTATTGCAAGTTCATGGAGGGGCGGTGGGGACATCAAGGATGGGACGGTCTCTGATTGGACTCTGGAGACTCTCAAGGCTGTAGCAATGGAATTTCCAGAGCATGTCATGGCCTGTCCTATGCGAACAAAGTAGGTCTGGGTATTTCCTGCCTGCTGTTACTGCGTTCCAATGTGAATTTCAGCACGATCTTGACAAAGTACACCAGTTTGAAGAGCTTCTACGAAAAAGGCATCCGCGGCACTCCACTCGGTATTTTGTTTGGCTCCATTTTTATAACTGCTGAGAATTTCTATCAGACTACGAAAATGCTGGTGTCTATTCTTCTGCGCTTCTCGACGCGTACATGGATTACAAAATTATGTGGCGCAATATCCAACAGGGTGCGAAATAATCTTGTCCCGCATACATGGCGTCCTGAAGTTATGCACCAGCTGTATGGGAAGTTGAGCAGGGTCAATCTGAGCTCCACGCAAAAAGAGACATCCCTGAGTTCACAGAGCTCTCGTTGGAGGCTAAAGCGAATCATCAACGACAAATGGTAAAATATCAACAGAGATTGGATGAGTATCGGCACACCCTTCCTGTGGCCACAACTAGTTTGAGCTCGGCCGCTGTTGTACCTCAAACTGTGGCCCAACCTCTGCTGCAATCTACGAAAACAACGGCCGGAAGCGATGACCCCAGTTTGATAGCTGTCATATCCCAGGCCACGACAAAGGATGCACGTGCGACGACCAGCGAGGACTCTGTCACCACTACAGTCAGCATTGTTGCAGCCTCACCATCTATTCTTGCAAAAACGAGTACCCCCGACTCGACGAGCACTGTCGGAGTGCCGACGCTGGCTCCCGCAGTTGTGTTAAACACAATGCCTTCTCCGACGACGACAGTGGTTAGTACTGTCGCTCTACCACTATCTCAGCATTCTCCGCCAGAACCCCCAATACCCCCAAACAACCTGGTGCCTTACAAAGGCAGTATATTCAGATTAGACAAGGCGAGGAGGGACTGCAGGTTCGAGATGATCAAAATTGTTCGAGAGGAACGTTTATGCGTGGATTTTGATGAATTTTGAGTGCTCATTACTGCATGCTAATAGTGGACGCGGTGGCGGACAACCCCAAGGTTGCATGTGATCTGATACGTGCATGGCAGTATCTCAGCCCTGCAATATTCCGGATGCTGCTTCCTGTGCGTATAAGGAACGTTAGTACTGCACGCTCCCTTGTTCAATGCTTTATAGGCTGTGAAGAACCTCAACAAGGAAAAGGCCGAGCAGCTTGCCATCGAAGAGGCGAAAAACGCTACAGACGCCCAAATGAAAGCGCAAGAACAGCTACGTGTCGATCTGACCAACTCGCAGAGGAAGCTAGAGGAAACAGAGCGGCAGCATATCGCCGTTGAGAACCAGAAGCGGGAACTGGAGGAGAAGCTGCGCGCCGCGGAGGCGCTGAGGCACGAGTTGAAGTGAGTGCTCCCTCGTTTCGTGATTCCCGATGCTGACTTGCTGCCAGCCCGCACGGCAGATGGTGTCCTGTGGTGGTCTGAACACCTATCAGAATCCGCTCATATGTCTCGAAAAAACCTATGGACTTTGATTTTGACGGTGGTCGCAGTCTTCACCAATTTGACGCCATTGATCACCCGAACCAGAAGGTGTGTGTGTACACTCCGGTCTGTTCTCTTCCGACTTTTCTCTGCTCCCATTTAGTTCGAGATCCACCCTGTCGGGCCCAAAGGATTCTTGATCCGCCACATCGACTCCGGGCACTACCTCACGACAAGCAACACCGCAGATATGAGGGTGTACATGACTATGGGTGAATTTCCAAGCATTTTCACTTTTGAAGCCCTACTTAACAATGAGGGCGTTTGGAATGGCACCGTTCTGTGAGTTTCCTCTCGTTACATCTTAGACCCGAGTTCATATCTTCCAGTATCCACTTTGCCAAACAAAATGAGTATACACTTAATGCGGAGGGTGGTC
The DNA here is from genome assembly GCA_029448575.1 of Mycena maculata. Taxonomy (NCBI): domain Eukaryota; kingdom Fungi; phylum Basidiomycota; class Agaricomycetes; order Agaricales; family Mycenaceae; genus Mycena; species Mycena maculata. Next base: position 78,984 of record JARJLG010000116.1, read on the forward strand.
AGCAACATAACGGCGTGAAATTGATCGGCTACAGGGGCGGCAAAAGTGACCCAGACAGATGGTATATTAAGGACTTTGAGGATTTATCACTTTAGCAGCAGAGTACAGCTAATGTCGATAATTTAAGACGCGAAGATAACAGTATCGCGCGTTTGGCCCTTTGCTCAAGACCAACTCCTTGGATTTGCATTTGCCGGTATTCACTCTCCACTGGGTCATACCCGTGCTGGGCGTGCGCACACCTCCCCCACTATCACCTTCCTTATAAGAACCCCCCTTGCCCTCCCCCACTATCACCTCCAAAAAAGGCAATTACTTACAGATAAGATCAGATACCATTATTGGTGACAAGTTAGGAGTAAGTACACACTGTGTGGGGCTTCCACTCGCCGCAGGGGCCCCATGCTGTCTTGCGGAAGGTGGATCAAAGAAAAAAAAAAGACGCGACAAAAGAATGAACGCGGCTCGAACACATGGCAGGTCAAATGAAAGGAGACGTACTAACCAATAGACTATAGTACCGATGATGGTTGCTCTATTTTGATTGTCTAGACCAACGCCCATGCCAACCCCCGGAACACTTACAGCCGTTTTCGAAAAGATAGAGGGGTTTCGTAAATCGGTGACGCTCGATTTTTGCTTACCTCTGTTGTCGGATGGGAGCCCCACAACGATGTCATCCCTTCACCATCACAGGCGTGGAGCTCTTGAAGAAACCTGATTTTCCTTCTGGACCGTATTGAAGGACTGTATTGTATTGCCTCATGCAGAAAACCACCCCTCCTCCTCCTCCTCCTCCAAATAAACCTAACGTTTAGACCAAGTCCAGAAGTTCGGCGTCCACAGCCGAAGATCAATCGGTCAACAGAGGTAAGCAGAAATTGAACATCACCGATTTACGAAACCAGACGAAACCCCTCTATCTTTTCGAAAACGGCTATACCTTATAAGGAAGGTGATAGTGGGGGAGGCGTGTGCGCGCCCTTCGGCCTCATGATCCGAATGCCGGCAATCCACCTTCTTCACAACGTCTAAGTGGATGCGAAGTGAACGTCCAGGCGTCGTTGAACGCGTTCGTCCCCTGATTCCTCTCCAGGACCTTCGGCCGCATCTCTATTCCACGCCTCTGGGCGCGAGTTTACGTTCTAAGACTGTCGAGCCGACTTCGCGTTCGTTGAAGGGCTACTTTTCGACAAATACCAATGCGTCAGGTCTTGCGGTCGATCTGGATCCCCAAACCAAGGAGTGCGTTCGTCAGTGACTAGTCTGGTTTGGACTTCTGTCGAGCCTCTTCGCACTCCAAATTCCTGTTGCCCTCTGGCATTCTTGGGGGATAACTAGCTGGATAACTGCTGATAACTGAGATTGGGGCGTTGTCCCGCGCGCCAAGTATTCGCCTCTCGCCCTTGCCCAGTCAAATGGAGACGACACAGACCGCACCACGCTCCGCACGCCGCGGTACAGCATCACTTTGCCAAGCCGCTTGTGAAACTGATCATCGCGCCTCGCCGCCTTAGAAAGTATAAATCACCAACATCCCTTGGCGATTCCCATTCTCGATTCTCTTTCCCCCGTCGCGCACTTTGATTTTCTCTCTTTCCTTCTTCGTGCCGGCACATTTCTTTCTATATACCTCCAACCTAGCCCCACCTATCTAATCCTTTTTTGGTGTCATGTTTTCACGATCTGTATGGGGCATTGTCTCTGTTGCGACGCTTGCGCTCGCGGCCGCTATACCCGTGAAACGGTACGAGTCCTTCTCGTGTGCTTTGTTGTGGCGCGATTCTCACTTGGAATTAGAGCCACGGTATGCAATGGGCACGCGGAGCTATGCACTCGGAGCTACGGGAACGTCACCTTTGTTGCCTCGCACGATTCCTTCGCGATTAGCAAGGATCCGTTCGCGCGTGCGTGTTATTTTCTGGGGCGAATGTCTGCAACTAATCGATTTCTTCATCGAACTAACAGTCGCCCGCGATCAGGAGGTCGATATCCCGACGCAGCTCAGCCTAGGCGTCCGTATGCTGCAGGCCCAGTCGCACGTCAAAAACGGCGTGCTGCATTTCTGCCATACCAGTGCGTTTTTCGCCTTCTTAATGCTATGACGGATACTAATGCAACCCGCAGGCTGCGCCCTCTTCGATGGCGGCGCGGTTGTGGACTACCTCAAGACGGTCAAGACGTTCCTCGACGCGAACCCGAACGAGGTCCTCACGCTTCTGTTCACGAACCCAGAAGGGCAGAGTCCCACGACCGTGTGGAAACCCGCGTTTGACGAGGCGGGTAAGCGGCTTTCCTTTCGCTTATCATTCCATTCCCAATTGACCCCCGCATACAGGCATTTCCGATCTCGCATATGTCCCCCCTTCTCTCCCGGTGAAACAGTCCGACTGGCCCACTTTGGGCGACACGATCGACAGTGGAAAGCGCGTCGTGGTGTTCCTCGATGCTGGCGCGGATGGTTCGGACTCCGTGGACTTTATCATGCCCGAGTTCCAGATGGTCAGTGCAATAACAGGACTCCCATGTTTCATTCGACACTGACTCTTCCTGACAGATCTGGGAGCCCCCGTTCTCCCTGACGGACCCCACCTTCCCCTGCTCCGTTGACCGCATTGCGGGACCTCTGGCAACCGAGGACCATATGCGCGCGAATTCAAGTCGTCCTCCTACCACTGCTAATGCTTTCAGTAGGTTCATGATCAACCACAACCTGAACAAGGACATCATCCCGTTCATCGGCGACGGCGTACTCGTCAGCGACCCCATCGACGCGTCCACAACGAACGGGGTCACCTCGTAAGTTATTATCTTTGAATTCGATTCGATTTCCCCGCCTCTTTCCTTTCCCCAAGCGCATCCTGACTGATTCGTCCTCCTCTTCCAGTATCCTCGCGAACGCCAACGGCTGCGCGCCTCTCGGCGGAAATCGCGCGCCGAGCTTCATCCTCATCGACTACGTCAACCAGGGCGACGCATTCACGGCCGCGGACCAGCTGAATGGGCTTGCATGAGGACTCAACCCACCGTGTGAGTCTCGTTCGGAAACATTGATTGGATGTCCGGTCGGCTATTTTACTACGCAATCATTTTAGGAGGTTTTGAATACTATTGGGTTTTGCGTTGCATACATAGGACGGTTATAATGAGGAATACTTAGGACGAGTACATACGTTTCAAATTAGGAGAAAAGTCAGGTCGCTCCATGTCTCGTCTCTTCTCTAAATTACATGGTCAGGATGTCGATCCCCTTCAGCTTCCCGCCTTTGCCGCGCTGTGGATACATTAGCACCTTGTATAGGCAACGACGAAGCAAAAACTAACCTGCATGAGCAGCACCCTACACTCGTCCATCATCACATCCGTAACGTCGTACTTCTCCTCGCTGACGACCTCGCTGTACGGCAGCGCGCTCACGATGTCCTTGACGAACACCCCCCGCGACGGCGTGATCGATGCGCCCGTAACGATCCGCCTGCGCCACCTCGACGCCGGCTCCCGAGCCTTGCCTTTTCCTTTCCCTTCTATCGTCTCCACGCCCGAATCCAACTCCACAAGTTCAGATTCGTCGGCGACCAAGGACGACGGATTATAGTCGCGGATCCGCAAGTGCCGCTGCGCCGAGCCCAGGCGGTGTCTCAGCGTCTCGCCGCCACGCTCTTCCGGCACCTCATCCACCACGTCAAACCCGATCCCATTGAGCAAGTCGTCCACCGTCGGCAGCGTCAATAGGTCCACGCCCGCCTCCTGCTCCTGCTGCTCTTGCATCCGCTCCTCGGCGGGCACGTCCTCGTCCCCCTGGGCATCCAACCTTGCGCGTACCTCCCCCGGCATCGCAGGGCCAGGCGCCGGCCCCGCGGGGTCGACACACTCCACCGTCTTGAGCCCATACAGCGCGTGCTGCCAGTCCGTGCTCAGCGCCTCGTCGAACCAGCGCGTGTTCTGCGGACCCCACGCGTCCCATGTGACCGTCTGCACGCCGCTCGACACGAGTAGCGAACGCAGGTGCAGCTGGCGCGAGCGGCTGAGCGCGCCGGGGCTCGGCGGCGCGGGGAACGGGTGCTGTGCGTTCGCGGGCGCAAAGAAGGACGGGTGTGGGGAGAAGAGCTGGAAGGGGTGCGGGTGGTACTCTGTTTGGGAGTCTGTTTGCGAGGAGGAAGACGGCGCGGATTGCTCGACTAGGCGCGTCTCGGCGTCGGAGTATGCTCCTATAGGAGTAGGCCTCCGGGGCTTAGGCGGTGGCGCGGGTGGAACGGGGGCGTCGAGGAACATTTTGACATTCAGGAAGAACACGAAGGAATGGACGTGATGGTCGCCCGGGCCCGTGGGCTTGAAGATGTAGAGGCAGCAAGCGTGGATGCGTTCGTCGGGACGGGGGTAGTACACCCGTCCGCGCGTCGTATTCCCAGGTGGGACATATCCTGGCGCGGGGTTGCTGCTCATGCAGATGTACCTGTGTAGAATTGATGTCAAAAAAAAGAGAACAAAGAACAAAGACAACACAACGCACCAATACATGAAGCCATCCTGAAGGGGCGGTAGATTGTAGCTGCTCTTGAGTGTGGGAGTGGTAGAGCCCGAGATAGGGTTCTCGAACGTGTAGCACTCGAAGCGACCCGACGGGCGGACGATGAGGAAGGCGGTGTCGGAGAGGAAGGTAAAGTCCTCGATTCCGGCCATGCGGGCCATCGCGCACTGGATAACTCCAGATGGAAGAAAAGGGGGGAACAAAGAATTTGACTTACGGAATGAGTTCCGCCGTGGCGCCAATTCCAGATCTGCAGATGCGCACTGACGCTGTCGTGCACCTCTTTGACGAGGAGCGCGATGAGGTCGCCCATGACCTGGACGCGCACGGCGCCGGTCGTCTCGAGGGCGACGGGGTGGTCGGACACTTTCGGCAGGCAGGCGAGCACGCCCATGGGCAGTGAGCTGTCGGGGTGCGGCTCATTTGTGGTGAACGAACGCAGGTGCACCTGGTACACCGAGTCGCACTGGGAAGGAGCGAGCGCAACGAGGACCAGCAGGTCCTGCGCCGGGTCCATGGTAAAGTCGACGATTTTGATCCCACCCATGGCATGGGTCCATCGCTTGAGCGGGACATCAGTGGTCGTGGGCTCTGTCGACGGCAGCTCGAAGAAGGAGATGGCCGAGGTGATCTTGTCTTCATCTTCGCGGCCATTTGCGTAGTATCCGCCGACGAACTCGTACACGGTCCCGGTCGGCGGCAGATTGAGCTTTTGCACGCTGGGCCATAAATGCGGTGAACGCCAGCTGCGTTCCCGGTCACGTATCAGTTTGAGGCGAGTCGAATACGGTGGGAACTCGGTGGGGGGAAGCAGTTCGAGCATCCGATGCTTAGCGAGCTCCGACGTGAACTGCAGGCGAGAGGACTCAAGGACAAGACTGTGGAAATATCTATTGACCTGAACAAACGAAGAAATGTGAGTCCAGGGAATAGAGTGAGTAAAAATGAACGCACAGCGGCACATCGGAGAAGGTCGCCAACGTCGAGCAAGTATAATACTTGGCACAAGAGCTCGACAGGAAGAATTGGGCGCTCCATGTCGCCAAATCCACCAAGACTGTATCGGATTGCGCGGAAAGTTGTAGGATCGCGGAACAAAGGAGTCCGACTCGGGTCCAGAGGTCAGATCTGGACGGAAAGAAAAACGGAGGACGTGGGTCGGGGCTGAGCGATGGACGTCCAAAAAGGGAACTAAGGACGAATAAGGACGCCATCACTGATGCCACTGATGGTGATTCCATTGTGCTTTCTGGGCGGCGAGATTTCACGATAGGTATAATGTGGTATATTCCGGCGCGGTCCCATTAGGTATGATAATGGACCAGCTGTATCCCAATATGTCTCTAAAATGAACCCTGGTACTATAGTATTAAGTACTCAATGATGTCCTAATAATCATCGCAACCAAAAGAGGGCAAGCGTCCAGAAGCGTCCAGACTCCAGATCGTACGAGGTATATTGTCAGCGTGGCAGGCAAGCGATAAGTCTAGTGCGGAAGAAAGACACGCGAGGCGGCTTGGAGCTGGGTGGGATGACAATTAGCGGAGTTGGTCGGAAAGCGTGTTAGGGAGTATGTACCATTTTTATACCTCTTCGGAAAAATACGGTCGACAGAGGGGGCGACGTGGCGCGGTCTGCCGTTGAGGCCTCGGCGGCACGGCGCGGGTGTGGGTGAACAGGACCCGAATGTACGGGCGACGGGACAACGTTATTCTTCGTTAGAAATCTGAAGGACGATAATTTTAAAGGAAATCTTACACAGACAACGAGGCGGGGCCCGTTATGCACGCCCCGCCACGTTCGTAGTACCCGGTGTAACCCGTTCTGAGGAATTGGAACACGCGGGGATTCCGCAAGCCGCCAAACGCAGCTCCCATACAAACGAAGTGGAACCCTTTCAGGCGCGACATGTTGAATTTTGAGTATAAAATACATTTAAGTTGCGAGGCGGATTTAGCATCCCTGCTCAACACAGCCGCGGCTGTGGAGTTCGGGAATAGGTCTACCTTCATCCTAAAATAAAGAAGATAAGTCAGACTATAGGCTCGCAAGAAGAAGAAATGGAGGACGCGCCGACTTGGAGCCATCTGCATGGACATCCTCATCGTCCGCGCGTTCTCCCTCTCCGTTGAGACGAGCTCTCCGAACTGCTTCTGCAAGTGCCCTCAGCTCAATCACGTCGTGTTCCGAGAGTTCCACGACCGGGAGGGGCTCTGGAGGCAGGTTTAGATACGAGATCTTGAGAGCAAAGGATGTAAACAACAAACCAAGATGGCGAGCTCGGCAGATAGGGAAGGGGGTGGAGTCGGATGCCGAAATTTAATTTTCAACCGAAAGGGTCTGGCTTTCGAGCTTGAGGGGGACGGTGTGATCGTCGCCGGTTGAAAGTGTTCGACATACTCATATTTGTAGTTGACCAAGATGTCTACGCAACTACGGTTGATCATGTCGGAGGTCAACTCGAACAGATCTGTTGCAGAAGTTTGCAGGCACGCTGAAAATTTACTTGACATTCGAAGCAAGAAAGAGAATTGGTCATTGCGCACCGAGGCCCGAATCGCCGACTTGCACAACACCGCCAAAAATCTCCACCTCAACCCATTCCCCGGCTTCTCCAGCGGCTTCTCCCCATGGAGCTTTGAGTTTCTCGTGGGTTTCCCGCAGACGATGTTCTTTTGCTCGTTGTAAGGTAAGCTGGGAAATACCCCGCGGAGCGACGTTGACGTTCAGGGGTTGTCGCGCAGTGGGATTGAAAAGCTGATTCGACATGCCGCCGGTGCTCTACAAAAAAAATTAAGGTTGGGATGCTCGAACACAGACTCACGAATGAGACGGCACAGTGCGCCAATTCGTGAACTATTGTCGCCTTCACGACCTCCCTCGCCGACATTGCCTGGAAACTCCCAGGGTCTGTATACAGCAAGCGCGCCCAAGTGAGCCAGATATTTGACGCCAGGAAAATTGTATCGGCTAGGTCGTCGACGCGGAAATGACAACTATGCTCGCGCCTTTGGATTTGGGCGATAATTAGCCGGGGTGGTTTGGCGAAAAAGCGCCCCGCCATCTCGTCGGGATCCTCAACGCCAAGCTCTTCGAAAAGCCGAGCGTAGATTCCATGGGGCGAATCTTTCTTGTGGTTGTCTTTTAGGAACGTGAAAAGTTCCGTGTAAAGATCGCTCGTTTGGCCGGGATTCATATCATAGAACGGTGCGCGTATAAGAGAGCGGTCGGCTTCGTCCCTGGCCGCGTAGTACTCGGGAAACGCTTGGGTGTGATAGATTTCGACGGTCATGGCGAGGGCCTTGAAAGAGGAGCTTACCGGCAGACTCACATTTAAAACCTTCACGCCGCCTCCTACCCTTCCACGTGGGTCTCAGTATCCCGGACCTCTGCCGATTCACGGGCGTGGAAGCCGCTGTGGGCAATGTTATGTAGACGCACGGCACGTCCCACTCGACTGTTCACCGCACGTTTCTCTCCGTCGCCTCCTTTTCTTTCTTCAAGTTTCCCTCTGTACTTGCTCTGCCGGCTGCTCTCCGGAAATCGAGACCGAGTCGCTTCGTGCACCAGCGTGCTCGGAGTGGCGCAAGTCGCGTAGCCAGGGAGCACGGAGCAAGGTGTGGGACGGCACGAGCTGCCCGAGACCGTTCACCGCGGAATAGCGCGCGTATCGTACTGGTCCACTGAGCACCCCAGTCCCGCATGCCAGGTGCGTGTCAAATGTTGGTTTCAAAAGGAAAAGCTCATCCTCCGTTGGATTCCAGGTGATGCAGGAGACAGAGAAGGATGAAAGAAGAAAAATGATCACACACATTTGTGAAGGATCGCGAAGCACTGATTCAACGAATCTTCATAGGAAATGTAAGGGAAGATTGACCAAAGTTTCAGATACAATACACATTGAAAAGTCTCCGTTTCTAGCGGATGTTCTCTAAAACGTTGAATCGCGCCACAGTGGTATATTTCGGCGAGGTTCCATTCAGGTATAACCATGGACCAGCTTTACCCCAATATGTCTCTAAAATGAACCCTAGTACTATAGTACTACTCTAGATGTTCCAGTTAGTCTAATAGTCATCTCCGTCAAATTATGTGCAAAAAGAGAGCAAGCGTCCAGATCAGCATAGGTACGGTGAACCATACGATAGAGATTGTCAACGTGACAGGCAGGCGGTAAGGCTCTGTGGTTTTGGCCGGTGCGGACGGCGCCCACCACCGAAGCTCCGACCACACCAGCGGAAGAAAGACGCGCGAGGCAGTTTGGAGCTGCGTGGGATAACAATTAGCGGAGGTGGTCGGAAAGCGTGGAAAGAAGGATGTACAATTTTTATACTTCTCCGGAAAAGTACGGGGTATTCGTTGACGGAGGGTGCGACGTAGCGCGGTTTGCCGTGGAGGCCTGGCACGGCGCGGGTGTGGGTGAACAGGACCCAGATAGAATATAAAGCAACCGCAAAGAAATGCCGAGCGAGGAGTACGGGCGACGGGACAACACTGTTGTTCGTTAGGAATTTGACGAATGATATTTTTATATGGGAATCTTACACGGACAACAGCGAAGCGGGGCCCGTTATACACGCCCCGCCGCGGTCAAAGTACTTGATGCATCCCGTCCTGAGAACTTCCAGGTCCTCATCTAACACAACGTCAGATGCCGTAAACTGCTTAGAAGTCAAAATCATACCCTCGCCACCAAAGAGGTCGTGCAGCGCGACGCTCAGGATATTCACGGTCGCCGCCACCGGCTTTCGGCGCCAATGCCATTTGCGGAACACGGTACTCAGCTGATCGGCATCTTTGAAGTCCGGAAGTGCACCCAACAAAGACCGCAAGATGACCACATCGTTCAGGGCGACAGTCATCCCGCCGCCCGTTAGCGGGTGTCGCATGTTCCAAGAGTCGCCGAGCAGAATGATGCCGGCAGTGGACGCGGCGTTTCCTTGTTGCACAGCCGGAAGAAATGTGTTGGGCATTCGCCGGAGGCGGTCTTTCGTTAACGCGACTTCGGCAGGACAACGCAGCGGCAGGGGGAGTTGTGGAATAATATTGGTCAGGATGTGCGACTTGGATATGATGAGGGCCCGACCGGCAGATTCAGGGTAAGACTCACTTTCAGGTCAGACGGAACGGGGTGCTTCACATCGACTAGCATTCGCGTATCGTGTTTAGAAATCTGGTATAACAATACAGGACCCGATCCCTTCACAAGGACTACTGTACCGTGTTCCTGGAGGGGCAGCGGTGCATCTTCCAGAACCACTCCGACAAAATGACTCCGTGTCGACGCCTTGGCCGCTGTGGGCCCCATAACGGATGTCCGGAAATTGGAAAAGCACCCGTCCGCAACGACCACCAGGTCCGCGAACATGGTCACCTTGTCGCCATCCTCACCAGAGACGGCGCCGTCCTTCCGGATGGCGTGCACGCCGATGATTTTGCGCGCATAATGGCAGCGGACCATGTCGGTGACGGTGGCCTCGATTACGTCCACGTCAGCAGCTCTTCGCGCAGCAGCGCGCAGGTTCATGATGAATCTCCCGTGGTGGAACGAGCGGCCCTCGGCCATCCCTGGGTACGGAACCTCCACCGTCTGATCCCCAGAGACCACGCAGTAGCCCCGAACATTCACTGCGTCAATGTTCTCCAGACAGGATTCGAGCCCAAGCTCCTGGAGAGCCGCCACGCCGCCTGGCTGGAGAAGTTCGCCCACAATTCGATCCGGCTCCGCGAGCGAGCGCTCCAGCAGGGCTATTCGAAGGGGTTTCTCGCGGGGAAGGGTGGAAAGAGCGTGCGCCAGCGCCGAGCCAGCGACGCCGGCCCCGACGATGAGGACATCGTAGCGGGTGGTCCACATGGTGGGAGGATCAGGGATAAAGTTTCTGGGGCGCCGCACAGCAAGCGCGCGTCATTTTCTTTGGGCACGATCTTTGGTATGATGAGAGTTAATTCCCTCTTAATTTTCAGCTGCCTACAACGGTGATCGTCAGGGGCATGCCGCATTGAGCGAAACAGAACGATCACGTGTCGGTAGGCAAGCACGACCAAAGCGGCGAGTTTCATTTCTGTCAGCCTCTTTTGTTCCACTTCCACCCTCTCACATTTCCCTTCAACCTCTCGAACAACTGGCAGGGCTTGCACTGTCAAAAAAGTCTGCGTCTCCGGACATCTCGTCATAGCCATCTTCAGCGCTCCCGTATGGGCAGCGCTAGCTGCGGGCCTGGAGGCCCGTGCGACGGTCTTGGGCTTGGGCTTGAACTAGCCTGAGCTTCAGATTTCTCGAGCCCGATCGCGAAGTTTGAGGGAGGGCCTCAGGCCTCAGCGTCAACCTTTGGGCTTGGACTTTGGCCCAGGCTTCTGAAGTTCTCAGGCAGCTCAATAAACTAGGACTCAACTTCGAATCCTAGGCCCGCCTGTCTACCGCCTCTCAAGATTACACTCTTTTTAAGTACCGGCCCTTTATTCACTTGCTCGTCCCTCGCATGATAAATACCATGTGTTGGGTGGGCTGCGCTGTGAGGACTTTATGGGCAGCGCGAGGTTCTGCTACAATCCGAAACGCTCCAAAAAAAGAAAAAGAAAAATTACATGAAAAGCAACCTGATCCGAGCCACCCGAACTGATCCGAAGATGCTGTTTCTGTCGCCATCAAATCCGGACATCGTACGACCACGATATTGCCACGACATCGCAAGACTTGACAGTGGAAGACGAAGTGAACAATGAGCAACCTCGGCTTGCTTACCCTGCCCAACGAAATCCTACTCATCATCTTCTCTCACTTCGAGGATCCGTATCCGCTCTATCCGCTCTCCACTACATGCCGACGACTGCATTTCCTTGCTCTGCCAATATATGGCGTTCGCACCGGTGTACTCAAATTATCCGACTCTATGACTGAGTCCTACAATATAATGGTGGGACCCGAAGAAACAACTGCTTTAGCTGCGCTACAGACATCGTTATTTCTGGACACAGTTGACAATCTTAACTGTACATTCTCAAATCCACACTCGCAGATTAGAGACCTGGGCCGATTTTACCGCCTGTGTTCTATACTCACAAGTATAGACTCTACGAATCTTCGATTTAGGCCGCCTTCGTTTGACGACTATCACGGTCCAATACAGGAAATATATTATTTCGACAGCATTATTCACGCTCTGAATATGGTCCTGGAAAAATCTTGCACCACCCTGACGGTTGGCGCTGTTCCATCGGATAAACCTGGTTCTCGGAGACGTGCTCGCGCAGCTCGCGGGGCTCCGTCAGGTGGCGTCTTAACGAGCAGCATATCGCTGTCGACCGCAGCCCTGCGCCAGAGAAAGCTGTCTGAATTCGGGATTCACTCTGACATTCTTGTTTCCCCACATTGCCGCGCGTGGACAGTGGAGGTCTTGAACTCTTTCCCCATCACTTCCCTCTCCATCGACGCCTACTCCGTACCAACCGACGTATGGGATAATGTCCTTACGCAGACAGAGATCCCCACGCTATCGGATCTGTCGATCGCGGACTGCAGAGTCGCGCCCGCGCGAATGCACGCATTCCTCTCCCGGCACCCCAGTGTGACAACACTGCATTTCGGCATGGTATTCGTTCCGTCGCTCCAGGAGCGCCTTCCCCCAGATCACCTTCCCCGCCTAAGGGTGCTGTCGGCTCCCGCTGCCCAAGTGGCGTATCTGCTCCAAGCGCTGGAGCACACGGCCGCCCTGCGAACCGTCCGCGTCCACAGCCATATGACGCGCCTAGACCTTATATTCACGGACACATCGCTCCGTTCCGTGGAGTCCCGCCTCGCACCCGTGGCTCTCTCCCTCGTCTTACCCGTGCCCGCTAATCTGCCGCACCTGGCGGTTGACCTGGATTTGGAGTTCGGCGATGAGACAGCGCTCAAGTATGTTTCCACGCTGGAGTTCGTGTTTGAAGACGTCAATGTCGCGTTCTTCAAACTCTCCGACTATCTGTCGATCACGAAATGGTTCGCGCCGTTCCCGGGTTTGAAGACCGTGGCGCTCGTCGGATTTAATGATAGTTACAATATAGCTTTGGTTCTGGAGGCGATTGGGCTGCGCGCGAATGTCGAGGTGCTGGGGGTGAATGGCTTCAAGTATGATTTGATGAGTAGCGGGCAATTAGACCGGTAACCGATCTCTCTCTGAAGTGGGAAACCGACAAGCTTGCTTTCTCGTAGACAGATTGGTCACCAGTCTAGCGGGCAATGGGTGTATCATAAGAAAGAATGCAGGCAGTGCGCGGAATTAGCAGCCGAAATTGTGAATAAGACATGGGCTGAATTCGAAACGGGATGTCGTCGGCGAACAATTTTCGGTCATCATCATTTCCCCTTTCTCGGTTAAACTTCCTTCATCCACCTCTCTTGCCAAACGCCTGTGGGACTTTGAAATTCTTATCTGCACTAAAACTACAATGTACAACTTTGGATTCCGGGATCGACTCAAAATATATTATTCAAGCGTAGATCTTTTCGTTGAAACCAGGCAGAATCTGTGCGGTGGCCCAGTCCTTCTTGAGGTGCCCCGCCTTGGTTCGCTGCCACTTCTGCTTCGCAAACGTCCATTCTGGAGTCATTCGTCAGCACCTTGTCTACCTTGACGGCAGAGACATCGTACGTTCGACGGTCGGCACAGGGTTGCCTGTTTGCTCAAACTCGTTCTCGGTGTATCCGGCGCGCTGCAATACGGGCGATTCCTTGATCGTGTTGAGTGGGACGTCGTTGTGCGGGCTTCCGGTCTATGAGCAACGACACAGGAATTCTGCGAGACGACTAACCGCGAAAAGTAAAGCAGCCCGAGGCGATCGACGTGCTGCTGGTCCTTGGGCGGGACTGTTACGCTGGATCGAGTCAGCCACAATCACCCTGTCGAATTACTGGACACTTACCGGTGCACGGTGCTCTTCACGTATCCACCTGTCAAGAACTGCAACGCATCGCACGCGTTGACGGTCAGCGTCGCATCCTGCGGCTTCACCCACTTCCACTCGTTCGTCGAGGGATACTTGATCTGTAATGCCGCGACCGGCTGCCGGAACAGGAGGGTGAAGCTTCCCAGATCTGCGTCAATACTGCTCAGTCACCGAGGGGCGAGAGTGCGAGGGTAGCGTACCGGTGTGTCCGTACGACCAGTTTTTAAGCTTGGCGTTGACCTCAGGCGGGTACTTCTCGTAGCGCATGTACCGCAAGTGGTCCTGCGATGCGTTCAGTTGGGACTCAAGACTCGGAATCGACGAGACCAACCTCGCTCTTCACTTGATACTGGTGGATTTTCGTGAAAAAATCCTCTGGGAGCTCGAGGGCGACTGCCAGCAACACGAACAACGGATCGAGGACCTCCGTGTGGAGCGCCTGCGGGCTCGTCAATGCTGCATCTACCTGCGGACACCGAAGAATCTTACACGAGCGAATTCCTCGACTTCATCAAGTCTCTCCTCAATAACGGCCGGGTGGTCGTGGCGGAAATCCCCGTTGAATTCTGTTTCGGCGGTTAGAACATGCAAGAGTTTTTCTACACGAAAAGAAGCTTACTGGGGATGTTGTAAATCTCGATCTTGTCTCGGATATTGTTCTCTTCGTCAATCCTGAAGGCTTGCTATCAGTCACCGATTCTATGATGCAACAGACAGCTAGCTGCTCACACCCTGCGCCCAGCGGGCACGTATCCGTTGAACTTGCCCTCATCTACGAGTATCAGTATCCGGGCGCGCGCACCGAGCGACAGACGACCGACCTAGGCCCTGCGGGACGTACTTGAGCTTCTCCTCCAGCGGCAGCTCGTAGAACTTCTTCCCGAGCGCAAACTGTCTGTTGACGCGCTCCTGGGAGATTCCAAAATTCTTCACGTAGAAGAACCCCTTCTCGCGCACGGCGGAGATGAGGATGTCCGCCTGCTGCTTCTTCCCCTCTGGCGTGCCTATGACGCTTAGATCGACCGTTACGAGGTCCGCCCAGTCGAGTTGCTCCTGTACATCGTGCGTTCAGTACTCATCATCCCGCCTTGATCCCGCCCCTTTGCTCGTGCCTGACCTTGGTTTCGGGAACATGGTTGAAGGTTCCGAGCTCAGAGACAGGGACGGGCATTGTGTAGTAAGTAATATGTGAGGGGCGGCGAGAAAGGCTCCATATATGTTTCTTGCTTCCTCACTTATAAAGTATTAGACTCATCGCCGAAGGCTGACCGAGATGGTGGGTAAATCAGGAAGAATGGTCTCATACACCTTCGGAATGGCGTTAGAACTGTTATCTTGGAGCGCCAGGTATTGCGCCTTCCGTGACTATAATTGCGTTGGAATATAGTGATTGAATGTCGCGGTCCGGTGACACGACGCGACAGAATTGCCAGCGCGCATGAATCCCCGCAGACCGCCGAACATGCAGCCAATTGTCTACATAATTTGACAATTCATGAAAGTAAACAAAACTCAAGGTTCGAGCCAGTAGAACCCGGAATACTTGGATCGTGAAGTGAAGCGCTTGAAAGCTGGGCCATCGGTCCGATGCCAGTTGGCCTCAGTTGGCCTTGATCGCAAATTTATGGATTAATGTACACCAAAGTCCTCGTCTTCAAAATCCACCCCTGTAACAACCTCACGCCATTCGTCCAGGTGTTCCGTCATTATTTTACATTTCGCCCGAACATCACGGTCCGCGTCCTTACCCAGTAGCAAGTATCTGGGCCAAGGTTTACCTTTAGCGGCACCTTCTCCTCTAACGACGTCCACGACGGCCTCCATTGCCTTGGCCGGGTCTCCCATCTGTGCACCATCCCGGGCAGAATATGAGCTCAGGTTTTCCCTCCGGGTGTCGTCGTAGGCCGCGATTGGATTCTGTGTATTGTAGTTGTCCGCGGTACGTACCATGCGCGTCCGGAACGCGCTGGGCTCGACGAGAAGAACGCGAATATTGAATTGAGCAACCTCTACAGAGAGGGTCTCAGCCAATGCGTGGACCGCGGCTTTGGAGCTCCCGTACGGCCCTGCAACAGAGAGTGAGCAGAGAGCTGGCTGCTTGGTGCATTTATGTACCCAGACCCTGTAGTTCAATCAGTTGAACCTCGTAGATCAGGGAGATGGGATTAATGACAATAGTTTCTGCCGTCCAGGCGGATCTGCTTCCCACTACGACAATGGTCCCCCCGTTTTGCGCGCGCAGATATGGCAAGCAAGCCGACGTAACGTCTAGAAGACCGAACACATTGACCTCGTATTGCTTGCGCAGCAAGGCTGATCTGAGTCGCGTTATTGGACGCAAGGACTTGAGAAGGAATATTTGATGCTTACCCGCCCTCTTCCAATAATCCCAGATAGCATGATCCCGCGTTATTCACCACTACATCTATTCTGCCCCAGATGGCTCGGGCGTCTGCGACCCTGCATCTGAAAAAGTCACTGGATGATTGTCCTCGCAATGTCGGAATTAGGTACTTGATAATCTCCTCCCCAGCCGTTACATCTAGTTGGAGCAGGCGAAGGTTATCGCTCGTTCCTTCCAAATCTTCAATGGGATCTAAATTCCTGGAAGTTGCGATAACACGGTCACCCCTGGCAAGCACAGAAGATACTAGGTTGCGCCCGAAACCAGAAGTAGTGCCTTGATGTTTGGATGAACCATTGAGATGACAGTCTAACAAAAAATAAAATAATTCAATTGACCTGTGATGAGCCAGACTCTGGAGGCCATGGTACGTTTGTACAAGGCGATTAAGTATGTAGAGTCTTCAGTCTTGAAAATATCTCACGAGTCGGCAGGCCTGGGAACCTTATATATGCTACATCGGACCGACGACCAACCTCTCGTGTCTGAGCAAGGTCTCGTGTGTATTTTTCATTCCATCTGGATCAATTTACAACTTGTCAAACCATACGTCGGCTACGTCGCGAACACTGCCGCCTTTCTTGGCCCGCCAGGATTCGCTCAACGCGACAAACAGCCCGACTCCGACAACCTTCCCCTCCTCCACAACAAACGTGGCAGAAGCCTGCTCGCTAGAGACATCTTCAAAAGGAGTTTGGTTGGCACCGTAGCCGTCCACATAGAGTTTCGTTATCCTCAATATAAAGTTTCCAGAAACGAAAGATAGTCGTAAGTGCGACCCCCAAAACCGTGGCCAAGCACTGTAGAGGTCGACGGACGGGGTGGGCTTGCCGGCGGTCGAATCTACGATTCTGAAGTCCCGGATCACGTCCAGACATTCGGTGGAAGTGGGGAAGAGTGGGCTGCAGAGTGTGAAGTTGCCATAACCAGCATTCGAGTATGTACCCGCGTATTCGGACAACACATCGGGCGAGGGTGTCTCGAGAGGACTCGAACTCGAGGGCTCCGTTAATTGCATCTCGTTCGTAACTTGATGAACAATCGGGGGAAGCCCAAGGATGTGGTCCGCCGCTATCGTACGGGCAATGTTTCTGGTGGTCAACTTGGTCGCCGTATTGGCGAGGAGGACGATACCGAACCCATCGTAGGGATATAAATCGACGATAGTGGCCACCCCTGGCGCTCCACCATTATGTTGGACAAGCTAGAAGAACGGTAAGATGAATGGCACCGGTAGTCAAGAGAAACAAATACCTCATGACCGCGGTAAGTCAGACGACCCCAACCCAGTCCGTAACCAAAGAATGAGATCAATCCGTCGCCTTTGGCTTTTGCCACTGAGATGGCGGAAGTCGCGTAGTCGAAAGTCTTTTGAGGAATGATTGTCGCATTGGTCTGACGATCTACTCCTGCATTTAGAAGCATCTTCATCCATCGTGTCTGTAGGTTTAGTAAGTAAGATGTGGGTTCATTGCGCAAAGCTCGGCCCACCATGTCCTCTGCAGTCGACATGACACCTCCCGCACCAGCAATAAGGTCTGTTACATGTTCCGGCATGAAAAAAGGGATTCTGCGCCGAGTCGCCGGAGCCCAGGATTGAGTGAAATTGCCGGTTTCGAAGGCTCTGTCCGGGTAAAGCGTAGAGGCAGTCATTCCGAGAGGTTTGAAGATGCGTTCTTCGACAAAGTCGCGGTACGAGCCCGAATATTTGGACACGATGTAAGCACCTGTGATGTACATCTTTTTAAATTGTTGAAAGTCTATTCACTTGCTCGGAGGTAGAATTACTTGGTTATTGTATTCGTAGAGCTGACGCAACTCATACGCTGTACGAAGGTACCCCATCCGACGAACCACATCGCCCGGTGAGTCGTCAGGAGAGAGAGATCCATCGTGACTGGATGATGGATGAGAGACGCCAACAAGAGGCAAAAAACAAAACCACCTAGGAAGACCAGTCCGATGCGACAACAGATCGGTGAGGTCAGCTTTATCGGTCGTCCACTGGTCCTCAATCATCCATTCTTCGGGCAGAAGGTCGCATATTTTGGTCTGCCAGTTGAATTCCCTCACGAAATTCGGGAGAGCTGTTTTGTTCTTGCCGTCCGCAAAGTCTCGCATAAGAATACCAAGTGACGCCGACAAAAATGCTTTTGAGCATGACCCTAGGTTAAAAATGGTCTATATGGGCCGCGTTGGAAAACCGCACTGAGGGAGAGAACGAGAAACATACGTCCGATGTCGCTGGATCCCCCTCCTCTGTGCGATTACCCCAACTCGCAAATTCTACTCGGCCGTTAGGCAGGACGATGCCCAACGACAGTCCCGTTATATTGCCATCGTGCAACTGGTTTTGGATGTAGGAAGAAAGTTCCTCGGTGATGACTTTGTCTTGACGATCAGGAAAGTTGAGAGGGATTTGGGAAGCACATCGTCCAAGGGTCGCCGCCAGAATCAGCGGCGCGAAAATGGACTGGAGTACGAACATGAGAGAATCCAAAAAACTGGTCGTCATTCGAGTCGCGCTACGGCGCAGTGCAATTCAGTCTCGGCCATCTCGCGCAGTCTTCCAACTCTTCTCCACGACGTCAACGCTGATCCGTTCCTTCATCACACTCGCCGCCGTTGCGCTTGAAGTTGAACATGTCTTCGGAGACTATTTGGCCCAACTTGAAGGATAAGTATCTGCAATTGAACCGCTACAGCTTGACGTTGCATTTACTCCGACTCGGCTGTGCTTGTGCCGCACTGCGGAGGCAGTGTCCCAGAATGTAAGCATTATTAGGTCACGATGATTACCATCATCCGACTTTATCCGACTTGGTCCCGACCTGTGCCGACAAACCTCCAGTCCGCCGTGTACTTAGCACATCGCAAATGTATATTTGAAACGGCTCATTTTCTCAACAATATCAAGTCGAGATGCTG
This sequence comes from Mycena maculata, assembly GCA_029448575.1. NCBI lineage: Eukaryota > Fungi > Basidiomycota > Agaricomycetes > Agaricales > Mycenaceae > Mycena > Mycena maculata. Next base: position 97,769 of record JARJLG010000116.1, read on the forward strand.
AAATAAACCAGCAACACACCTTCAGCCTAAATGCAGACTTTATTCCGCGCACTCGTTCTGAGGATCTCTGAGGATCTATATAAACCTCCAGCTACCATTTTGTTCCTCGGCCCAAGTCTTTGGAGTTGCCAAATCGCCTGCGGCCTCGAGGACTCGACAGGCAATATCAGGCAATATCGTACGGATACTAAGTACTTGTTTATTATTGGAACCTCTACAAAACACATCCTCCTCTGTTGAGTGGTTTCAGGTATTTGAAGTTACTCGATCCCTAATTCATCTCCTTGTCTCCTACATCCATCTTGTCCCTTCCTCTCATGCAAAAGCGCATCGTGCGACTTGCAAGACCCTCTAGGACCCTGTCGTCGGTCATGCCCCGAACCATCACTATGCTGAATCGACCTCTACCGTTGTAATGATTATGCTGGATATCAGCTTCTTACGCTACCCATTGCAAGGTGGGGCAGGGCAAGTCCTTCACCGGAAGCCCGTCTATCGACACCGCGGCGTTTTAAATGTGCAAAAGATCGACGATCTGTTGCGGCGCCCACCAGCGGGTCCTCTCCGAGAACGGCTTCGAACTTAGGGTGCGGTCCTTTATACCCAACTGGCTTAGCCGTGTTCTGAACAGGCGGGCAGAAGCCGTCATAAGAAGCGACGGAACTCCCCATACGAATGCCTTCTCGGTTAATTCGAACAGAACCACTGGCGAACAGTGCGGCCGCTACTCTCATTGCCCCCTCTCTATGTCAGGCGCGCATCCTATCTAAAGGGCCATCCCTCAAACAAATCTATCAACTCGCGGACCACTGCTGGAACGCCGTCGTGGGTCCACACGAGGGCGGGCTTCATCCTTCTTATCGGGATCATCCTGTTTCCGGACTGGTTTGGGCATGAGGTTTCTCTTGGCCTGCTGTAATCCACCCGCCGTTCCCAGGAGGCGGATGGCGGCGCGTCGGACAACGCAAATGGCTGCCCATCTCTCCGGGGGATTACAGTACACGCGGAACGACTGCCTTCAGGGCCGATCCCACAACGGGGCCCCTGAAACCGAGACGTCCGCGTTCTCCTGAAATATACACGATCTCACCTATCTGGGCCCCTCGTCTGTATGCGAAGCCGTTCCAGCAACAACGATCCGACCTTATATCGGTTCCCTCTGGGTCTTCGCGCCTAACTACTGCTGTTCATTCGGGTTCCCCGGGGAGATGTTCCGTTTTCAGGCGTCGGGAGGAGCTGGAGGAGGCGATTCCGTGATGTTGCCTGATTCATACGACCACGGCGCCTGTTTGGCCCGGGGCTTGCTTCCCTGTGGCTCCTTGATCGCCAGATGGGTCGACGTGTTTCGGATGGATAGATGGAATTCAATTTTTGGAACCCTGCGCCCTCTTCGCGGACGCTCCTTTTGCCCGGCTTTAGATTTGCATATGGGTGAGCATCTAGATTCAGGTTCACAAGCTTCATTCTGATTAAAAATATAGTAATTTACAGCTGATGTAGGTACAGTGGTTTATTGTATACTGATCGATAGCATTGACAGAGCAACGAACGATAACAACTGTTGGTTATTGCGTGGATGAAGGCCCCGAAATAGGCTTAGCCTCCATTGCGGCAGGCGATGGCAGATTGAGGAAAGATTTGGGAAGCGTTTCTGGGAGCTGTTCCGGCAGAGGTTTGGTAGGTATGTCGGTTAGGAATATTTTTCCCGAAGGTCCAATGACAATCTCGTTGTTCTTGAGGCACGCCACAGCAGCTTCGAGGGTGTACGGGAGTGCGTGTTTGACCAGCACTTTCCTTCCCGCTCCCGGTCCCACCAGTGTGTGGACAAGGAAATGCTCTCCGTCCACGTATTCCTATGATGCAATAAATATATGGTCGGGTGAACAGAATCGGGTATAACTTACCAAGATTTGAGCAGGACTCCACACATCCTTGTATGGGATCCCACATATCTTCCTCTCTAACGGAATGCGGGTATAGATGTAGTCCTGGAGCAGTTTGAGCAACGAAACAACGTAGCCTTTGCGAAGAACACCCACAGCTTTCCCTCTCTGCTTTGCACATTCCTCGGCGGTGAACGAATCATCTACTGGGGCGCCGTCCAAAATGATCTCCCCAATAAATTGCGCAAACTTCTCTATGCTCTGTTTCCCCGATTGTGGGCATCGGACCTCCACCAGGTATGCGTGGCCAAAATTTCCGATCTGGGGTCCGCATCGAGTCAGATCGCGGAAGGGACCCAGAGGAAGCACGACTGACAAAGGCGCGCATCGGGAGGTGCTGCACAACACGCCCCGGTTGCCACTCTGTCCACGAGGCTTTCGCGTCACATATGAAGCGGCGCACGCGCACCTTTTCTCCGGGCTGACGAAAAATACGGTAAGTGGCCGGCCCAAAAATCCTGGGCGCAAAAGAGCGAATACACACCATGAGGAGCGTGGCGTCGGTGCCGTCTAGGTTGCACGGGCGGAGGCCGAGTGGCGGCAGCTCGCGCGTCGGGAAGCGCGACGCATGCGTGAACAGCGGGGGAATCCTGCGCGCCGTGAGGAACGCGCGCTCGGCGGCCGCGAGGCGCCGCCTGCGGGAGGCCTGCGGGTCCACCCACTTCGCCGGGATTGGAGCAGTGCGGCGCTTGGTCGACTCATAGGGGGCAGGGCAGGGGCGCCGCGCCGCGCCCTGGGACTTGGGCTTGGGGAAGGCCGGGGAGCGGGATGCCTCCAGGAGCACCACCGAGTTGCGCCGTTGCGATTCCAGCGTGGTGATAGCCATACACGGGGCGGCGGGGGAGTCGGGGTTAATACAAATTAAACGCAGTGGGCCCAGGGTTTTATTTATTGAGGATACGGTGGCCACACGCGTGATGCTTCCCCCAAAGGGTAGCTTGTGGGCGCGATGCTGGTACGATTGGCAAGCACAAGGACAACCAGCGAATGGAGAATGATTTGGGATCAACGACGCCGGAATATAGCGGGCCATGGCAGCGAATCAGTGGCGCTGGTGGACGATAAGCCCGCCGCTGAGTTGAAAATGGTGATGCGGGACCCGCACGGCCTGTTTTGGTAACTAGGTTGGTCCGGGAGCAATATTTGATCTGTTATTCGGAAGCCCGGTTGAACCCACTTTCGATGTGAGAAGTCCAGGAAATAGAAGGAGAGAAGCAGACCGCAATGTCGTTCCAAAACTTGAGGTGGTTGCAGGAGAAATTGGAAAAGCTAAAAGTCGAAGAGCGCTCGGTGATATCTGTGCGTATTAGCTTCCGCGTACACAAAAAAAATCCCGTCTAAGTAGCGAACAATAAATGTGGCAGAGCCAAGTTTCCGTGGGCGAAACAGGAAGCTAAGTGAGATCACCCATGGGGATTCCGGAAGAAAATTCAACGTGTGATGGGACGGTGCAGGGTTGCGCGAGTTGGTGGGTCCGTGTGGGTGCTCAGTACGTCGTACCTACGACTCATCATGCCGGGGACTTTGTATTGGACCTACAACCAAAAATCAGCAGGGGCTGAGGAGTAGTGACGACCACACTAGTGATGGGGGCGGATCCTGCGAGACTTTGGCAAGATCCAGGGCGACGGACCTGCGAGGGGAGGCTGAGGCGACATATGCAGAGACAACGCCGTGTTTCAAACATGTGTGTGCCTCTTCCACGAAATGAGCTCTCTGCGAATATACCAATAGGATTCCATAGGATCGTCCTTGACTCTTGAACCAAGTTCCCGCGAAGATATCCGACACAAGGATTGGATTTAGACTCTCCACTTCTGTGCCGGCAGTTTTATGTCGCGGGATGTTGTGCGAATATCAATGGTGGCGCGTGCGAACGGCTCGGGCTCGGCCCCGACGCAGGAGATACATGTACACCGACCTGCTTCAAACCCACAATATATGTGGCCCTCTTCACGAGATGAAATCTCTGCGAATATATCAATGCCGTCAAGATGTGGACTCCAACAGACTCCAACTGCGGGGCTCCGTACGTTGTTTGAACCAAGTTCCCGAGTCGGGCCCAAAGCCGGAGCCCGACCCTGAGCCCGGGCTTGTCCCAAGGCAGAGCTTATTTGAGCCCACAATTCGAAGAAACCTGTTGGGCTGGGATCTCTGTGCGCGCCTTCAAGTTATCCCCCGGGATTCGGTCAAACAGGTGTTTTTCTGAGTTAGAGGGAGGATATAGAAGCTAAATCGAGTGGCACACCGGAACTTCCCGGTGCTTCGATGAAACCATTCGAATCTGTGTCAAACAGGTTGAGGAAGATCCAATCCCAATCCAATCCCGACCCGTGCAACACTACCTCGAGCATGTCCGACATGAGGATTGCGGACTACTGTGCGCAATACGCCCGATCTCGACGCGGAATCGATTCCGAGGGTTTGGGGCTCGTCCCGTCGATTATTGTGATTACCGATGGATTGAAAGCTCCAGACCCTGTTCGGGCTGGGGGAGTTTCAGATATGGGTACTTCTTCCACGAAATGCAGCGAATATATTCGCACCGTCGAATGCATTCCACCGCGGATCGTCTTTGATTGACTCAAGTATCCGCAAGATATCTCCTCTTGTCCGTGCGCCCCATCCCGAAGCCACCCGAGGGATCTTGATTCAGGGGAGAGTTTTTTTATCCAGCCACATACTAGCCACATGCAGTCGTCGGGTCTGCTGTGGGGGCATTTTCAAGACCGTGCAGGTGCGCTTCGTCCACGAAATGGGTTCCGCGAATGTATTCGCTACACCCCTTCGATTGAAATCAACCCCCGGGACAGGGTAATTTTTATGCAGCGCGCGCAGGGCAGACTGAGCGAAAAACGTGTTGCCGTATTCCTTGGTCACGTCGGAGGTGGGTGCGCAGGGACCGCGTTCCAAGATGAGAATGTAAAATGGCCCTTCGCCGACCGGACTGTCCGCGACTATCAATGCTGTCGAGTATACGCCGCGGGGCTCCATAGGATCATTTTTTTGCGGACGGCGGCGGTAGTAAAATACAAAAACGGGTCTGTTCCTAGTGCACGTCGGAGGTGGGGCCTCCTCCTCCTCCGTGTTTCAAAATAAAAATCTCCGCAGATTGTTCGGGAGTCTCGTCGGCGACTGGAGGTGGTCTAATATATCTTTCGGCGGAGCAAGTCGCCGTCGGATATTTTGAAAGGCATACTGTACATTGCGTTCGGACCGATATCGATACATCGCGCCAACACATGCTCAATCATAGTCACCTTCAGTCAAATAATCAGCATTCTCAAATGTGGATAAAAAAGCAGACTCACCCCCACCACCCTCGTCGCCCCCGCCGCCACCCCCGCCGAGATCGTCGTTGTCGTCGTTCTCGCCGTTGTCAAAATAGTTCTCGGCATAGTCGTTGTCGTACTCCTCGTCGACGTCGTAGTCGGAGTCGGGCGTCTGCGAGCCCGCGTCTGAGGCGTCCGAGGGGGTCTCCTGCGCTGTGTGAGTGTCGTTAGTAAAGGAAGGAAGGAACACAGACCTTCTCTTCGTCCTCGTCCGCCATGTCGTCGATGTTCATGCGTTTTTTAGTCGAGGTCGGCTTCACTTCCACTTTTTAAAATAAGATTCGGCGAATAGACGCAGCGGGTATGTGGGCTACCTTTGCGCTTCTTCTTGGGGTTAAAGTACCCGTCGAATATGTCGGGGGGAAAGTACGGCGCGTGCAGGTCTTTTTTCTTGAGCGTCGGCTGGCTCGCAACGGACGGGCGGTACTTGTCGCTGTACCGCGGCAGCTCTGCCTCGCGCATCAACTCGCAAGAAAATTACACCCAAGACAACGACGGACCCGTTGATTTGGTCGTCTCGACGACGTAGTACGCGGACTTGCGCATGCGCTGCGCGAAGCCGATCTGGTACGCGGCGATGCGCTTCTCGTCCTCGGTAAAGTCGGTCAGGACCGGGGGTATCATGGGCTGCGCGCCGTTGAGCGAGAGGGGACGATAATATTTTTTATTGCCGCACAGGGTACATTGCGGTTGCTTCGCGGGAGAGATTCTGCATGTCTGCGTGGGTTAGGCCCATTGGCGGGGCTGCGAACGCGCCTCTGCCCCGGCCCCCCCAACCACCTCGTCCGCGACCACCCATCGAGAAGAAGGAAAATGAGTTAGAAAGAGGATTTATTTGTAACTATTGATTCAGGCTACGGCAATCAAGTCGGACATCGCAAAGCAATTATTTAAATTCCTCAGGTAAGCAGAATTCCAGAGCATCAGCTGAAGGGTTTCGCTGTCGTCAAAATACGAAAGAGAATGCGGAGTCCAAGCCATTTTCAATTTAATTCCATTAGACGAGGTAATCAGCTGGCGAGGGAGAGTGGGCCAGAGATAAGTGGGAGAGAATGCTACTAGTATGCGGGATAGAATGCTATGAGAGAATTGTAGTCCATTTGCGAGAGTAACGAGTCGAGCCAAGTCGGGAATATAATTAGTAGGAAGAAAGACGAGGGCTACAAGGTGTAGCGGGGAAGCGCACCGTGTCGCAGATGGCCGGACAAGGCAGAACGCGCAGTCGGGGGAGGGGGCGTGGTGGAAGCGGTAGAGGTAAGGATTGAGCCCTACGTGCCCGGTGCGCAGCTGAGTGCACTGCGGGCGCGAGAGGTCATCACACATTCTCGCAACCACGGGTCGCATCGTCGAACAACGACTCGGAGAGGCCGGTGGACCGCGGGGAAGTTACCCATTCTGCCATCCAGCGCTTCCCGCATGACTTGATAACCACCGCGATGGTCACCGCTTTGCTAACGGGGAGCGGGGAATCGAACGGATCGGATGGGCGGGGTGAGGGCAGAGGAGACGCCCTGGGCCGCATTAACCTCGTTACCGGCTATCCCAACGTTGCTCCACAGCTGAAGCTGCTGAATACTTCCTTTTCACCAAAGACACTGCTCGTCGCCGTCCCGTGTCAGGGCATCAGCACAAAAGGGCTTGAGAATAATGGTGAACAGCCCAGGATTCAGCTGTCGGCTTCGACGCTAGGCTTGAGTCCAAGCACTGTTTGAGATAAACGATACCCTTACGCAGTCTCGTGGAAAATTCAGGCAAAATAAGAATTCAAGATCTGAATGGACCAGAACCTACAGTATGCAGCATTCCAAGAACAGTGTACCTGTGAAAATACTGCATCGAGTGTGCGCAGCATAGCATATTGTCCAGGAATTTATAATAACAATATTCAGGTGTTCTGTCTCCTCTGTTTGCTTGTGGAATATTTGGGCTTCGGAACGGTGACTTGGGTTGTTATTTGGTGTTTCCGGTGTTGATAATTGGGATTGGATCGTTGCTTCTCGGGCGTGGCGTTGACCAGAGAATATTTTTATTGATAGATTGGGGTTGCTTCGCAGGAGAGATTCTGCACGTCTGCATGGGTTAGACCCATTGGCGGGGTTGCAAACGCGCCTCTGCCCTGCCCCCAACCGTCTCGTCCACGCCACCCATCGAGAGTAATTTGAGAGTAATGAAAAACAGAGGATTTATTTATGACTATTTATTCCGGAATAGGTGTCACAGCCACTCGCGGTTCCTTGTCTTTTGACTCTCACCCCCACAAACCCATTCTCCGTCCATAACCCGCCCAGAGTATACTTACGACCATGGAGATGTCCCTTGACGATGTAAGAGTCCTTTTTTAACCCTTTCTATGCTTTTCTGACCCCTACAAGATCATTGCTGCCCGCCCCAAGACCGACCGTCGCAACCATTCCGCCCGCGGTAAAGCCCGCGTCCAAGTCTTGGGAAACCAGGGACCCAGCCCTGCCACCCGTGCCCGTGCCAAAGTCACCGTAGCTGGCAAGCCAGCGGCACCCACTTCCACCCCTGCCGAGAAAATCATCGTCTCCAATCTCCCCCCGGACGTCAATGAGGCCCAGGTCAAGGTACTTACCATTCTACGCTTTCTCAGAGCTCAATCTGACCGCCTTTGTCTTTCAGGAACTATTCCACACCACCGTCGGGCCTCTCCGCGAGGTGACACTCCACTACGACGCCGCTGGGCGCTCCAAGGGTGTTGCCACCGTCCTCTTCTCCAAGAAGGGCGACGGTAACCGCGCGTTCCAGCAGTACAACAACCGACTTATCGATGGCAGTTAGTAGCCTTTCACTAGTCTCCCCTTCAGTTCCCGCGCCGCAGTTCGTCGCCGTCGTCCCTTTAGGATCCACTCGTCGCTCCCTGTCCTGTCTCTGCCCCCACATGCTGGCCGACGACATCCCCCACCGAGGACAACAGCTTTGATGGATTCCCTTCCACGGCTTCCGCCGTGATGTCCACAGCTTGTGTTGTGAAATGCTGTGGATGCACGCGCACCCGGCATCGCCCCGATCTGCAGGTCTGATCAGCCTCGCATCGATTAGAGGGCACGGCTCCGGCCGTTCGTTGTACCTAGTATACAACTAGAGACTGAGGGCTGCAGTCGAAAAGAGTCGTGTGCGGATGCACGAATGGTTGCCGGTATGATGTGGCGTTGGATTGGGTTTGGAAATAGTGTCGGGGTCGGATTGGGTGTTGTCGGGATCTGGCGAACGTAGGCTCCTCTTAAGGACTGTTCGAGAGGGCTCGATGCGACGCCCTTCCTCCTAATCGCTTCCAGGACAATGGATGGCTACGGACCCGATCTTGGACGACATGGCAAGACAAAGACAGGACACAGCGACGAGTGGTATCTATCGGATTCGGATTCAGGCCTCTTTTCTAACGTTGCCGTGCCGTACCCTTCCCTCTTCCCTCCTCCTTCTGCGCCTCCAATGAACACCCGACTGATTGACCGCACTTCTCCCCTCCCTCCCTCTTCCACGTGCCCACCTTGAATCGACCCCGACAATCGCGTATTATAGGACGTCCGATGAAGATCGAGATCGTTGTGGACCCCTCGCGCCCGGCGCCGCCCGCGACCCTGGCGTCGCGCGTCGCCCCTGCGCCGGCGGCAAACGGCGCGGCATCCGCCGCCCCGAGGTTAGTAGCTTTCCTCTATTAGCAGGCCAGGTGCTCAACGGATTCCCGTGCTGAAGGACCGGCGCCGTCACGCGCGGACGAGGTGGAGGACGGCGGGGACGCGGTGGGCGGGCAAAGGCCGAGCGGACGCCCAAGACCGCCGCTGATCTGGACGCGGAGATGGAGGTGTGTTTCGTCGTTCGTCCATTGTCCTAATACTGATTGTGCTTGTCCAGGATTACACGGCGAGCAGTGCGCCTGCGGCTGCCTAAGAAGGACTGTTTCTTTTACCTGGCTATTGTAATTACGATTTTTTTTCTGCACACCCTTCTCCCAAATCTTGTTGGCTTCGGTACCACTATTACTACAACAGCCTCGCCCGTGTGTGTCTGGAATGTGTGTACATATTATACACTATGCGATCGATACCTTTTGTTATACGTGAGACAGCCCGAGCGAGAACAATAATGCATCCATCGCCCATTATTAGCTCGCGATGAATCGATCGAGCGTTTACTCTTGCTCCCGACCACCATGATCCCTGCGCCTGCGCCCCCACCACCTGTGCTGTACTCTACGCGCCCCGAATGGTCCGACGTGGAACCGCTGCAGCAATATGAGAAGGCTAATCCGCTTGCTCCGATTCTGTATTCCGAAGAGTGTTAGTATTGTCTCCGAGTGGATGCAGGTACTCTCCAGCTAAGCTGAAGGACCGCAGACAAGGACGCCACAGACTACCTGCGCGGGATCGTCAAGGCCGGCGAGAAGAGCGAGCGCGTCTTAGCGCTCACGGAGCATGTCATCCGGCTGAATCCCGCGCACTACTCGGCCTGGTCAGCCTCCGTCTCACCGACTACGTAGGTCTGGAACACTAATTGGCCTGCAGGCAATACCGCTACGAGACCCTCCTGGCGCTTGATGCCCCGCTGGACACGGAGGTCGCGCTCATGGACGAGCTCGCGGACAAGTACCTCAAAACGTACCAGGTCTGGCACCACCGCCGGCTGCTGCTTCTGCGCCGCGGCGCGCGCGCGGCTGCCGCGGAGCTCGCGTTCGTGGGCCGCATCCTGCAGCGCGACGAGAAGAACTACCACACGTGGGCGCACCGCCAGTGGCTGCTCGCGTCCTTCAATGATGATGTGTTGTGGGGCGGCGAGCTCGACTTTGTCGATAGCATGATGAACAGGGACGTAAGGAACAACTCGGCGTGGCATCACCGGTTCTTTGTTGTGTTCCAGTCGGGCGTGCGCGAGGGCGAGGCGGACCGCGAGCGCATCGTAAGGAGGGAGCTTATGTGCGTTTACCGTCTATCTATTCGCAGCTGGAATAGGAATGGGCGCTGACGACGGAGGGACAGATACGTCAAGCAGAACATCTCCCTGGCGCCGAACAACGCGTCCGCGTGGAACTACCTCCGCGGCGTCCTTGAGTACAACCGCCTCCCGTTCTCGACCGTCGCCGCGTTCGTGCAGCCGTACACGGTCTTGCTGCCCGAGGCCGCGACGGACATCGTCGACCTCGAGAACCCCCCACCCGGTCGCGGCGCGGAGCTCCCGTGCGCGGCCGCGGTCGAGTTCCTCGCGGACGTGTACGAGGAGAAGGGCGGCGCGGACGTCCAAACGGCGGTCGGGGTACGTATTCGTCCATCCTCTGATGTTTTTCTCACCCTGTCCTCAGCTGTGGCGCTCGCTTGCAGACGAGCACGATACGATACGGAAAAAGTGTGTTCCTTGCCTTCTTTCTGTTTCATGTCCCATTACTGATCTTGCGGCAGGTACTGGGAGTTTCGCATCCGCGACGCCTTGACCGCCCTTCAGTAGCCCAGATATTTTTTGTACTATTTTCTATGTATATTAACGACAGTGTTGCGCACAAATACAGTCCGGGTATTAGGGTCCGCGCCCATCGAATGATCCCTCAGTGCCCGAACGCCAGCCCGAGCACCACCAGCGCCGCCCCCGCAAATACGTAGCGCGCAACGCCCGTGCCCATGCGCGCGCGCGCCGCGCTCTTCTCATTGCTCGTGCTCCCGAGCTCCCAGTCCGCGCCGCTCATCCCGTTGCTCGTCGCGAGCACGGACGCCTCGACCGTCGCCGTGTTCGCGCCGGCCGTGTACACCGTCGTCGCGAACGTCGCCGTGGCGATCGTCTCCTCGCTCGTGAGGAACACGAGCGCGAACGCGGGGGCGGGGACGGGGATGAGGCACGTGTTGGCGCCCGTGTCGCACGCGATGGTCGTCACGTTCAGCGTGCCCTGGAAGCGGCCGTCGACTTCGTGGATCGTGCCGAGTGTCTGGCGGGTGGGGTGAGGATCGCCACAGCGGATGGATAGCGACAACGACGTACCTGGCCCGCCCAAGTGATGTTGTCCTTTGTCGAGACCGAGGGCGACAGGAAGTACTTGACGTTTACGGACGAGGGCACGGTGCCCCCATTGACCGTGATCGTCGCGGTGTAGGTGCTCGCGCCCGACGGATCCGTGATGAAGTTGAACAGTGCTACTCTGGCGAGGGCGCCGTGCTCGTAAATGGCGTATTGCCTGTGCGGCGGAGTGAGTAGTCATCCAGGCAGAGATATTTGCGACGCACGGGCCATAGATATTGTCGTCATTGCCGTGCAGGTCGAGGATTTGCGAGGTGTTGGTGCTGCCGAAGACTTCCGAAGCGATGAGGGCGGAGTAGTATACTGCGAGCGGGGCTTTGTCAGTCATAAATTTCGGCGACGGGAAGGGAGACCCACCTGCTCCGACGGTCCACTCGTAGTACTTGGATACGTTCGTCGGGGGAGCTAGGGACGTTGAGTCGACGATGAAAATTGCAGCCGTGCGGCGAACGTACCGGTGAACGGCTGCAGTGCGGACAGTTAGAAGATCGGTCAATCACGGAAGAGAAAAATAGACCGACATTATAGTACACATTCTGACCACCAACGTGCAACATCGCACCCGAGAAATTGCTGTATGCCATCTGTCGGAGCGCGTCAACCCCAGAATTTTTTTGGCTGCGATGATGAAACACAAACCTGCAGCCCGTAATCCAGCGCCCACAGGGCGCCACCGAAGCTGTCGGAAATTCCGGGGAACCCTCCGCAGGACGCACTGTTGGTCTCGAACATCAGGAACGGCTTGCCAACCGTTTGGGCGATCGCGGTGGAATTCAGATACGGCTCGCAAAGAGCCACGCCAGACGTGTGGTTGAGGAAATCGGAAAATTCGACTTGCGGGTCGTGGTAAACACCGATTCCATACTCCGGAAAGCAATTGTCGGTGGGATAACTTTTACGATATGTTAGCTGAAAATCCACTGGATGGACGGCGGGAAAGACGCACTGCTCGACGGATAGAGCAAACAAGTTGTCGACGTATTCCGTGATGAAACCTGTATCCCAAACCATTTCGGGGGTCCACGTCCCTGATACACTGGGGCCGATGAGGTTGTTTTTGACGGGGACATTGGAATCTGCGGCCAGTGCATCGACCATTTCGCCGAATTCGTTAGCGTAGTTTTGGGGGGAATAGCTCGAATTCCGGTGGTCGTGCCTGTGGTGGAAAGGGAATAAATCGAAAGGTAGGAGACCCAGCGCAGCGGCGACTTACGCCGCGTAGAGATCAGGTTCGTTGCCGACTTGGATTCCCAGTAAATGATCCCCAAGGATGGCCTCACCGTACTCGACGATCTGCAGACGGAAGTCCGAGGTGTCGTTGAAGGGAACGCCTGTCGGCACATAGTATTAGACGTGGATGAAAACACTAGTGGCCGAGAACTTGCCGAGGTACCAATGGACGTTGACATGTGAGGAGATGTTGGCCAGCAGATAAAATAGATCCATGGTATAAATTACGGCGGGTGTTTGCGTCTGTGCAAAAAATCAGTGACTGGGTAGCGACGGGTAGGTGAGATGGGTACCCACTGGGTTATTGGTATCTGCGGACTCTTTCGATATCGCCCGCTCCTCCGGTAGTGTTGGAACGTAGTATGCATATTCCTGGGTATTTCCACCAACGCGCACATGCACGGCACCGGCACGCTCTTGAATGTTGGCCAATAAGTTTAATAGTGGGACCTGGATGTATGATCTATGCGGGCGGGTCAGACCGATGTAAATTGTTTCCTGCACGAGACTGACGAATTTGTCCCAACTGGTCCACCCGTAGTTTAGCAAGGAGCTGGGCTCAGGTCCAATCGAACTCACATAGCTGTGTGATGACAGACATCTCGACGGAGAACCCAAAGAATGTGCCTGGCACTGGTATAGACAGGTCTGTTACGCCGGCACTGGTGGACTGGAGAGTCAAAGTAAAGGAAGTGGCCGGTGGAGGGTCGGGGATAGCTGGAGGATTCAGAACTGTGGTGTTGTACGCCGCTGCTACGGTGGTCTGCGCCGTCGCGGCGCTAGTTATTCCCATAGGAATCTGACCATAAACCGTAACGGTCGCCGTTGCGACATCCAGGAGCCAGAGGCTCCAGAAAGCGAGGAGCAGCATATTAGAACACAGAGAAATGGTATAAAGAGAGTGAGAAAAGAGTGACACGGGGACGTTGCGAAGATGTCTTTATTTGCGCAGCACTGCAAAAATAGCAAGAGCACGATCGACTCGGAAAGTGCGCCGACACGTCGAAAAGTTTACTAGAAACCAGTCCGCAGAGTAGCACACACAAGACGACACCAAGGCGACCCCGGCGCGATACAGACTGCTGCAGAGGAAGAAGCTGAGGGGAGAGCACGAGGAGATTATTCTTAGATTTCTATTCTTGGTACAACGCCCACGTCCATTTATGGTACGCTTCCATCAGTGGCGGTTGATGGCGGCGTGGCGGCATGAAGTCGGGATGGGGCCATGGCAACCAAAACTGACCGAAGGGCCGAAAAAGCCGGGGTGTCTGCACCGAGAAACACAGATCCTTACCCGTATTTCTCTGACTGTGCTTCAGCTCCGGGAGAAAAGAGGTGAGTTTTTGCGATCACACCACCGAGAGGGAAAGGAGGGGGAAGACGCTCGAACTCACAACGGCAAATCCTCATCTGGACCGTCTGGTTTCTCCTCAGCTCGAAACCCAGCGGAAAAGGTCTTCAAAGCATTGGGAATCTTCTCTGATCGTTATCAAGTTCGCCAGGGGTGTCAAATCTATTTATCCAGGTAGGTATGTAGATAGAGATGGGTATATATTCCGGACGTTCCAGTGAGAATAGAAATACAGTGTGTAGGCTGTGCGATACATGAATGAGAAGTTGTGGACGATGTTGTACATGGTGGCGTTGATACAGATACAGGAATACGTTGTGCGTTGTGGTCGTGGTCATAGGCCAGGGAGTTCAATTGAAGCTGAGAATGTAGGCCCTCATTGCGGTTTCTGGGTCACAGTAACTGAGGCTCGAGCCACCGCAGATTGCCATCAGCCTGACGGGTATCTGCTCTTCTACATCCGACCATCCAGAAGCTGCCTCGCTACGTCGGTGAGGAACGGAGGCGTCGTCTTTGGCGAAGATTATGGAACGACCGGATGGCGAGGTTCGAGGTTCCGTCGCCGTATTCGAATGGTGGCGTTTGGCGACCTCCTTGACCGCCTGTGCGAGGCAAACGACGGTTGCATTGAAAGCAATTTGACGGAATTGCGAATAGAAATGACAGATTGAGCCGGGAGTTCCACAAACGACAGGGCAATCGGGGTCAGGGCAACCGGGGGGGTCAATTCCAGTCGTAGGATCTTGGCATTTGCCATGAAAGAAGCCGGGGAACATGTTGTCGTAGAGTGTGGTATAGGAGCAGTTGAGGTACGAGCTGGCGAGTTGGCGCTGTAGCGAATTGGACCGAGCGACGAGTCCGCGTCTTTCGATATCTCGAGCCTGAAAGGAGCGGGAATTAGACGCATAACAGGGAAAGATGCAGGTTCTTACAATCTGATGTGTAGCGTGTTTCACGGGATCGCTATAATTTCCGAGAACTGCCTTGCAGATTGAGGGAGGGCATTCATCCTCGCATGCGACGACCCGAAGGGAAAACAGCAAGAAAACGAAGATGGAAAGAAGGGAGATGTGCATCGCGGGATTTGTGATATATGGGTCGAGTTTGCTGCTTAGCGGGCGAATATGTACACGCGAGAAGAGACGGGGGCGCGCGAAGGAATGAAACAAGTTCGAGTCGCGGTAAACAGTCATCAACACCGCGACTCAGCCACTTGATCCCTCCAACCTCCCAGAACCTCCCTCGGCGCTAGGGCTGCACACCGTCGCCCTCTTTACGAGTGAGACGGGTGCCGTTTACGGGTGGCCACTCCGTCACGTCACGAACTTCCTTGGAACAATCTTGCAGGACGGGTACGGGTAGCCCACTTCCGAGTCCTGCCTCAGTGTGTGTAATTATGAAATTATTTACCTGACGGCTCTTTCGATCCAGATTATCGCCCAGAGAGTTAAATCTCGTCGAAAGCCTGGTTTGAGGTCAGTATTGACAAATCAGAGTGCTGTCATACTCGACATCGCGACTCTGTATAACTGTAGCCTGTAGGAACCTTCGGAATCCATTACGAATGTCACAACTTCCTTCCGTTCGTTCAAGTCTGTCAAACATAACGAAATTACAGGGATAAATAGGTACACGAGTCCGTCCCGCATTTTTGCGGTCCGTGCCCGTCTTTTGGGCCGTCTCGTCCCGTCTTTAGGTCGATAAATCACAGACGACGACCGTTTCTAGTCTGTGGCGGGTCTCGTGGCCATCATTTTACGGCCGTCGCCGTTTACGGGACGGTGTGCAGCCCTAGACTTCGCGTGGCCTTTGCGAACCTGTTATCCTCGTGAGTTCTCGCCGCCATTCCCCCCATTCAGTTGTATCCTTTAAGCTCTCTCGCCGGGTCAATTTTCTTCGGAGGCCATAGCAGGTGTACCCGCGCCAAAAACCCCGGTCAAAAACCGGTTTGAATCTGAATGATATTGAGACACATGATGAATATCACACAATCGTTCACAGCTGCGCAAATTTCTTGGTGACACTAGCCCCACACTTACTCAGCTGAGGGCCCTAAAATACCAGCTCATGCTACATCTGAACACATGAGCTCTATAGAGTTGATATCACACCCCTTCAATCAACCGACGATATTCCCAAACACATCCGTTGGTAGATCTTGGTCTTGGTTCACCAATGATGAAATCTCAAACTGGGTTCTGAAATGGCTTTTCACTCTATATGTATACATATATATAAGCATGAACAGGAAGCACCCGGCTGCCACGAACTGCCTTGCAGATTGAGGGAGGCCATTCATCCTCGCATGCGACGACCCGAAGGGGAGAACAGAGAGAAAACGAAAACGGAAAGAAGGAAGAAGTGCATCGCGGGGTTTGTGGGATATGGGTTGAGTTTGCTGCTTACATAGCAGGCGAATATGTACGACCGCGCGAAGGAATGAAGGAAGGATGCAAGTTCGAGTCTCGGTAAACAGTCATCAACAACGCGACTCAGCCACTTGCTCGCTTCCTCCGTCGCCTTTTGCAAACCTGTTATCCTCGTGAGTTCTCGCCGCCATTCCGTCATTCTGTTGTATCCTTCAAGCTCTCCCGCCGGGTCAAATTTCCTTGGAGGCCATAGCAGGTGCCGCGCCAAAACCCCGGTCAAAAACTGGTTTTGAATCTCAATAATAAAGTTCAGACACCGTCACGGTGCCGGTTGTACCATGCCGCCCACAACATGAATCGGCTCAAAAAAGCTTTTCACCCTCCGGAACTTCTCCTTCAGTGCATATGATGAATACCACACCTCCTCAATCGTTCACAAAACTTCGCATATTTCTTGGCGACACTAGCCCCACACTTGATTTAGCTGAGGTCCTAAAATACTACATCCGAACACGGAAGCTCTATAATTGGTATCACACCCCTTCAATTAGCCGACGTTATCCCCAAACACATCCGCCTGTAGATCTTGGTCTTGGTTCACCGATAGAAAATCCCAAATTGGGTTCTGAAATTGCTCTTCATAATCAATTCACTTTCAAAATCATGAACGGCAAGCACCCAGCTGTAAATAAACTCTTCGGAATCGAGGGGCCGAAAATGTTTCCCCTTGACATGTATCATCTGGGAAAAGCTTCGTGTATTCTTCGGTTTGATGGCACCCAAATTTCTTGTTTCAAGAACTAATATCGTTTCCTATAAATGCCCAATAATCAAGAGTCTCGCCTTAGGCTTTTGTCCCCGTCTGTTCTCCCAAATGCTTACTTTCGCGGCTCTTGCGCTTTCCTCGCTTCTCTCGCAGGTCCAGGCTCACTGTAACGTTTAAATCTCCTCTTCTGGGCGAGAAATTGAACTCTGGACCAGACACATTCCCTTCTCTGATCGTTGGAGGGGTGATAACCCCTCAATGGGTCAATGTGCGGGAGACCAACAATTATCAAACCAACGATCCTGTGCGTAGCTAACCCGCCCGCGTTCACCGATGCTGACAATCGGTACAGGTCACAAATGTTACCAGCCCCGACATGAGATGCTACGACTCCGCAACCGCCGGGACTGCGACTACAATCAGCGTCACCGCCGGTTCCACACTCGGTATTGACTGCCCTATCACCATTTACCACCCCGGGGTTCGTCTTTGTCAATTCACGCCCGTTCGCGCTGATACACTGCCTCGTAGGTGGTAAATGTCTACATGGCCCAAGCGCCCACGGGAACGGACGTGAGTGACTTTGCCGGAGACGGCGCTGTCTGGTTTAAGGTGCTCGAATATTTCTCCATCCTCGAACGACTCTGATGACCCTCGCAGGTCTACGAAATCACTGCGGTCACCAATGGAGGGACCTCCATCACGTTCCCTGCGCAGAGTAAGCTATGATTGTCACGTAAAACCCCTACAGCTCATCGTTTTCGCAGATCTGCCTAGCGTAAGCTTTACGCTCCCGGAGGAGCTCCCGACCGGGCAATACGTGAGATCAAGCGTTCTTGCGACATTACGCCTTGCTGAATACCCCCACAGCTTGTCCGGATGGAGGCCCTTGCTCTGCACGTCGCCGAGACGTACGGAGGAGGTCAGTATTCTGTCCTTTGCACAGGATTGAGCTAACACCTCGAATGTCAGCCCAATGGTACATCGCATGTGGCCAGATCGCCGTCACTGGCGGAGGAAGCGGAACCCCGGGGCCTTTGGTCGAGATCCCCGGCGTTTACACTGTATGCGCCGTTGCTGCCCTCCATATATGAATGCTAACCGATGCGCCATCAGGGCTACGTAAGCTTTCGCTGAGCGGATGAGTCATTACACAACCTAATCTATACCTGCCCTCTTTACAGGAACCCGGCATTCTGTGAATTTCGTTATTTTGTCGTGCTGAACGCAGCTAATCCCCTCTGGACGGCAGCATCAACATCTACGACCCCATCCCGGCCACCTACACTCAGGTTAGCGCTTAGAATTTATCCCTCATCCATTCTCTAAATCATCCTGAATAGCCCGGTCCCCCCGTCTGGCCCGCCTCCGGAACCGTGAGCTGTTCCATTGGGCTACCTCGAATTAAATGATTGACGTGCAATCAGAGCTCCACCCCAGTGACACCACCGGTGTCGTCCACATCCGTGGTCTCGTCATCCGCGCCGCCGACCACGACGGTGCACACCACGACAACGGCCACGGGCACGACCACTGCTCCCCCGTCGTCCGGCACCGGCGCGGCGGAATACGCGCAATGCGGAGGCCTAGGGTGGACCGGAGCGACCGCTTGGTGCGTCGCCATTTCGTTTCTCTTGCTGGCATCTGACTAGCCTTCCACGGAAAGCGCCTCGCCGTTCACCTGCCAGGTCGTGAACTGTGAGTTCGCCTAGTTAATCCACATGACTGTGTGGGGCTGACATGTTTCGTCGCAGCGTACTACTCGCAATGCCTTTCCACCTGATGGCAATAGTGATGATTGGAAGCGTAAGTGTGGACGATAATGAGTTGTGAAAATTGTTGTATTAGTGAATAATTCATGCAAGTACGATCATCTTCGCCCAGACTTTTTTCATTTATATTCCCGCCGAAATCTATGTTGATGCTTGAATATCTGTCATTAAACTGGTAAAAGTACAAACGGAGTGGTAGGAGCGAAACACGATAACCCATTGAGAAATGACGGCGTACTGATTCTACCCAAAATCGTGGCTATTTACCCTAACTAGGACGGTAAGTCTTCGTCTCAGCAACTGCTCGGGCCATTTGACCAGTTGTGAACTGATTCATGCATGAGTCATACGAGTAATCCATATAGTTTTCTGCGAGTCGACTTCAAAACCGACACAGAAAGAAACCGAAAGTATAAACGTACGAACTGGGTCGGGCCCGGAGACTTTGGGGCACGTCTTCCTACCGGTGGGGCATCCTGACGCGGGCGACACCTCTGCGGGAGTGTCGCCCACGTAGTCGCCGGGATCGGAGCAGCCGCCCTGGGCCAAACCGTCAGATAGATCATACGCGCATGGGGACGGAATGCGAACCTGGAACGTGTGGTACAGTCCCAACCAGTGACCGACTTCATGAACTCCCGTCTGCAAGCATCGTTAATGCTAAAACAGGTGGACAGCAGAAGAGCAAAACGTGCCTTCCCCTCGTTGAAGTGCTCCATCGTACCGCCGGGGACAGTGGAATACTGAAGCACCTGAGGAAATGTGCTCGTGAGTATCCCCAAGGCACAGAGAGAGTTCATACGACGCCATCATCCTTAGGATTCGATTTGTACGAGAATGGGAATGTGGCATAGCCCAAAAGACCGTTTCCTGTGAATCTTGGATGACACACAGTCAACGAGGGAATATTGACCAAGGATTGAACAAGTACCCAACAAAATAGATGTTCAAGTCACGGGGGCCACCCTTCCGGAGGGAGTTCTTCATGGATGTCTGCTGGGTCGTGCCTGGACCGACATTGTCGAACCAGTCAGGGTTAGTGACCCGCGCGGTGCCGGCGGGCTTGAACACATAGGAGGGCGAAAACGCGGCGTTTAGAGCCTTGATCTGACTCATTATTTGGGAGTCGCTATTGAAAATATTAGTCGTGGCATGCAATGGAGTAAGTACCTACGGGATATTGCCACCGGATTGTGTGCTATCCTTGCTGATGACATTGCAGTACACCTATACGGGACATCAGCCGAAGCACTAGTCTACGTAGTCGGAAGAAAACACACGTTTATCGGAATGGCCTGATCAGCCTCCGCTGACACTCCGGGTTGGTCTTGCAGAATCGCGAACTCTTGTTCCGCCGTGCGGATGGCGATGTCGCTCAGATTAGTTCCACATCGCCTAAGATCCAGAGTTAATAACAGGGAAAAGAGAAAGGACATCGTGCTGACAGTTGTCTCACGCCGCCACCAGGGATTTCAAACGGGGATTCCACAGGACTAGCAAACACCGCAGCGCCCACACTGAAGAGGAGACTTAAGGCAGAGTAGAGCATTTTATACGACTGTAGATGGGAGCAGAAGGAAAAGAGGTGGTCCAAACGCGTTGAGAGGGGCTCTACTTATACTTTTGCGGCTGACATTTTGCGGGAATGCGTCGAATATCTGAGACATGCCAGCAGAAGCACGGATGAAAACTGAGACAACCGGTGGAAGTAAATCGAACGAGACAGCGATGGGAGGCTGTGAATATCGCGGAGACTACTCGAGAGCTGAGACATCTATTAAGCCGGACATGATATGAATATTTCCGAGTCCGCAGTCCAGGCGACCTGATTTTTGTTCTGTTCTGGTTTGAGGGAAGTGGATCGTTTTGCTGTGAAAAGTTTCGGGATTTCTTATAAAGAGCACAAGAGGAAAAGGCCTCGAAAGGCTTTGAAAGAGAAATAGGCCGGAAGTCCGAAAGAGGAAACGATCAGCAGTTTGCCAATGTTGACTCAGCCTTGCTCCTCAACTTCATCATCATGACTTCCACGAACTTTCCTTTACTTGACCCTCCTCGAAACATCGAAGAGATCGCGGCCGTGGAGCAGACCATTGTGTTCGATACTTTCACTGCCGAGACAGCTTGGGAGCTGGGCAACGCTTTGCGCGCCCGCCTGCTCGACTTTCCCACCGCCGCCGTGATCAATATCAGTCTCGCGAACAATAACCAGCTACTCTTCCACGCCGTAACACACTCGGGTACCCAGCCTGACAATGATATCTGGGTCGCCCGGAAGCGCAAGACGGTGCTTCGATGGGGAAACTCGACGTGGTTCATGCACAACAAGCTGCA
This sequence comes from Mycena maculata, assembly GCA_029448575.1. Taxonomy (NCBI): domain Eukaryota; kingdom Fungi; phylum Basidiomycota; class Agaricomycetes; order Agaricales; family Mycenaceae; genus Mycena; species Mycena maculata. Next base: position 118,881 of record JARJLG010000116.1, read on the forward strand.
GGGTGACGAGGCCAAGTTTGCCGCAAAATACATGCTCGGCGAAACCGCGTGCCAGTACGCGATCCACGGCGGTGGCGTCCCCGTGCGAGTCAAGGGCGTCGAAGGCATCGTCGGTGTCATTGTTGTCAGCGGCCTGAAGCAGGAATGGGATCATCAGGTCATCGTCGAGACGGTACAGAAATACTTGAAGGCGCAGGGCCAGAGATCGTAATGGTTTGGACCATGGAAATCGAAATGGTGTGTACGACGAAGGAGCAGGTTCTCGGAATATGTCTCTGATCATGAACGTATTTCATTCCTATTGTGCTTACGCTGAGACATGGCCGAGAAGCTTCCCAGAGGGCGGTTCCGATAGCTGCGAAGACACCACGACAGCGGTAACCCGCAGCTTCCTCAATGTACTGGACCCTTTGTGAAGTCGTCACCTCGGACCGGACACGGACTTCGCTGCCTGTAACGCTAGTCGTTCGCCCGCCGTGGTCTGAGTACGACTCTCTGGAGATTGATCCAAGACAACGGACATGCACAGCGGCGGGCTTTATTGTGAGCTGGTTACTATATTACACTTGATTTTCAACGCGGGCCACTACTCTTGTGTTTTTATCTTACACGTCCTCCGCGTTCAGTAGTTGGTTAGTTGTGCGTCTGCACGGATTCAGTCTTAGCATTCAGAGCCAGTCATTCAGGTGCTGGTACTAAAAAGCTGGTGAGTCCAAGATATGTGTCCAAGTACGATGGACCCACAACTTGACGACCCTTGTTCAACATGGATCATCTCTGAGACGGTCGCGTCTCCGAACTTGAGCGCGTTTCTGACTCTGAGACCCTCGAGCTCTCTCTCGATTGAACTGGACGCGACGATTCGGAAAGTGAAGTGGCAGTAGTGGCGGACTGTGCACTCTTGTTCGTGGGTTGGTTCAACCAGCGCGTGAATCCATCGACGTCCAGCCACTCGGCCGCGTTGCCCGCTGTATAGTGTCCGAGGCTCAAGATCTCGGGTGGGAATGTCTGTGCAATTTGCGTGTCATTTGGTGTGCAGATGAAATAAAATAGTGCACGTACTTGTTGAATATAAGCCGCTAGACGCGTCTCGCCAGCAGCCATAACAATCATGTCCGTCAAGGCTGCGCTGCGCATCCTGGACGATTCACGTTAACACTAATTTGAGAGTAAGGATGAAAGTATGAGAAGAGTCAAAGAATGAGTGGCACATCAATTCAACTAACTTCCCACCGAATTCCGAATTAGGGAGACGCGTCCGAGTCTTAATCAGTCTTTGATTGAACCATCAAAGCGGGCCTCTTTGAATTTCATCTTGATTTCGCCTTGAAGAAAGTTCAGTCCCACTTCCCCTGCGGTCAGGCTCGAGCACTGGCACCGGAAACCTGGCCCACGTCTGATCTGGCCAGTGGCAGGGGTTGAATCTGGAGATACTGCACATGTTCGTATGACTGGGTTCTCTTGGCCGAGGTTCCGACTCGGATCTATAGCTAGAGAACGCGCAAAGTTTATAACTCAGACGCAATTGAACTCGCGATCGAAGACATTCAACTAGCAGGTTCAAGCCAGCCAAGTTCAACTCTGACACCTCCAACGGAATTCCTACAGTCCGAACTCGGGTTCCACAGCAACTCTACATGCACATCCATCACGCCTGGCACGCCTGTTCGAACGCCATACTGTTCCTTTGCTAACCCTGTAAAATTGGGGACGCTGCCGGGGCCTGTCCTGATTCTATACAAGAGGCCTAGGTCAGAGATCGTTGCACACTGATCAACAGCCGTAATTGACCACGTGTCTCGCTCTTTTTGGAACTTTCGTCAGCACAAATTGTCATTTCCCTCGGGTGAGGGAACGGCGTCGAGCAGTTATTGAACAGAACACTACAGAGAAGGTATAGGGAAGTATAGGGAACTATTGCTACTGAAATACATCCTCGACCAATGGCCAGAATGTACTGTATGTGCAGTATTGACAGTGTTGTTGACAGTTGCTTAAAACACATTCACTGTGCAGAACAGTGGGGAGAAAGCATCGGTTTGGGTATTTTTGAAGTGGTAGACACTACAGTAGGACCAGGAAGGACCTGCTATAGTGGAAGAGTCGTAGTGCGCGCGCGCGGCGCCAGTACAAGCAAAGGCTGTGTTAACCGCATTTGGGGGGGGGCTCTTACGGCAGTTGATCAGTGTGTGTAATCCAACGATCTCTGACCTCTTGATTCCATATACTAAGTAGTTGCATCTATCGATCGCACCAAGTTGCGGGTCGATAATTCGGGTGCAGAAAACCTTGCATGGGCGGGGAGGCCTCAATTCAGCTGAGCCTCACATTCATATGCCAGACCGTATGCCGGCAATGGTACATGTATAGACTCATCCAAGGCCGGAGACTTGAGACTTTGTCCTCCTAACCTCGAGGCGTAGAAAGTTTTCATTCTGGCTTTCCCTTTGACGGTCAGGGCTTCACGTCCAACCAGAGGTACTTTGTATTTGAAACTACTTTACAATGTTGACTTGACCGAGGTACCTAAGAAGTTGAAAAAATGTTCCGCCTCATACGCGACCGCCTCTGGACCCTCGTTGGCAAAAGATATGTAAAAAAGCTTATCGTGACCGCCAGCTTTCGCTATCGTAGTGATGGACGTAGTCTCGTTCCCGCCGTTATAGGGCAAGTGTTCAGACAGCTGGAGGGACACACGGAGATAATACCCAACCGGAGCTACGGATTGTTCCGAGGCAGATTTTTGATGAAGTTTGATGGGGGAACACTGCCCTATAACGTCTGGTGCATCTCGTATAGAAGACGGGCGAATGTGTCACACTCTCGATGAGCTATCTTGTTTTCCTTCATCCGCTTCCAATTCGGCCCTGAATAAATTTCAAATGTCCTCTCTGATGTATACCTTGCCTTGTGGTACCAATATATGTGGAATTTGGGCCATAGATGAGCCCACAATTGCTCTAACCTTTCAACGCCTCGCATCTGCCGGTTTGACTGAATATAGCCGCAATAATTCACGATAAAATATGGAATGTACGCCGCACTTCTTATTCAATTCATCTAAATTTCTTCCGGGCATATCGGATGGAATTGAATGACAGAAATAAATGTTTTAGGGAAGTGCCCAGAATGTTGAGTTGTTCAAATCAATTTCCTAGACGTGTTTCTTACGCGATTTTCCTCGGGAAAAATTATGGCCGGGATGGAATGACCACTCGGAAGGCCATTTCAATACTTATGTGTACTCATTCAGTGCCTTAACGGCCAAACTCATCGTAGGTGCGATTTGTGACCAAAGTGACTGATGGGCACGATCGCCCGTTATCTATACGAGGTGCACCAGATGTTCGGGTGTGGCATCCCGCGCTTCTTTTTAATCATTTTTTTGCCTCAGATTTTAAACTCCGCCACACCCGAATATCTGGAGCCGAGATTATGATGGACGCAACTTTGAACACTTCGCCCTCGGCGGACATGAAGATCCCACCATCGAGAAGGGGGTCGGGGTTCCGACGAACACGGTTGAGGTCCTCCTGGGTCACCTCGACGGTCGGATGACTAGCAGTCTGGATAGAGGCAGATGTGAAGTCGTCGGCAGGGACGACGAGAGGGTAGCGGGTCGATGGTGCGGAGGCGGGCAGAGTGATGGGGGGGAGAGTGGTAGTAGGCGTTGAATTGTCGACGGGAATGCCCATCTGCTTGGCTAGACGGTGGTTCATTTCGCCAGGTGGAGGCAAAACCATTTCTATCACTTTGGGCTGCGAAAGCCATTAGACATTAGACGAAGGGATCGATGAGAAAGGTCAGCCACATACTGAAGTGCGTTTTTCATTCTGAGCATTTCCAGGCAGATAGCGGTTTCCTCCCCGGCCTTCATGATGGAGAGGCGGGACAAGAAAAGCAGAGCAGCCACGGCCTTGACGCGACTGGATTGGCGAAGTGAGAAAATGCGAAAAAATCCAGGAATCACATACTCAATCATGGCGACTGCCTTGGGCTCCAAAGGTACGTGCCAATTCTTCAATACATCGGTCCCACTGGTCTCGGGGAGGGAAGGCGAAGGGTGTGGCGCGTTCGCGTTCGACTTCTTCATATGCCACCACGAATTCGTTCATGTTTTGTCTCAGCACAGCAGCGTTCGCATAAAACTTCCCATTTGAAAACCTGCTCCACGATCGTGCGCGCGACTTCGAGCTGGTTCGAGGAAAGGCGAGGCATGGTGGCACGACAGAGAGCGGTCAGCCAAATAGATCCACATGTCAACACAGCCACTGTAACATTTCTATAATATAATAGAATGGCAGACATACAGAAATTTCCATTGATCTTCCATACTCACGCTCATTTCCAAGCCCTCAACTTTCACCGAGACTAGCCTCGATTTCCCAACCGTCCATCGTTCTTCCCACGACCACCTTACTCCGAGTGATATAATAATAAAGAAGCGCCTCGGCGCCTAACCGGTAATTACCGAACGTGCGCTCTGAAACTGTCCGAGGTGGCTATGCTCGGACGAATTCAAAGCGCACCATCGGCTGTTATCGGAGGCTTGAAGCGGGGATTCTCGCGTGCTCCTTCCCACACCCATCTCTTTTCTCGCATCCAGCAAAACTTCTTCATGAGTCCCAATCTCTTTCTTCCACTACCAGTAGTATCTTACGACGGTCCGTTTACCGATCTGGCCTTAGGCTGGCCTCCTGCCAATTAACCTACTACCCTCAACGTCATCCACACTGCACGTTTTTTTCTCCGGGGCCTCTTTCTTCCACTACCAGTAACGTCCTACAGTTGTCTGTTTACCAGTCTGGCTTCAGGCTGGCCTCCTGCCAATTAACCTACTTACCCTCAACGTCATCCACACCGCATGTTTTTTTTCTAGGCCTTTTCTATCATGGTCTTCGAATTTCACCATATAAATGTGTTGCTGCCCTCTCCAACCACATCTCTTGACTCGGAATATGTCACACTGCTATATCCTTGGGCGTTTGCCTGTTCTCTCCGTCCAAACTGTTCGCACTAACCGATACTCAATTGGCACCATCCTCACTGTCGATGACGCGGAATATCCGGCTACTCTGGTCTCATATATGGAGAGTCCACCGTTGGAGCAGGCTCTTTTCGAAGTTGAAGCGGCTTTTGCCAATAACGGTGGCGCAGAAACCACTGTGGCCTCCGATTTTCGTGAAATGGAACTATTAGGTTCTGGTTCGCCCTCTGGTACACATTTTCTCGAGATTTGTCTGGCACGCTTACATATATATAGACCACGATTATCTTGCAACCTGTCCCAATATCCTACCACCAAGGTTCAACATTTTAGGCATTGTCAGCGCGCCTGAAACCACGGAGGAGTTTTATATGTTCAATGTAGCTGGGACAAGCTATATTGTAGTGCGTACCTTTCCACCTCTGCCGAAGCATGTACATACTGAAGAGAGTAAAGGATGGTAATCAACCGTTTGCTGTGAAAGTTCGCGTCGACCGAAGCAACCCACGCTGGCAAAGCTTCTTCATGCCTGCGATCGGACAGACCGTCGGTGTGGGCGGCCGACTTGCTGGACGCGAACAAGAACTGAGCAGACTCTTGATCATTGACATCGCTCGAATCACGTATGGGCCGACTCCTCGCACTTCACTGAAAACCCCAACTAAGGCTGGCGCGGCTGAGTCCCCATCGAAGAGCGGCGGATCAAGTTATGCCAAGAACCAGCGTGTTCTGAAGCGTAAACGTAAGGACGACGATAACGACCACAATGAGGTGGCCTCTCAGCTTTCGACTTGATCAATTCACATTCTCCTTTGTATTTGGTACTCAATACTCTGAACGACGACATCTATGATTCCTAATTTCCTAAAACGGCCTCAACTGCACTGTAAAGTCTTGAACGGCTATGTGACCACTCAACGCTTGGAAGCTCTGGACCGCAACCCTTGCAAGTTCCGGTTCTATAAGTCTAATTGACAAGCCGTTAAATATCCCTCAATAAATATTCATCCCCTGGCATCACCCACAATGTCCGCACTGGCTTCCAACTTTGAAAGACATACTAAAACAGCTAGAGCCTCTGTGCGAAACCATGTACCCGCTGATGACAATCAGTCTCACCACAGAAGAGTTACACACCAGGCATATGAATCGCAACAAGCACGTTGAGAGCGAGATTATTCAGTGCCACATATACTGGGTCACTGCGACGTACCTTGCCCAAACTGTAAAGCATTGCACTGGTTGGAGGAGCGAAAATCGGGATCGAACATGACCAATCCCCATTTCACCACCTGCTGCTCCGATGGGAAAGTTCACCTACCCACATGGGGAGAGCAGGACGACGATTTAAAATTGCTGTTTACCGGGACTGATCCAGGTATATTCTGTCTACAACTTGATTCGTACAATAATCGTTCTCTCAGTTGCTACAGAATTCCGAAGGAACATTCGGACATATAACAATCTCCTTTCTTTCTGTTCTATTGGTGCAAAGTTTGACTCATCCGTATGGGGTCCAGCTGGACATCGAATTGTACGCTTATATGGGGAACTGTACCATTCGATTGGCTCTCTCTTACCGATCGACCCGAATAAGCCACAGTTCTCGCAGATCTACATCATGAATGGTACAGAGCAAGATATGGCCCGAACGCGTGCCTTATATGGACACGGGCAGGCAAATGAGGATATCTTGCTTCGTCTTCAGGTGCTTATATATATTACTTCTCAAGTACTCACAAAAACTGATGGTAAAATTTTTGAATAGAACATACTCGAACGTTGCAACAACCCATACATCCACGCATATCGTCATGCAAAAGATAGAGTAGCATTAGACGACACGCGACAATTACACTTTAAAATGCTTAATCCAGCTCAACGTGACCCACGCATTTACAACCGACCTACCGTGGACGAGATATCTCTAATTGCACCAGGGGATGGTTCAGAAATTCGCCAGGGCCGTGATATCATTGTTGAAAACCAAAATGGTTCTTTACAGTGTGTTTCCGAACTTCATGCTTCATTTTTGCCGCTTCAATTCCCAATCTTGTGACCACACGGAGAACAAGGGTGGTATGACCAAATACCATTCAAAGGTAATGACGTTGCTGGCGGAGCATATCGACGGAACTCAACCAAAGTTCCTCCTCCCCAACATGGCAGAGGTGGCTCCACCCGAGTTTCACAGGCCCAATGGTACAGTTTCTATCTGCATAATCATCCGGACCAGTTCAACCTGTTTTTACGCTCTGGTGCGCTGTTCCAAGAATTTTTGGTCGATGCTTGGGCGCAAACGGAAACGAACAAACTTCGCTTCCTACAATATAACCAGAGCCAACTTCGGGTGGACTTATATAACGGTCTTATGGATGCAGCAGAGGGTGATCTATCATTGGCCGATGTTGGACGACGCACTGTCCTTCCCTCTTCGTACACAGGAAGTCCACGACACATGGTACAGCTCTATCAAGATGCATTAGCTATTGTTCGACACTCCGGTGAGACATACCGTTCTGTTCGCCTTCTGGTGCCACATTCATCATCGTCAGGTAAACCAGATCTTTTCATCACGTTTACCTGTAATGGGCACTGGGAAGAAATCCAACGCGAATTATTACCGGGACAATTGGCAGAAGATCGCCCTAGTTTGGTCTCGAGAGTGTTCAAACTAAAAAATGATGAATTCCTCAAAGACATCACCGAAAGACATATATTCGGTCGAGTCATTGGTCTACTCACAGTCATTGAATTTCAGAAGAGAAGTCTTCCACACAGCCATACCCTTATCATCCTACATCCGAATGATAAACCGCAGACTTCTGAAGATATTGACCGATTAGTATGCGCTGAATTACCGGACGAACACCTCGAACCAGATCTTTTTCATACAGTCGCGGCAGAACTTCTCCATGGCCCTTGTGGCGTTCATGACTCAACGAAACCTTGCACAGTTGACGGGAAATGCACCCGTCATTACCCTCGCCCATTCCGTGACTCCACCAGTTTGGTTAGAGACAGCTATCCCGCATATCGACGGTGAAATGATGGAAGATTCTTCATGAAACGAGGCTTCAGATTTGATAATCGATTTGTTGTACCATATTCCAGGTATCTCGAGGATTTGTGAACTCAAGACGAATAGCCAACTAATCCTAACTTTACCCAGGCCTTTGGTCGCTAAATTCCAAGCGCATATAAACATGGAGATATGCGTGAGCATCCTAGCTGTCAAGTACCTACCGAAATATGTCCACAAAGGCTCAACTCAGGCAGCGGCAACCGTAGAAGAGGGAGGCGATGGTCGTCCTGAATTTCAAGGACGTGACGAAATTTCTGACTACACTGATGGCCGGTACATCGGACGGGCGGAAGCTGTCTGGCGTCTTTTCGGTTTCAGCCTCCACGCCAACTCGCCGAGTGTTACACGCCTCCAGTGCCACTTGCCTGACCACCAGCCAGTTATATTCAATCCAGAGACAGATACAATAGAGTCAGTCATCACATCCAAGAAAGCCAGATGTACCAATTTAACAGAATACTTTGCCGCTTGCCAACGTTATCTGGAGGAGACACGAGATCTCACATATGATCGAATGCCCGAGAAATTTACCTGGAACAGCTCTGAAAAGAAGTGGATGCCTCGTAAAAGCGGCTTTGCCTATGGGCGAATCTACTTCGTCAGCCCCACCCAGTGCAGGCGAACGATACTATCTTCGTATGCTTCTTTGCTCTGTTCCGGGTGCGATCTCTTTCGAGCATCTACGCACCATAAATGGGACAACATACCCTACATTCCAAGCAGCTTGTGCTGCCCTCGGCCTTCTAGCGTCCGATGAAGAGTATGAATTCTGCTTAACTGAAGCTGCAGCCATGCAAACAGGACGCCAATTACGCCGTCTATTTTGTACCATTTTACTCGAGTGCACTCCCCGAGATCCTCAGAAGCTATGGGACAAATATTCTGAGTCAATTACCGATGACTGCAGATACCTTCTCCGACAACACGGCATATCCGATGCAGAGATAACTCGGGCCCACGTTGAATCTATGGGCCTCTTCCTCGTTGATCAGCAGTTACAGCTTGCAGGAAAATCACTTCGGGATTTCCATCTACGCTGCCCGTCTATAGCTCTCAATTTGAGAGATGCTCTCGAACAACGAATTATTGCCGAAGAACGTGCCTTCGACCATGCATCACTTCAACGAACATTGGTGGCTTCCATACCACAGCTCAATCCTGACCAGCAGTTTGTATTTGACACAGTTACTTGAGCATACCTCAGTCAACAACCACGTACATTCATGCTGGATGGACCAGGTGGTTGTGGAAAAACCCATGTCGAAAACCTTATCCTTGCGTTTGTTAGAGAACGAGGAGATACCGCGTTAGCAGTTGCTTCTACAGGAATTGCGGCCATCCTGCTCGACAATGGCCGAACTTCGTATTCGAGGTTCAAAATTCCGCTGGATCTGACCTCGGATGCTTCCTGTACAGTGTACGATCTCGCGTCAATCACATTTGGCACAACTGTTCCGGCAAACTCGGCTACTTCTGTGGGATGAAATCGGCTCCCAGCACCGGTTCACTGTCGAGGCTGTCAATCGAGCATTACAGGACATCCGCGATTCAACGGAATTATTTGGAGGGATCCCTACTCTTTTATCTGGTACGTTCCTCCCGGTTGATAGAATTAATAGATCCGACCTCACTCGACAAATTGGAAGGTGATTGGCGACAAACTTTGCCTGTTGTCGCCGATGGCTTTCGCTCAGACATCCTGAATGCATGTCTGACAGCGTCTCCATTTTGGCATAAAGTTGAACAGCTGCATCTAACCATCAATATGCGAGTACTGAAGGCAACACTTTCCCCTTCTGAGCGATTACAGGCGTCACATTTTGCCAAATGGCTACTGGAAGTTGGTGAAGGTCAGATCCCGTCTATAAATGACCGCATCTACCTTCCAGAAAGTATGCTATTACCGCCAGGAAAGGAAAACCTTACGCATCTTATCAACTCCGTTTACGACTCCATTGATCAACCCCGTGCCGAAGACGATCTATGTGCGTACTTCACTGGACGCGCCATCCTGGCCCCTTTGAACAAGGATGTCGACATGCTAAACGGAAAAATATTGGAAATGCTTCCGGGAGAAGTCCGTATCTTACCAAGCGCTGACGACGCAGTTGATCCTACTGGAAGCGGGACAGCAACTAAATCATCTTCTTATCCCACTGAGTTCCTGAACACGCTCACACCAACAGGAATCCCTCTGCATCGTTTGATGTTGAAAGTGGGCTGCCCCATGATGCTTCTACGCAACTTGGATCCAAGCACAGGTCTATGCAATGGCACGAGATTGATCATCTCACAGATCAGCCGTCGAGTGCTCGAAGGGATCATCATAACCGGTCCTCATACTGGTGAACGATGTTTCATTCCACGCATTCCATTAACGACAAACAATTCGTCCAAATTACCCTTTCAATTACGACGCCTCCAGTTTCCTGGCCGTTTAGCATTCGCAATGACCATCAATAAAGCTCAAGGCCAGTCACTGGACTGAGTTGGGCTGTATCTTCTCCAAGATGTGTTTGGTCATGGTCAACTCTACGTTGCCCTTTCACGAGCCACTAATCATCGCGGTATTCATATACTATTAGATGACAACCTAGAGCTCGTAGGGACTACAAGAAATGTTGTATATACAGAAGTACTACAATAAATTTGTTCATCTCAAGCTTCTTACCCCGCGCCCGTGAATTTATTCACGGGTAGCAATAGCAACTAGTACGCCTATAATATATACTAGATCTCTTTCATCATGGCCGCGTACTTACCTCCGCCCCCGCCTTTTCCCTTTTTCGCGTACCCCATCATTACCTACTCAATAACGTATGATATATTCACCTTACGCCCAATGAGCGGGACAGCCCTCAAGGCTGGCATTCGCCGCGAGGTAATCACTCTTTCTTCAACTTGAAGTCGTGACAATATTGCAATATTAATGTACTCACTCTTTTGCAAGGCAATATATACCGCCGGCTTAAAATCGCGCTCCTCGCCGCTGGGTTCCTTCCCAACCAATATTCGGATTGGATACACCCATTCATATCCGCCCCCAATGCGTACGTAGTGATGCTCGCCCTCGAAGGCATTATCATGCCACCGAACAAGCTGTCCAGTACAGTGAAGGGTCTCCGGATGAGCAAATTGGACCACTTTGCGCTGATGGATGTTACGCCGATCGTTGGCGGCGCGGCGGTGTTGTCTCTGCGGGGCCCCGTTCCCGCTGGCCTTGTGCAAGCCCCGGCGGCCCTCGTCCCCCCCGCTGTCCCCATCCCCGCCGGCTTCCCGTTCGCACGTCCTGTCGAGAGCCGCCCAGGCCCGGGGGCAAACAATCCGGCCACTTTCCTGATGTGAAAGGTTCGTGGTCATGTCGACTCGGGCAATCAACCCCCTCCCAAAACCAGATCACGTGTATTTTACCCTCACGTGCAAAATAATAAATAAAGTTTCTGAGTCCGTCTGAGCGCGATTTTGTCTCTGTTTCTACCCTCCGCATCCTCAAACTCGTGAATATTACTGACTGGTATCCGTGGGTCACCCCGAAAACCCCGCCCCCGCACCACTCTGAATATAGTCAGTCAGTTGAGGATAAAATGGCCACTGGCGGTATGCCACCGACCTTCTTCGCACCATTTTGCCTCGGATTAATAACAATTCCACCCTAGAAGAGAACATTAAATGTTCCCGCTGTCCATACAGGGATGCCCAGTCCACATTCCCGCAAAAATCGAATCTCGAGTACCTCAGCACTTGCTTCGCATGCACGGAAAAAGAAGCCAAATGACGCGAGAAAAATCGTTCCAAGGGCAAGTCCCAGCAGGCGGACGGTTCCCCTCAGGAGAAGATACGGAAAGGACCAGCGGTACGGCCAGCCCAAGGCCATGCAACACTGGAATGGGAGGAATGTGTCTCGCTCCTTGGGGTGCACAAGAACTCTGCTTTTGAGCTTGAAGCCTTCATTTCTATGGCCAGCCAGAGCGCGAAGTCGGTGTTCGGCGAGTTGGGCACCGGGAAAGCGACCTCCGACGCCATGGCTAAGTCAATATGGGAGATCTCCGGTTACCGCTTCATGTGTGTCAGCTATATATTTGACCTTTTAACTGCCATCCTGACGTACACCAGTTATAAGAAGTGCAAGAAGAGCTCGTCCTCTGATTCTGTGCGGACCTACACGTATTACTGCGCACAGAATGAGGGTGAAGTCAAAAAATCGGACCTCCATGATGATCCCCAGAAGCGCCGTGCACGAATGAAGATGGACAGGTTTCCGTGCCATGGTTCACTGCAAATCACAATCAATGAAGACGATCAACAATTGCCACTGCGCCTGAAGCTCACGCACCACTTGCCGCATTTGCATTACGTCGATATCTCTATCAACAAAAATATCCGAGAGCTTGTGGAGAGCCTAAAGCACGAGTCGGCGACGAATGTAAGCCTGAATTTATAGCCGAGGACAAGGACTTTCTGACCGAGGAATTATAGATCTGGACGCGGGTCCTGAGCGAAAATCCCTCGACAGAGATCACTCAGAAGCAGATCTATGCGCTGTGGAGTGAGCTGAATGAGGGCGCCTGGCGGCTCGATGGAGATCAGGTCAAATCCGTGCAGATGATCTTGGATAAAATGCAAGGCTCCGACGTCGAAATTATTCCTGTTCTTGCGGAACCTGGAATCCACGCGATAGCATTCGGTCTCAAAGACGTGCTCGATGGCTGGGCAGATAAGACGGAGGAGTTGGCTATGGACTCTACATGTGAGTTTCCTGTCGAGATTTTCCGAAACCTATTAAGAAATTGTATTAGGGAGAACAAATGAAGCCGGGTATGAACTGTACGGGTTTGTCGGCGAAGCGAATGGTCAAGCCATGCCGTTTGCATTTTTGTTTACCACGTCAACGGGGGATGCCGCGGAAGGTGCCAAAACGCGCATGCTGCGTGATGTCTTGAAGTATATGAACAAGCGATGCCCAAATATCATTATCACACTGTCGGACAAAGAAATTTCAGAGATCAACGCTTCCAAGATTGAGATTCCCCGTGCCAAACACCAGCTTTGCTACTGGCATGGGGTTACCTATATCCAGGAGCGTCTAGCGGAGAACAAGCCACCTGCGGCGTATGATCCGAGGAAGGCACAACGAATCTCCGACTTCATTGACCCGACTTGGGCCCCAGGAATCACGGCCGTATATGCCGACGACGACGAGGAAGGTGACGGTGAGGAAGCCGGAATGGAAATGCCCGTGAGTTCTCGAAGCACGTTAGATGGAATCGTACTTACCTCAGTCCAGAAAGCTTCCCAAACGTGTAAACCGCCGGTATTCGTCCTAAAGACAGGAGACATACGTGTTCCCGTGTGGCCAAACCCACCCAAAATCAAGGCAACTGCGCGCTCCGAATTCTGTCCCATGGAATTCAGGGGAGAAATTGTCGAGATGTATCGCACGCACCTACATCTTCACCCGGATATCCCCCGGAATGATCCGGAGGAACCGTACCTCTCGGCGGACGAGATTCATCGTCGTGCTGTTCGACAAGTCTACGAGTTCTGTTACAGCAAGGGGCTTTCTGAGGTATGGGCCTACCTGTGGAATCGTTGGTACACCCCAGACCAGTGGGTGCTCTGGGCAAGGGCCTCATGCGACGCTATACCCCGTTTGAAGACAACAATGGTGGTAGAGAGTATGTGGAAGCATATTAAACGTCGGGATCTGGCGCAATTCAATCGTCCGCGCCTTGATTTGGTCACGTACCTCGTCCTGACAAGTCTTCTGCCACGGGTGAAGCGAACCTTGGACTACGTCCGTGGCCTCCGTCGCATCGGTCGGCCGCAAGCACTTGCTGGTTGGCAGGTGGATGCCAAAGCCGAATGGGTTGACAAGAGCCGTTCGGACGAGCATCGTCGAGTGGCGAAAGAGCTTGCAGTACTCCGAAGTGCTCCTAGCACCAAAGGACGTGCTGAGCGACTCCAACAAATTGCCGAGGATGAGGTCCGAGAACGCGGGACTTATGCGACGGATATCCAGAAGTGGGTCTGCCCATGCCCCAGTTTCGCGACAAACAGGTTCCTGATGTGCAAACATCTAATCCGTGAAGCAAACAAGATCTTGGATAACAAGCCGCTCACAGACTTGCGATTCTTCCTCAATTTGCGCCGAAACCATTTCCCTCCTTACTACTCCATCCCTGGAATCCACCGATCGACAGAAACTGAGGGCGAAGATGAAGATACGCCCACGGAGCTCGCAGTGCTCGGTATCCGCGGTGCAGTACAGCAGGCTGCAGCAGGACCGATGCGCGAGCAAACAGGTGACTCGGAGGAAACTGCCGAGCCGTCAGACAAAGCGCGTGGGAACCCCGAAGACGTGGTCATCGCGGGTAATGGCGAGCACATTGAGCGACCGGAGGATAGCAGAGAGCATGTCTCTGGTTCTGCAAGCGCGACCACTGCGAGATCGGGTGCTAGTGTTGATGAAGAAGAGAGTGACCGTGACAATCGCGTGAGTTTAGCACTTTTGATCACCGGATATCAATTTTTTCTGAGGCTGCTGTGCAGGTTATGTACTCTGAAGCCCGAATAAGGCATCTGAAGCGCTGCTTCGAGGACATGATTAGCGTCGCAGAAAATTCGCGTGGAGTTCATCCCCAGATGGCATCTATTTTGGAAGGTACCTTCAGCAAAATCGAAAGAATCGGCGGGGACATTGGAACAGATAAGCGGAGGAGGCTGAATCCGCGTACATGGGAGGACAATAACTCAAATACAATGTACTTAGATTAATAAAAACGCGTCGAGACTTGCGAGACGCGTCTCAACACGTGTAGTACACGTGCTGATCGGGCACGTGATCTGGTTTTGGGAGGGGGTCGATTGCAGGTCCTTTCCCTTCCGTCTTCTCTCCTTCTCGGCTTTTGGCCCGCCTTTCGTGTCCGTCTTAACCATCCAACTGACTTGTCAAATCCAGTAGCAACCCTTCTCGTTTATTTCCATCTCGGCACCTTGTAGAATACTGTACTCGTAAGAAGGAAAAGTGTCGTGCCCGCATAATTGAAATTAAATGCAAGCCTCCCGGCGAAAGCCCGTACTGAAGAGGTTTAGGTGGGATCCAATATCCACAGTCTTATCCAAGCTCGCATCAAGATCCTTTCCCGTCAGTCAAGGTCACTGGGCATCGATAGTCATATAATTGCCACATGCCGCAGTTGGCTGAAAGAATCTGACCCACTGCTTTCATACCCACTTTCAAGATGTCTTTTACAATTCGCCCCGACCGTGTCCGCGTTGCATCCCTGTCCAAACGCATACCCGGCATGAGCAAGAATTCAGCCGCTACTGGACTGAAGTGAACGGCTCTCTTTGCTTCCTTGGAGATCATGAAGAAAAACCTGTTGGAATACGAACAAGTATTTGCACAGAGCAGAGGCTCTTCACGGCCTGCACTGACAGAGTTCATAGGCACATACCAACCAAGAGATGCTCGAGGGTTTCAAAAAGGCTAGGGTCCAGGTGCCCGGATGGGATGGGATAGCCATTTTCGAAGCCGAGGACTATGTCAAGATCATGGAGGCAGGTCGTCCCGATGAGCGTTTGCTGGTGCATAACTCATTGCGAACAGGTTTTGCAAAGCGACGAATTCCGAAATATCATTATGCCGGATGCGGATAAAGCTTTCATTGGTTGCCAAAAGATCGGTGGCGGTACCGGGAGCATCTCGATCCTCCATATTGCTGCTGATAATATGAAAAGTACGAGGGGTGGTAGAACAGGCTACTGCTTACTCTCGACGACTTCGTTCCGTCTCATCCGCCGCATACCTTCCACCCAATATTGCTTCTCCATCTCCCTCAACCTCTCCAGCTGCTCCCCCTCCAGATCCCTCCCATTCTCCCTCGCAAGGCCCCTGCCCCCGTCTCGCAGCTTCATCCCCATCCTCCGCTTGATCATCCCGACGTACCCGACCTCCCCCACCCTGCGGACGATCCTGTCTGCATGTCGCTGCGCAGGGGTCATCTTCACGAGGACGTGCGCGGGGGGGCCCTGGCGCGCACGCTCCAGCGTGCGCGGGAGGATCTCCCCGCGGCGCTCGCGCATCCGCTCGCGTGTCTTGTTCGCAATCTTCTCGCGCCGCGCCGCACGCGTGAGCTCCTTCAGCTCAGGGGAGATGGGCATCTGCGAGCGCGCGACGTCGCGGTCCAGCAGCGTGGCGAGGTCCGTGAGCGCGTCGTAGAGTGGGGCCACTGTGGTTCAGTCAGCGGCAAGACGAGTAAGAAAGGGGAGAAAACGGACACCATTCGTGTATCGCGTTGCCTGAGAAGACGCGCTGGAAGCTGCGCTCGCCCTCGAGTTCTATGCCCTCTTCCTCGAACGCCGCCTCCGCGCGCAGGTCATTAATATCCTCGGCGAGTTGGTCGCAGCGGGCCAGGCGTCGGATCCGCGTCTTGATACGGGTGGCGATTATCCTGGATATGGCCGGGGGCTGTGGTTTCATACGCGGTAGCGGCGGGTTATACAACGTCGGTTTGATGATCGAGCCTGTGAGAATGGGCCGCGAACGCAGGCGGGCTTGCCATGCCTGCCAGTTTTTCAGTCAAACCCACGGAAGTTAGATATGCACAACTACACACCGCTTCTGCTCGTGCGAGTCGCTTCCAGTATTCTTTTTCTATCTTCGCGGCAATGAGCCGAGAATACCGGCGCAAGATCGCGCCTTGTTTCTCATCCCCTTCACGGGCTTTTTTGAATGCATCGAGCCACTGAAAAACTCAGTAAGAAAACGTGCGCCTGTACTCCTACGAGCAGTAACCTTGTATCCCTTCAATAGCTGCTTCCGTGTCTTTTCCGTCCCAGTGACATGTTGGTGTTTGCGGAAAAGATACTGTACCCGCGCGCGGATCTGTCCTTGAGCACAAGAGAATGAGCAACGTCGTCACCATAATCAGCCACGCACATTATCGTCTGGCGCGTAACGGAGGAGACCTCGATATAGAGCGAGGGTCGGAGTTCGGTGGATGGCAAGTTTAAAGAATGGGACTCTGGGTCGCACGCGGCGTAGTGGAGAGACAAGACGGGCAAGACTTGCGCGGAATGCGAGAGATGAAGGGCTGGCCGTCGTTTTAAGGATTGTAGAGGCCATACATTTCCATAGCCCTTGGCGAGCACAACTTAGCAGAGTCAGGGTCACGTGGCACATACTCACAAACAAATAGTATTTCAATTAGCTCTTTCTTCTCTTCCACCATGGCGAACATGCCCCAAGTATTTAACCTTCCCAATGGAGCAATGGCATCCTCACCTCCGTCGGGTGTCGGGTGTCCCTAGCTCCCGCCAATCCGCCGACCCCGGACAATGTTCGCGACGTAGTGAAGCTCGGTGCCCAAGTCCGCAGCCATCTTGGTCTGTTCCCGTTTGAAGACTTCATGAGTGCGCACCTCACAAGAATTCAGTGAAACAAGGCGCCATCCCTTCTGTAGAAGTTGAAGGCGTCGTCAATTACGAAAACGAGGTTATGCTTACTCGTCAAGCCGCCCTCGTGCCCCAGCCCCAACCTGTCCCAGGCGCAGCCCCGGCGCCGGCGGCTCCCGGTCAGGATACCCCTGCAGCTGGATTCTGATCGACTCGCACTTATGTCTTGCACATTCTAGGTCCGATAGCTGGCTTTGCCATGTTGATGCAGGCCATCCATGCGCTCCGAACCACAGTCAGTAGTAACCACATTGCTGTACAACAGCAAAGGTCTATAGTAAGTCTGGCCCGAGACTCATTCTGGTGAACTCAGCCCATCATTCAGCTCGCAAATAACACGCGTGACGGCGGCATGGCCATCCCCTACGCGGAAATCCTATTCAGTGATCACTGTTGTACGTAACAACATTCATGACGTCAACGCATTCCTCTCATTTCTCTTCTCAGCCGGGCCGTGCTGCCCTTCCGCCCCTCAATAATGTGGATGACATCAGCGCTCTGAGCTCCCAGAACGCCAGACAGTACCTCGAGGGGTGGGGCCAAAACACCCCTGCCAACGTCGGACCACGCCGCCGCGCGGTGGCTGGCTATATCGGATGTATTGTAGAGCTGTGAATGGAAATGCGGGTTGTGTGGCTATTTTCGACAAGTTGTTGTACGTCTTTTCACCGAATGAAAATCATCTTTGAATCTTCATCAAGCTCCTGATATGTACGCGATGCACATCGGCCGCCGCATCCATGATAGCGCAGCGACAACACACTAAATTCAACCTCACGAGTGTACGGTACGAACCGGGGAATGGCCGAATTTACACTCAGATTTCCCATTACAGCTAATTCAAAAACGAAAGACGTTCTCAATTTTTGACATTCCTATCACTTCGATTTTTTGCTTACACACCGGCAAAAGTGAATATTCAGCTCGGATTATGCTGCCTAATCGTCACCTGAAAACACTACTTTCGGCAACATGTTCAGCTGGCGAATTTCCGAGCCAATGACAAAAATGCCGCTGGCTGAATAGGTTGCTGAAAAGGAACCTTTCGGTTGACAATCAGTTGAACCGAATATTCAATTTTGCCGGTGTGTTACAGTTGTTTGACGGTCCTCGAAAAGCAGACCGCGAGACCAGGTTAGGTTAGGGTTAGCAGATGCTGAACCACAACGACTTCCGCTTTTTCAAGCGTACGGCATTTGCACTGTGTCTCGGCGCTCAGCGTTTGGCGTTCAATACCGGGGTTTTCTGCACTCTCTTCAACGGCTGCGATACGGGCGATTTCTCGAGCTTCGCGTCCCGGCCAGTCTGAGAGCGACTCGCACGAGCTTTGGCAATGGTTCCCTGGTCTCTCGTGGACAGACGAAGTTGCCTCAACAAATACAGTTCGTCCCTCGCTTCAATTCAACTCAATTACGAGACGACTCGTAGGCCATAAAATCTATCTACTTTGAGGCTCCGACAGAAGGCCGTCTGCTTGCTCCCTCTGGGGGAGCTGGTATCCGATCAGCACACTGTATTCAGGCCACTTCCTGGGAGAAGCATATGCTACATGGATATTCACCTAGAGACTCATATTGTTCGTATTTCTACCTACGGTTCAATCCCCACCGTCTTGCCGATCGCGCTCTTCTCCCTCTCCAGAAACTCCTTGAAGGTCGTCCAGCGGAACCCGTACTCGGCCAACTTGGCGTCCTCCACGCGTGGGACCGTGGGCATCAAGATCTGCATCTCGACTGCGGGTATCATCTTCCGCGCCTCTGCCGTCTCTTCCGCCGTGCGATACTTGACCGTGACCTTCTCGCCGATTGCCTCCGATAGGTGCGCCGCGATTTCGTCGAAGGTGAGCCCCTCGTGTCCGAGGGTGAGCTCCGCCCCAGCAAAGCGCGCGGGGTCGAGGAGCGCCGCGGCCGCGGCCTGCCCCACGTCCGCCGCGTCGAGCTGGTCCAAGCGGAAGTCGCGCGGGTAGCTCACGGTGAGTACGCGCGATGACGCGTACTCTGGGAAATGTAGTGCCGGGCCAGGTGCAATCCAGTTGTGCATCAGCCACCCGGGGCGGAGAATGGTGTACGTGAACCCCGCCGCGCGGACGACGCGCTCGACGCCCGACTTGCTGATGTAGTACTGCGAGAGGAACGGCAAGTCCGCCTTGACCACGCCCCAGTCTTCATGGAGGGTCGTGTGTGAGACGGTGGAGACAACAACGGAAGTAACAGTGCCCGCAGCGCGGGCGGCTGCGAGGACCGTCTCGGCCTGGCGGGCCTCGCCGTTCGGGTCCGTGAAGTCGGGGTACGTGTTCAGAAAGACGCCGTTCACGCCCTGCATCGCAGCGGTAATGGCGGGAACGTCTTTGAAGTCCCCTTTGAAGAGCGTCGCGCCCATGGACTGGAGCGCGAGCGACGCGGGGGAGGTGGGGTCCCGCACCAGGGCGTTGACCTCGGCCCCCTTGGTGATGAGGAGGCGCACCGTCGACGTTCCCTGACGGCCTGTGGCGGTGGTGATGAGGAATTTGGGCATCGTTGAGTGGATTTTGGTAGCGAAAATTCAAGACTCGTGAGGAGACACAAATGTAGGGTAAAGAGCGATGTGGCCATCGTTCGCTAGGTGCCCGCTTTTATAGCCATTTTCCCTTGAATGTATCCCGCATTTTCCACAACCCACAATTTTTTTCGGTCATTCAAGCTTAGTCAACGGGCCCGTTGACTCATGTGGGCTCATTGTTTGGAATTCAACCAGATGCGGGGCGTGCAGCGCAGCGCATTCTCCATTTCCTGTTCCTTCGGCTTCCAGATGCAGGACCTCACCCAGCTGGATACGGCCACTCCGTATCTGCTTCCTTATCATGTGGATCTCGCAACTCTCAGAGTCGCTACTTGAACTTGAACGGCAACATTTAAATTCAACACGGCAAAGTTGAAAATTACCTAGGTTGAAGCTAAAGCCCACATTTCTGGAAACCCCATGCAGCGCTCCCGCGTACCTTTCCGCGACCGCAATACTCACTCAAATCTCTTTGATATGAAATGTCCTGAAGACGTGGACTCACTGAATTACCATCCATCCTATTTCCCGATTGAGCCGGGGTTGGCCGGGTTTGCAATGCTCTACATAATGCTTGCACACTAGGTTTGTAATGCTGCAGGTATGAGCGCGCTCGGGATCAAGAAATGTTCCGGGAATTTATCTCGAGCGTCTTGTTTATCGGTTTACTATTGAGTACCACGTCGCTCTTTCCGATACGACATCCTTTCAAGAGCGCGAGCCCCGACAATACAGTTTTCTTCCCCGTAAACGCCTCGTGTATTCCACGTTATGTCGCCTCCAATTTGATTTCCTCGTCACCTTGGGTTTCCACTACGCTCTCTTCGTTCACTGGAGAGGATTGCGTGCCGAACGTGTGGTTGAAATCGATTGCAGAGATGGGAACGCTTCCGCCGGCAAGACTTTGTACATTTTCGACACTCTGCCCCAGTCCGACTCGAACAGCGATAATCGTCGGAGCGATTCCCTACTCAACAATGTGAAGGTGTTTGTGAAACGAGAAAACAGGGCTTACAACCAACTGACCCACGATGGCGCCGGGTACTACCTGTGCATTCAAAAATCCACTGGTGCATTTCATTCCAAAAATTCACTCACCTGAGAGCCCACGATCACCGGCAACGGCCACACAAGGCTAATGTACACCACCGTACCAATGCAGTAGACAGCCCCCGATTCCAAGCTGCGAAATTTAAATATTTTGAAGGAGGACGATCATGGTACGCACATCATCGCGCACACTTTATTGTAGCTTTTTGTAGTTTCCCTCCGACGAACCCTTCGACAATTCGTGCCATCCTGCAAATCCTACCCGCTGAAGAAGTAACTTTAGCGTCTCTAATGTAGAAACAAATGAAAGCAAATGATAACCTGTCAAGCCCATTAGTATGAGGTTGTTGAGGCATGTCAGTGGAAGGAGGGTGTTATATTTGAAGAACAGGAACAAATCAAGAGTGCTGAGCAACTTTAGTGTCCAACAAATTCCGTACTTCAGGATAATCCAACACGAGATGGTAAATGTCGATAAACTGGCTCTCGTGTTTCACGGGCAGCGATATGGTGGGGCGCTTGTCCATCTTCGGCCCACTGACATAAATGTACGTGAATCTGTCGATGCCGTGGCCCTCCATCCAGACGCGGCCCAAGTCGTTTACAGTATGTGTTTTGTCTGCCTCCGACGCCTGGAGTACGAACGCGTGATGGTTTCGGTCGCTGTAGAAAGAGTCGAACGTGGGAAAGTTGGACTCGCGCGGTCGGTAGAACTGGTGTTTGTGGAGTCGTTTCAGTTCGGAGGTGGCGGTGCAGATGACGGCCAATGCTTTGAACTGCTGCTGCTTGGCTTTGGGCGCAGTTTCTATGGACATCCTGCCATCAGCCAGCAGAACTTTGCCACAGTCCTCCTTATGAGCTACCGATCCGGACAAAAGTCCCAAAACATATGTATTGGACAGTGATCATTAATGCTCACCGGTTGGCATTGGTGAGCACCAGTGGTAATCGGTGATAACTAATAATCATCAAAGATTCACAATACCTTGCCACTAGTTCCAAGGGGGTGCCGGCCCGTGAATCCCGGACCGGGGGCTGGTTGGTTGGTCCGGCCGTCAAGGTCAAATTTTTTTTTCCCCTACTAAAAGTTTTTTGGGCTATGAAGTGGTCCAGATCGCATGGGGGGTGCCTTAAATCTGTCTTTTATACCTCATGAACTGTTGTAAAACCCCGGTAGGCCGAATACAACGTCCTAGAGATCGAATTTGGTTGAGACTTCCATATTGGGGCAGATCATATCAGGTGCAAATAACTGACAAATCACAAAAAGAAAATTTTATGGATCGCCGTGGACGACAGATTTGAACCAGACGCCGAGGTGAGCATTACCGCTAATGTTGAACCTGATTAATAATTTTTCTGGCTTTCAACAGAACGATGAAACCACAAGCTCCAGACCGACATGCTAGGAACGATCAACTTCAAGTTGGCTGCTCACATTCATCCAGTCTCTGCGACCACGAGTTCAGTGAACACGAGAAATTCTACCTGTAAACACAAGGAGCATGAAGATCTGGGGAACCTATCTGCAGCTCTAGCTGTGTGCCTCTGTGGGAACTCCGTGGTACTGACTGATCCTTCCAATTATCCAAACTTGGTGTGCTGCAAAAATGAGTCCTGTGAAATGAAATGGGTAAAATCACATCTCCTTTGTTTGTTCATTTATGTAATTTATTTCAGTGGGTGACTTCCCGTAAGGTAGATTTATCCCTACAGAATATTTCGGAGCGATGCCGGGGCAGCTGTCAGGACCCCATCAATTGGATCACCCACAAATGAACCGATTTTATCCTAAATGACCCCAATGGATTAAATTTCTGGAGGGGGGGTAGCTGGTAGCTACCCCCCATCCAGAATTTGTGTTCCTGAATAAAAAAGACACAAACGATGCGAATATCTGTCGTATTGATGTCATCCCTGGCACCCTCAATGTCACGCTCAAGGCTCAAATACTAGTCTGAGAGGTCGCACGTTGCGTTCTCAGATGTAGCAGGTAAGAGTGAGGCTCGAAGTATGATGGAATAAAAGACTAAGGAATACAAGCGACTAGCTACTGTACTTATACTGTTTGACTGTGGCTATGTAACTGGTGCTAATAATATATACAATAGAACGTCCATGTGTGTTCCACACCATAACCATGTGTTCTGAATAATAAACATGTGGGGACCATGTGTTCTGAGTAAGAAACGTCCCAAAGCCATGTGTTCTGAGTAATGCCCATGCATACTCCACATGTCCGCAGCCATGACACCTGTCAGCTGTCCGATCACCAATCCGTCGTGCTTCATCGGCATGTTCCTGTGGGAACCCGATCCCTGGCTGTCCGATCACTGATGACTCAAGCATAGCCTCGATGTTTTAAATAGACCAGCGCTTATCCTGGCGCTTAGATAACGAGATAAGGCGTTGTCCGATTAGATAGCCTGCTTAATCGTGACATTACCCCCCTCTTAGGGTCGGCGTCCCGACGACCGTGAGAATCCGTCACACCTCGACTGAGGTACCGCGCGAGCATCCTTCGTTAGGGAATTTCTCCACGATCATCCTTCGTCTTGTGATTGGGTCGTATAGATAGCGAGTTGGATAATCAGCCGACTCCTGCTTCGGCTTATACCGCTTGATAAGATAATCCCAATGCCCCAGCGGCAAGACCGGAATCCCCTCGGTCTGCGGCTGTTCCTGGGCGTCTCCTGGGGACTTAGCGCCTAGCGCTTCCTTTGGTGGCATCAAGCCTAATTTCCTGAGCTCTGCCGCCAGCGCGTCATTGCTCTCCTTCGACCTTCCGGCAATCAGGTCCTCCGCCCATCGGCGCAAGTCATGCTCTGCATTGTACTTATTGAGAATGTCCGGTGCATTCTTAAGGTTCCGGGTTGGCTCCCAGTTCCGTTCCCCGATAGGGTATCCCTTCCACTTGATTAAATACTGGTAGCCTCGCCCACGTTTCCTGTGGTTGAGGATCTCCTCCACCTCGTACTCCTTCTGTCCCTGCACGATCTGCGGTCCCGGCCGCTTCTCTTTCCGTCCCTCGGGCGGCTCCACGTAAGGCGTGAGAAGTGCTTCGTTGAAGACCGGATATGTCTGATCCGTCTCCGGCAATCTCAGCTTCCACGCCGAAGCCCCGGCCTTCTCCATGATCTCGTAAGGCCCCAGCCTGACATCGTCTATCTTCTTTGTCGGTCGATCTGTCTCTATGTTCTCTCCTTCCACCCAAACCATGTCGCCGACTTTAAATACAGGCGCCTCGCGCCTATGCGCGTCATAATACTTCTTCATCTTTTTCTGGGTTTTCTCAAGAGCGACCGACGCTTCATCGCGGATCCTCTTCATTTTCTGTGCGAAGTCGTTCGCGGCCTCATTGCGCGACTCGACTGAGTTCTCTATCCCCTTCCAGGGGTGGTATCCCGTGTTCGTATAGAAAGGTGACATGCTCGTCGACGAGCTGGTCTTATCGTTATGAGTGAACTCGGCCAATGCAAGCCACTCCGCCCAATCCGACTGTCGGTGATTGACGAAGATCCTGAGATATTTTTCAATCTCCTGATTCATCCGTTCTGTTTGTCCGTCTGTCGCCGGATGGTATGCCGTGCTCGGGTTCATTTCTATGCCGAGAAGCCGGTTAAGCTCTCGCATGAACCCGGATAAATATCGGGTATCTCGGTCCGATATAATTTTACGGGGAATGCCGTGATATCTAATCACGCGATCCCGGGTGAGTCGGGCGACACCTTCGCTCGTCAGCTCCATGTTCGTTGCCTCGCAATGGAGCATCTTCGTGTATGTGTCGACCCAGACTTGGATAGCGTTAAAGCCATTGCTGACCGGCAGCGGCCCGATGAGGTCCATAGATATAATCTGCCAAGGCCCCTCAGCGATCTTGTGCGGGTTAAGCTTTCCCTGCTTGTACCGGCGCACTCGAGTCCTTTGGCAAGCCTCGCAGGCCTTTATATATTCGGCGACCTGGTTTCCCAGTCTCGGCCACCAATAATTACGTTCCACCATTTCCTGCGTGCGATTCTCTCCGGGATGGCCGAGCATGGGCAGGTCGTGATGGAGTCCGATAATCTTATCGCGCAACTCCTGATTTCGGGGTACATATATAAGTCCATTGTAATATATAATATTGTCCTTCTTTTCCCAGGCTGGTAGCTTTTTCTCGAGCGCCAGCTTAACGCTCTTATCGATCTTCTTCTCCTTTATAATCTCTTCCAAGATTCCTGTCTCTGGCCCTTCCAGCACTATGTCCTGCGCTCGGAAATACTCTGGCTTCAACAGAACGACGTTCTCATTGTCGTCTTTCCCTTGGTCGTGATCCGATCTCCGAGATAAGAGATCTGCCTTCTTGTTCAACGCTCCGGGCCGGTGGTGCAACGTGAAGTCAAACTCCGCCAGTTCCTGAATCCACCGGGCCTGTCTGCGATTAACCTTCTGAGGCTTCTTGAAATATTCGAGATTTTGATGATCAGTAAAGATCTCGAATGTTTGGCTTGCGCCCATCAACAACTCCTGCCACTCGTCCAGCGCGGTCATGATCGCGAGCATCTCTTTATCATAGATCTCGTAGTTCCGCTCAGTCTCATTGAGTCCATGAGACATGAAAGCAACAGGGCGCCATTCGCCCTCCTGCTCCTGTGCGAGCTCCGCTCCTATAGCTCCATCCGAGGCATCAGCTTCAACTCGGAACTTCCCGTGATCCGTGGGAAGCGCCAGTACGGCGTCTTCAGCGATGCGATCCTTGAGCCTTTGGAACGCCTTCCTCTGCTCCTCTCCCCAACTCCAGCCTTCCTTCCCGGTCAGCCTCGTCAGCGGCTTCGCGATCTCCGAATATCCTCGGATGAAGCGGCGGTAGAAGTTCGTGAAACCTAAGAATGCTTGTGTCTGCTTAAGGTTCTTTGGTTCCGGCCACTCCATCACGCCCTTGATCTTCACCGGGTCCATCTTCATCGAGTTGTAGGAAATGATGACTCCTAGATACTCGATCTCCGTCTTCTCAAAGTCGCACTTCTCTGGTTTGAGAAAGAGCTTGTTGTCTTGCAGGATTTGAAGTACCCGCTTCGTCAATGCTCTGTGCTCCTCCAAGTTGTCGGTGAAGATAAGGATATCGTCCAGGTAGACTATGACCTTTCCCTCGTTTATGAGCTCTCGAAGAATGTCGTTCATCATTGTCTGGAACGTTGCCGGGGAATTCGTCAGGCCGAAAAACATCACGAGCGGCTCGAACAGCCCTCGGTTCGTCCTGAACGCCGCTTTCCACTCATCTCCCTCCCTGATCCGCACGTTGTTGTATCCCCATCTGATATCCAACTTCGTGAAGTATTTGGCGCCACGGAGCTTATTTACGAGCTCCGAGATCAACGGAAGTGGATAACGGTTTTTAATCGTCATTTCGTTGAGCTTCCGATAATCCTGGACTGGTCTCAGGCTGCCATCTTTTTTCTTCACGAAGAAGAACGCTGAAGCCATCGGCGATTTCGACGGGCGGATCCTCCCACTCTTCAAGTTCTCCTCCAGGAACTCGTTCAACTTCCCCTGCTCCGTGACTGAGAGCGGATAGATCTTGCAATCTACAGCCTTTGATCCTGGCTTAAGCTCGATTGCGTGATCCCACGGCCTTTTCTCGGGCATGGCGTCGAACGATTCCTTCGCGAACACCTTCACGAACTCGTGGTACTCCTCCGGGACCTTCCCTTCGGTCATGCGCTCCTTCCCACGATTCGCTTCCTCTGCCATCTGCTGCGCCTGTGATCCGTGCGCACGTAGATCAATCTGTTCCGCAAAGTCGACCAATAGGATCGACTCGCCGTCTTCCAACTTCTCTTCCTCCGCGGACAATCCAGTCCGGTACTCCGTGCCGTGCATGTTGCACTCGGGTGGGCAGCGGCTGAACACGATCTTTTGTGATCGCCAATCCACCTCGGGGTTGTGCTTGAACAGCCAGTCGTACCCAATGAACACGCGAGCCTTGCCTAGTCCTGTGACCAAGAACCGTTGGCGCTCAACGTGGGGGCCGACCGAAAGCATCAACTCAACGTAGTGAGTGATCTTTCCCCGAGAGTTCTCCGTTCCGTCTGCGTTGCGGGCGACGATGTGCACATCAAGCTCGTGGAGCTCGAAGCCTTCTGCCTTGGCATAATCTCGATTGATGCACGTGGTAGTGCAACCGTTATCGAGAAGAGCCTTGACAGCGCGCGTCTTCCCGGTGTCCAACGCAGTCAGCGTAACGGGAACTAGCATCTCGTGATGTCGCCTCTGCTTCTGGATTTCCTTCATCTCCTTGGCAAGCCGATCCTCAGACTGTGCCAGCTTCTGCGCCGCCTGTGTCTTCTTCTGACTCAGCGTCACGCGTGTTTTCTTCTGTTTGGGCGCTTCCTCCCGATCCTGGGATTGAGCCCTCACGGCATCGCCGTCCTTTTTCGTCTCACTATTTTTCGCACTGGTTTGGGTTCCAGGGGCCTTTTTGAATGCACTCCATCTCTTATTTACTTCGTCCATCTTCCGATTGCGAATATTATGTTTCCGATTCTGATTCTCCAAGATACGTATTTTTTGTTTGTTTTCTACACTAGCTACTAGGAAATCGTTTATGCTCTTTCGTAAACTAGTATTTTCTGGGGTATAGATATCATGTGCCGGGTCTGTAACTACGTTGCTAATATTAATGTCCTTGAGATGTGCATATTTATTTGTGACAAGGGGCGCCGCTTTGGCCGCAAGCGGGGGCCCCTTTAAAAACCCTTCTCGCGAAGGACGGCTGCAAGAGCCTGCAGGTCGTCCTGCGAATAGTCCTCGGTCTTGATCGACCGGATATTAAATTTCGACTTGGGAGGCTCCGGGCACTCCCGCTTCATGTGGCCCTCCTTGCCACAGTTATAACATTTAAAAACGCGGGGTGTCTGCCGCGCGCGGTCCACATCCATCGGGGCGGTCTCCCCCGGCCCGATCTTCTTCGCGAGGTTGGGCGCTGGCCCGAACCCTGGTGATGTCTTGGCAGCCGGCGCTTGTGCGCGCGCTGGGGCCCAGAACATCCGGCCTTGCTGAGCCGCTCGAAGTTTCCCCCGCTCCATGACCCTGCTGATCGCCGTCAGCCTCTTCTTGAGTCCCGCGTAATCCTCCGGGACCTCAATTCCACCCGCATACAGCTGGGTGCGCACCGCCTCCTCGACGAGGCCTTCTAGTGTTTCCACTAGGAAGGTGTTGTGGGGGGTGTCCTTGTCGTTGGGGGCATACCCCGCTTCCTCGGCGTTCAACTCGAACGCCTGGATGAAGTCGGCCAGGGGAGTCTTTCCCTGCCGTGTTGTCGTGAGGCGCATGTGCGCCGTCTGCTTGACGTTCTTGTCCTGGAACGTCGCTTCTAGATCCGAGATCAGATCATCGAAGTGGTAGAGGCTGTCAAGCCCCTCGCGCAGCATGCGCTTTCGCCAATTACGTGCCCAATTGGTAGCTGGACACGAGGCACCATCGGTTCGCCCCAATAACGATAGGGTGAACGCGATCTTCTTCTTTTCGGAGTCGAACTCCGAGTCGTACGCCCATAGGTAATTAAGAAGGGCGTCGAGGAAAGTCTCCCACTTGCTCTTGTCAGAGCCGTCGAAAGTGGGGGGGAGGCGGGCGAGGGTGATCCGAGAGGACCTAGTCTCTCTCGGGGCGGGGTCGAGGTCCATGGCGGGCATGTGAGAGGTGGTGCCCTGGTTCTGGTCTTCGTCGGCCATTGGTGATATGAGCGACGGGCGAGGTGGTTGGTAAGGTGGTTGGGCGAGAGCGGCGTAAAGTCGGTCAAACGGGGTGAAGGTAGGAAGTTCGGCGGAGCGGTATAAGGAGGTCGACGGGGATGAGGTTCCCGACGAAGAGGAGGTGGATGGGGCGCGGAAGGTCACTGTGTTGGTATGAATCCGCACTCAGCGGTTGGTGGAATCGCAACGGTCTCTTGCGACAGAACTACCCCGGGTCTTCTACAACACCCCCGGCGATAGCGAGGCAGTCTTCCCCGAAGGTCCGGCTGGCACTCCTGCGACTGCTATGTGGCTTGGGACGGACTCAACGTTTCCCGTGGCCTAGCGTCTGTCTGTTCGGTAAACCGAAAACGACTGGTGCTGCACTTGTTTAGACTCGCTGTGGACGAGGTAGGAAATCGGCGGGTGGGGAATAGGGAGAATGGAACTTCAAATACGAGAAGCCAAGTAGAGGTAAGAAACCAAGTAGTGGATAGAGGGATGGGGGGAAAGGGAAAGGAGGTCGGAGGGTAGGGGCGGTACGAAGGTATGAAGGGTAGTCTTTTATTATGTCACGCTCAAGGCTCAAATACTAGTCTGAGAGGTCGCACGTTGCGTTCTCAGATGTAGCAGGTAAGAGTGAGGCTCGAAGTATGATGGAATAAAAGACTAAGGAATACAAGCGACTAGCCACTGTACTTATACTGTTTGACTGTGGCTATGTAACTGGTGCTAATAATATATACAATAGAACGTCCATGTGTGTTCCACACCATAACCATGTGTTCTGAATAATAAACATGTGGGGACCATGTGTTCTGAGTAAGAAACGTCCCAAAGCCATGTGTTCTGAGTAATGCCCATGCATACTCCACATGTCCGCAGCCATGACACCTGTCAGCTGTCCGATCACCAATCCGTCGTGCTTCATCGGCATGTTCCTGTGGGAACCCGATCCCTGGCTGTCCGATCACTGATGACTCAAGCATAGCCTCGATGTTTTAAATAGACCAGCGCTTATCCTGGCGCTTAGATAACGAGATAAGGCGTTGTCCGATTAGATAGCCTGCTTAATCGTGACACTCAAACAAGCTCAGAAATTCTGTTGGAGTACATTCACCTTACGGGATGTCACCCAGTATCATCTTTCCTGCTTGAAACTAGGTAATGTTCCAGACAATTGGGTCTGTGAAGCTTGCCCATCCGCTGGTGGCCATAGAACGAAGCACCATCGGGGTGTGTGGTAGGATTACATTGCTGTGTTGTAATGGTTTGGTGCTGTACAAGTCTGGATCATAGAAGACATGCTATTTGTTCATTCCAGCATGTTGACTTTAAATTTCGGAAACCCTTTGTGGAATGTTTTCCGAACCGTTTCGCTGCCTGGAGCGAGAGGTATGTGAACTAATTGCCTTATTTGGACATCACGTGGTATGACGTGGTTGGTTGGTTCCCCCCCTCGACCCCGAAAAAAAAAAGTCCGGCCTAGGTTCCACGGTTCACAAAGTTTGATCCCCTTGACTAGTTCACATTTTTGTCAACCTCATCCATTTTTTTGTCCCATCATTGGCAGTCATTTCCTCCTAATTTGTGTATTTTCCAACAAAAATTGCCACATATGGACCCTTACCGGAAACGTAGATGCCAGCATAACTCATGTCCTGGCAGCCCACCGGGCCCCGGCATGTCCTGCACAACATTATATTATATATTTCATTTCTATCTATCATGAGTCATTAAAACCCCTTGTTATCTGGCAGCAAGGCTTCGCTCAAAAGTAGACCACTCCAAGTGTTTAATACAAGCTTTTATTGAGTGGTCCAAATTTGATCTTTTCAGTGAGGAGACGATCACATTGTATCAATGCAAAGTGCATATTACAGAGCTCACAAAACACTGTGGATCAAGGCCCCGGTTTTGTTTGAAGATCCGGTCAAATCAAGTGGAAACATTTGAACATTCAAAAACTGTTTATAAATGGTATTTTCTACTCCCCTATTTATTGGCATGTTATTCCAGCAGGAGGAAAGGCACCATGCATGTAATGTGTGAGTTCCAGGGTTTGAAGTGGACATGGCAGATTCCGAGCCCTCAAAAGTTGTGCATTGACATCACATTTTTAAAGTTAAGGACTTGATTGGGAAGTTGGGGATTGGGACCAAAAAACTCGATGCCTGGTGGGTGCTGCAATTTAAAAAGGAGAGCCAAAATGCAGTGACGGCCAATATAAGGCTGTGACACTGATGATGATGGTCATCAGTTATCTCCGGTGCCAACCAATGCGCACCAATGTGCACTGGTGCCCCTTCACCCAGTAGCACTTGTGATCATCAATGCGCACTGGTGCTAATAACTGCTCACCACTGCTCACCAGTGCCAATTAATTGTCTGTGATGCTGGCCGAAAGAAAAAATTTTTACAATGACTTTTGTCCAGATCGGCCTGTCATACCTCCTCCTGGGCCTGCCATAAATTAGCTGTCGCTCCGCTGCGGGCATGGGGCAATTTTTTGAACTTGCGAAGACGCCACCTGCCACCCTCACCGATGAACCAATGATGGTGCTTGTCGAGCAGATCCGCGGCTGTCGCTTTGCAGCCAGGAGTTCCCACGCCAACATTGATGACATACAGGAGACGACGGGCCGTCTGGAGGTTCCTGTCGAGTTGAAGGATGAGCAGATCCTCCAGGTAACTGGTCGGAGAGGCCATGCCGAATTGGGTCCGGTCTCTGTCACTCAAGGGCAGCGGAGTAACGAGCATGTGGCCGGCCTTGTCGTCGATCGAGCGGTTAGGGGCCCTGAGTTGGATAACTCGTATGATGAGCTCTGTGTCGTTCACAAGTGTGGCCGCCGCTTCCTTGACTAAGTCGTTAAATGCGGAGAGCCGGTGGGACTCGTCATAGACATGCCGGGCTGAGCCGCCGAACTTCTGGAAGAAGGTGTGCATGTCTACCCCTGTGCGCTGCTCGATTTTCAGGGAAGATCTAGCGCGTGTCAGCACAGCCGGGTATTCTTATCTGAGGGAAACACACCCAGTGAACAGCTCGTCCAATGTCCAGGGCTGCATCAAGCAAAACGGACGGATACCTGAGCCTTGATTCTTCACGGCCCATTGAGTGCGACTAGCTCTCGGGGACGCCGCCTGAACGATAAAGTGGCCGCTGTTGATCACTGCCTGTGGAGGGTCCAGGTTGCGGATGTTGGAGTCGACAAGAAACCAGGTGTTCCGTTCCAGAGCGGCCGGTATCAGAGTAGGGTTGTGAAGGACGAAGAAATGGGTGGTAGTATACACCAGAACAATGTTTGGGTCCGTCATGTATGCTGTCGGAAGGTTGGCCACTACGTGGAGCCAGAAGATGACAGCAAGAAGGACTGTCTTGCCTGTCATACATTCGATGAATAGAATTTGACCATACAGAGTGGACAACGGACCTATTCCAGGGAGCCCAGTGATGATGAGCGCACCAAACTCTCTGTAAAGATTGCCCTGGTGGGGGTCCAGGAAAGGGTTTGGGAAAATAGTGGCCTCTGATATGTCGGGCATGTGTTCCGGAATGCACAGCTTGTCGGGGCCCGGAGAATATTTCTGGTCCAGCAGGAGTTTGATCTGGCGCAGCAGGACATTGATCTGCTCTATGGGGTAGCCATCCACGTCCATGTGGACATCATCACTAAGGGAAAATGTCAAGAAAGAGGATTCGAGAGGAACCTTCACGCCTTACGCTGAGGGATCGGGGAAAGCTTGCTTCATATCGGCTGGGGCCGCTTCCCTCTTGCGGTCCAAGTACCACAGTAGCGCCACGAGGATGTTGTAATACTCTTGGCAGAGCAGGAGGCGGGAGCTTGCAGAGGGCAGGTAGCTTGGGTCCTTGGCACGTGGTATGACCCACATATGGGCCCGCGTCTTGACATCTGGAACGTCATCCGGGGGGCGGACGACGGGTACTCTCTCAGGGGATGGCGGGTGCTCCACGGTGAGGCGAAGGACCGCTGACTCTGGGATACAGCCGTTTTTGAAAAGATAGAGGGGTTTTGTAAATCGGTGACGCTCAATTTTTGCTTACCTCTGTTGACAGATGGGAGCCCCACAACAACGGCAGCTCTCGAAGAAACCTGGTTTTCCTTCATTGAAGGACTATATTGGGTTTTCCGACCATTGTGCTGGGTCCCAAAAGCCGAAAAAATGCGAAAAAGAAATAGAAAAATTCAGTCAACCTCAAGGGACATTCCCTGGTCATGGTAAGTCACTGCATTCACTCTGATGGGAAGTGAATTCCTAAGTACGTCCGATTCAAGCAACCCAAATTATGAGACAGTTGAATGTACTATCTAGGGAGAAATGAAAGTTAAACTTCATACTTGAGAAGAGAGAGAGGGAATCATCCAACCTCCTCCATACCGGCATATTTCAGCCAATCAGACCTGATATTCGGAGGTAACGAGAACCTGATAGATGCCTGCTCCAAAGGAATTCTGCATTCGAGAACCACATGCAGCAATTCAAGGCTTGTACAGCCGTTTTCGAAAAGATAGAGGGGTTTCGTAAATCGGTGATGCTCGATTTTTGCTTACCTCTGTTGACTGATTGATCTTCGGCTGTGAATGCCGAACTTCCGGACTTGGTCTAAACCTTAGGTTTATTTGGTTTTCTACGTGAGGCAATACAATACAGTTCTTAAATATGGTCCAGAGGGAAAACAGAGGAAAACCAGGTTTCTTCAAGAGCTGCTCGCATGCCATGGTGAAGTGATGATGTCGTTGTGGGGCTCCCATCCATCAACAGAGGTAAGCAAAAATTGAGCGTCACCAATTTACGAAACCCCTCTATCTTTTTGAAAACAGCTGTATTACCTTCAAGTCGTGTTTTTTTGGTTCCAAAGGATGCTGGAAACAATATTTAAAGAGCTGGAACTTGCTACGCTCCTGAATGTTCTAGGGCAGGAAAACCACGAGAATAAATAGCCAAAATATTCATGAGACATCCTGGAGATAGTCAAGGAGTCCCACAACGCTCCAAGAGTCCAGGAGCTCGGGAGGAAGGAAAACAGCCAAAAAAAATGAACGAATGCATTTACCATTATGTCTCACAGCCACTGATGGGCCCCTAATTTTGCCATCTGCTGCGTTGTGTTGCTCTCTGTCGCCGATTCGATGATTTAAAGTGTAGGCCTCAATTTATAGCCCACCACCTAATGCACAAATATTGTCATGAATGACCAATGAGTTGTAAGGCAGCAAATGGTTGCCTGCGTGGCGGTGGCGATGCACATAACAGTTAAGTGCACCCAGTTGATCCGTCGGTAAACCCTGTATTGTATTGCCTCACGCAGAAAACCAAATAAACCTAAGGTTTAGACCAAGTCCGGAAGTTTGGCTTCCACAGCCGAAGATCAATCAGTCAACAGAGATAAGCAAGAATTGAGCATCACCGATTTACGAAACCCCTCTATCTTTTCAAAAACGGCTGTATTGGGAGGCAGGGGTAGTCTCCCGTAGTCAGACCATAACTACAAGTTTTTTTTTTTTTTGGAAGAGTGGGAAAAAAACTTGATTATGGTCTGATTCCACTCACGCCTCCGATACCGGAGGTCGACCTTCGGGTATCTCGGAGTCCCAATTAGGAAGAAGTCGCTCAATGCGGAAAACTGA
This sequence comes from Mycena maculata, assembly GCA_029448575.1. NCBI lineage: Eukaryota > Fungi > Basidiomycota > Agaricomycetes > Agaricales > Mycenaceae > Mycena > Mycena maculata. Next base: position 153,354 of record JARJLG010000116.1, read on the forward strand.
ATGCCCACGTGATTTTCCCATCATTGTTCACGACCGCGTCGACGCGAACGCCTCTGCCACCGTCTCGTCCGTGCCCTATGGATCTGGGCAAATCTGTGTCTGAATGGACCATCCCATAAGGCAGGGGCAGGTGCAAGAGGCGAGCGATATGAAAGTCGCTGACACAGACCTCGGTTTGTCGGTGACAGCTGTCAGAGGGGGGGGGTACAGCCACCGGTCCGAGCATCCGGCAAGCATAAAAAAGAGTTGAGAATGGTGATGATGTCATTGGAAAGAGTGAATTTCGATCGCTGGCAATTTTGGGAAGGTCTTTCGAAGTTTTAGAACATGCCGATCATTGGCCGAGCTGGCTCTAAATCATTTCATTAACTCAACTGTGCTGCGCTATGGGCCCGAAGTATTTTGTTGAGTACCTAGACAGATGCAGAATGTATGAAAATGGGGGGGTAGCCAAAATCCTGGAGCTGCTAAGTGGATGGATGAGGTCGTAAATAAAGTCCAGCGTTGAGCCCATGAAAAGTTGAGAACAATCACGGGATGGCCCGATTTGGGTACCCCGTCAAAGAGGTCTGTGTTTGATCGAGAAAGATCGCTCGCCTCTTGGGCAGGTGTGGCGAAGTCATTGACCAAGTGATGACGAGTGTTTTCCTGTGTTTGGTCACACAGCCTTCAACAAACAGCGGCTTGGTGAGGTTTTTAATGTAACAAAAGAAATCAACAAGGGTATGGCATTTTATCCCGCCCTATGCCGGCTGAATATTCACTTTTGCAAGTGTAGGTAGATGGTCGACGCTGTTACCCTGTTGAATGGTGTTTGTTGCGAGACTTTATAACGCAAAGTTTCGCCAACAGCACGGTCCGAATGCCGATTCACCTTCGTTTTGCATGATTTTGGGTGTGCGCTTCGGGATGTGTTCAAGGCGAGATATGCCGAGATTTTCCAGCACTTACTTGGTGAAGTTGAGACCTGTTGAGACTTGTGTAACCGCTGCTGCCAGTGGCCGTAAACGCGTCGAAACTCGAAACTCGAGACGTCTTGAAAACGGATCATAGAGCTGCACCCAACGATGCGGTGGTTAGGACAGAGATTCGGAGGGAAGCAAATCACGGAGGGATGGAAAGAATCAAGAAAGTATTCCCAGGGTGAAAAGCCAATGAAAAGCTCAGAAAAGCTCAAAAGTGGCAAGACGATCGATTGTCGATCACCCGATCACTGATGGCTGATCGACTCCTATCTCTCAGTTTTGAATTTTGAATCCACGACTCACTCAGTGCCTGCGGGGGAAACCTCCTCGTTATGGCTCCCGTGGTTGCACAACCTCTCCCTCAACATCTTTTCCTTAACGACCCCGAATCCCAATCGGCGTATCAAACATGTCAGTGGCTAGAGGGCATCTCTTGGCAGACCTATGTCTCGGATGTATACAAGGTTTTCTCGGAGGCCCTCATGGTCAAAACCCCCGCCGAAGTAGCGGCTCGTACTCTTGGCTATGCCTTGGTCTACTCACCTACAGTCGAAGGATGGAGTTGCGTCGCTCGGGAGATCAACTCATGTGATGGAGATCCTGAAACCTTGGCTGGCCTGGCCCACCTCTATATATTCGGTCTAATTCGTGTCTGTAAGCTTCTTCGTTTTTCTTCAGGATCCCACTTCGATATTGCTGTCTAGTTCGAAACCCTAAGGGCCCCACTCCTTTAGTCTCGGTCGACCAAAGCCCGCGGCTCTCCTTCGAGATTGATACCGATTTGCACTATGAAACGCCCCTCCCCCCGGGAAAAACGCCACAGGCTTTGAAAGAAAAGGTGACAACGACCTCCCGTTGCGTATGCATTGATTTAACTTGCGTCCGAATCCAGATCATGCACCGCGACCGCCGGCGCTGCGTGTTTACCGCCAAAGGCGACCGGCCGTCGCTGCTAGTGCTGGCCAAAAATATAATACAAAAAATATATTTTGACTATATTCAGCAAAATACGGATATAATACGGCCAGAGGTCAACTTCAGAATATGGACTACGGTTGGATATGACTACGCTATAATATGACTATAATATAATACTCCTTTGGCGTAGTCAAATATATTTAATATTCATGGTGGGCGGAAGCGGGCCAGAAGCACGGATTGTCACCTTATCTTTGCGCTCACTTTAAATGGTAGTATACCTGCAGGGGTCATTGATGGCAAGGTCGAGGTCGAACCTTACTTTGGCAATATTTTTCCTGTAGGAGGAGATTTTGATGACCCGTTGACTTGGTGGAAGGTGAGTTTCACATACTGTCCTTCCATCTGAATACTCATTATTGGTCCCAGAACATGTAAGGAACTTTACCGTTCATGGCGTGTATTGCATGAGACATTCTTGCAATCCCTGGTGTGAGCATTTCCGTGGAACACCTGTTCTCAAGTGTCAAGCACACATTATCGGATGCTTGTTCATCCATGACCACGGAGACAGCAGCGGTGGATATTGTGACAAAGGAATGACTAAAATCTGGGCTAGACTACACGAAATTCATTAACGCTCATAGGATGTAAATATATTTTGCATATATTCAAAATATAGTCATATTCGGACTCAAAATATAATATGATTCGCTATGAATACGATACGAGGCCCCGGGGTGGCTACAATACGGATATGACTACGATATGGTGACGAGCATATTTATAGCGTATTTGGCCAGCACTAGTCGCTGCTCGAGAATCACCCAGATGTCGCTGATATTCCCGAGCCAGGCATGTCCGAGTGGCTCCAGGTGGCTCATATTATAAGCCAATCGCTCACTAGCGGCATAAGCGGGTTAACTGATGCCACCAAGATCAAGGTCAGTAGCTTCTTTACCGTCTTGTACGTCCTAATCATGCGACGCCCATAGTTAGATTGGGCGTCCTCGGCGTCCGCTATCCTCGATCGGTTTGCTGGTTTCGAGATCAGAAACCTCCTAGGCGACCTTGATCTCCATACTCCAACGAATGCCATGATGGCGAGTTTTGTGCCGCACGATATGTTTGATAACCTTGCTATATGGCTCGAGCCTGTACAAGTGTGTTGACCTTGTCAGCATCAACTGCATAACACTGACCTTTGCATAGGATGCTCAAGGCATTGCTATACCCCATACATACGAAATTATCGACAGCGCACCGTGGCGGCGCCAGGATCTTCTCCCTCGCGTCACCTTCAACCAAACCAGCACGTTCGAAGGTGAGACCGTGGAACCCCCCAGCTCTGTCTTGCTGGCGCTGCATGCAACTTGCGCTCGGATTGCTCATATGTCTGGTGCGGCTGATATCCTAGAAAGATTTGACGAGGATCTGGACCCGCATCCTGTCCTCTCAATTGGTGTAAGGGACATGTCTTACAATTCTCGGGCAGCCCATGAATTGAACCGCGCATTGCATGCGGTATCATTCATGACTCCGGTGGACTAGGCTGGACTAGGCCGCACTGGTGCCCGTGTTGAGATCTGCACCTAACCACAACCACGACGTCCAAGGGCGAACCTTGGTCGTACATGAGGCGTTCAAGCCAATTCTTACTGGCTTTCCTCAATAAATAAAATTTTATCCGACCAGAAGAATATGACAGAAAGAAACTCGACTTGAACTCGATCAAAATTTTACCCAGGCCACCCAGGAACTCTTTCCGACGATGGCGAGACCAGTTTAGTGATTCTGAATTTCTGAGACGTGGCGAATGTTTCGGCCGACGCATTTGCCCGTGCGGCCGTTGAACGTTCAAACTTTACCCCGGCACAGTTTGAAAGTCTCTCAGATTTCCTATTTTCTCCATCAACACCAGGTACAGTCTACGAGATCGCGCCGCCCCCCGCGGCGAGCAAGTCTCCGACCTTCTCGCGTTCAACTGGCACGACCTCGTCCAGCCGCACCTTCGACTACGCGAGCCGCATTGTCCTTCGGCCGACCCCTCTACTCGGACCGCAGCAACGTCCTCCTGCGCATCGTCGAGGATACGGTCGGCACGCACGACTTCCTGCTCATGCCCTGCAGCAAGGACTCGTTCCGCATCATCTATGGCGACAAGGAGTCGCACCGGGGGTGCTTTGGGAATCTCACCGCCCCGCTGGACCATTCGGGGTGAAGGAGGACCACATTCCCATCGCGTTTAATTGCTTCATGAATGTTCCCATCGACGCTGCGTCGCGGCTGCGACCGGCGAGCTGAAGCTGCTCCCGCCGAAGAGCAAAGCAAACGACCATGTCACGTTCGTGGCGGAAATGGATCTGGTAGTGGGATTCGATTGACTGCGTGTTCGGCGTTGCAAAGTAATGGAAGGAGCTTCAAGCCCATCCATTATAGAAAGCTGGCAATTCGTCGCTCTACTGGGCATTGCATTCCCACCGATGTCTCCACCCACACATGATGGTACAATCGAGGATGCGTTAGATCAGACACGTTACAAATGATAGTTAGTATGCATGCGCCGCTCCTCCGCCTCCACCCCAATTCACTGCCCAGCCAACTCCAGAATCAGCCTCGTCGCCAGGTCCATGAACACAAACGGCGACATGACCGTCTCGTCCGTTGGCACCCGGTTCTCAAAGTACGACCGTCCCGACGACCCCGTCATCGACTCCGCCTCGCCAACGCCGGTCTCCCGCGGCGCGCGCTCGAATCTGGACTTGGCGTCGGGCGCGGTGGAGGCGCGGTAGGACTTCTTGTGCTGGAAGTCGACGAGGTAGTTCAGCTCGTCTACTTTGTACAGGTTGATGTTCATCAGGACCTGCAGAGATGCACGAATCAAATTAGGCGTCGTCGACGTTGGAGATAGGAGAAGACGTACGACAATGTCTTGCACCCTCGCCCTCGTCTCTATACAGAATATGCTCGCCGCCGCACGCATGCTCTCGTCCGATCTGTCCTCGTGATGATGCTCGTCCCGCCCCGTCGCCGCGCGCCCAAGACACCCCAAGTTCTTCTTCTCCTTCCACTCCATCCCCATGCTCAACAGCGTCTTGTAAATCTCCAGCATCACCTCCATCGGCGAGCTGCGGCTGCGGATCCCAAAATGCCAGCGCGCGGTCTTTGGCGGCCGGCGGGTGTTCGCGCGCCCCGTGGGCCCCGTCGGCGTGGGCTCGGGCTTGCGGAGGGACGAATTTAAGATGGCGACGTTTGAGGGCGTGTTCTCCTCGTCCTCGAGGACGTCGTCGAACCCGTCGGGCTCGCGCGCGTCGTCTTCCTCGCCGAATTCGGCTTCAAAGGGATTTTCGTCCATGTCGCTGCCGCCGGAGGAGAGTGCGTTGGGTGAGAGGACGTTTCGGGGCTGGAATGATTAGTTAGCCAGGGGTACGAGGAGGCGTAAGAGCGGCGTACATCCATGGTAGCGAGCTCGGCGTCTCGCTCCTGTTCGGCGAAGATAGCGAGGTCCTTCCCGACCCGCTTCTTGTCCTTCAGCAGCATGTACGCGACCTTGACTTGGTTGCCGCGGATCCCGTCGTTTCTTCGGAGACTGTGCATAATCTCCTCCTTGTCGGTCCCAATGAGCCGGGTCACCAGCTCGTCGACCACCTCGTCGTCGATGCGCCCCAGCCCTTCGACGAATTCAAAGTCCAGTGGCACAATCGGCGCCGAGACGAGGGAGCTGAGTGTACCGACGACGGGACCGGGTAGGGGCGGCAGCGGCGTGAGGTAACGCGGCAGCTTGACAGTCACCCATGGGTGCTGCATGATTTGAGGCACGGTTATCCGCTTTGTCGGGTCGGCGACAAGCATGGATTTGATTAAGTTCTGGGCGTAGGGGCTCAGGTGCGTAGGCGCTTCATATCGCACGTCTGCAAGGAAATTAGCAGATCGTCGCAGTTGAAAAGCTGCAGAAATTGACGTGAGATCTTCTCGAAGAGGGAGCCGATGACTTCGTCCTCGAAGGGTAGTTTCCCGCACAGGAGCACGTACAGGATAATCCCCGAGCTCCACACGTCGATCTCCGGCCCAGAATATTTCAGGCCCTTGATGACCTCTGGCGCAGCGTAATTCGGACTGCCGCAACTGGTGGCCAAAAACTCCCCATCCACCGTCTCGTTGGATAACCCAAAGTCTGCGATTTTGACGTTTTGGTATTCATCGAGCAGGATATTCTCGGGCTTGAGGTCGCGGTGCACGATCTTGAGCCGGTGCGAATATTCGATCCCAGCCATGATTTGCTGGAAGAACCGCCGTCCGACGTCTTCAGTCAGGCGCCCGTTATTCACGATGTAATTGAAGAGCTCGCCCTCCGCATACTCCAGGACGAAAATAATGTCCGTCGGGGTCGATATTACTTCGTACCTGCACCATTCATAAGCGCAGAACCACAGAGGAATGGGAAACTCCAGTACAGCTTGATAATATGAGGATGTCTTAGCAGCCGCATATACTCGAACTCGCGGCGAACCCTGGCTTTCATTCTGTCGCGATGAATTATAGCCTTGGACAGGAACTTCATGGCGACTTTGTGGCCTGTAACGGTGTGGATCGCCACTAATCTGCGAGGTGAGAGTCGAGAGCATAAATTTGAGATTTCCCGACGCACTCTTGACCTTGCCAAAGGTTCCCTCTGCGATATCACCTATAACCGTGTACTCCCCGAGTTGCGTGGTCTCGAACTGCTCCACGGGAGCCTCGGAACCGTTCATGGTGGGTGTGTGCCGATCCCTCGCCCCCGTGACCTAACACGTACAAACGCCCCTCTTCCGCCGGTTGGGGCGTAGGATGAAACTACTCCATGTCGAATGCGTCTTCCGCATTTCCGTTTTATCTTGCGCATAGACCCTGCCGTGGCCGGCCTTGTTCGCATCCCCGGACACCGAGAATATTTCTAGCCAGGCGTTGGAAGGGAAAGCTATCACCCTGGAAGCAAGGGAATTCGGGATATATCACTGATGAGAATGCAGGTATAGAATTACAGAATGGAAAGTAGATAAATACACCAAGTACAAAAGTGTAAGACCCATCTATTTAGTCGTGGTCGCAGACGAGAACTTGGTCACTGACTTGGTCTGTGGCGAACATAAGCAAGGTGTGAAGAGAACGGAGGTAGAGGACGCACCCCCTCGCTGATGGCGTGCTTAGCCAGCTCACCAGGTAGGATGAGCCGTACGGATGTCTGGATCTCCCGGGATGAGATGGTGGATTTCTTGGAGTATTGTGCGAGTTCTGAGGCGAGTCAGGATGAATGGCAACGCAAGTGAAGTGACTACGCACTGGATGCCTCGGACGCGATCCGCTCAAAGATGTCGTTGACAAAGCTGTTCAGGATGGCCATGGCCTTGTTTGAGATACCCGTGTCGGGGTGGACCTGCTTCAGGACTGGGCAAGGAATGAGGCAAAGTACGAAGAAAAACAATGTCAGTGGCACGCACCCTTGTAGATGTACGAGGAGTAGGTCTCTTTGCGCGTCTTCTTGCGCTTCTTCTTCTCGCCGTCAGCTGGTGCTGCGGCTTTGGAGGTCTTCTTGCCCGCCTTCTTCTCCGTGGTCTTGGACGGCGCCTTCGAGGCAGTGGCAGGCGCCTTGGCGGCAGTGGACGCCGGGGCCTTGCCGGCGGTGGATGCGGGTTTGGGAGCCATCGAGTATATGTGAGGGAGAGGGTGGTGATAGTGGGTGGGCAAAAGTTGAACACATTGTTGAAAGCGGAACGGTTCTTATATAGTGACGCGTGACGTTGGCCATGTTTGGTTCGAATCAACAAAACGCGTGAGACGCGTCTTTGTTGACACGCCCAAACAGTATAAATACAGACCAACGCCGTCAGACTCACAGCTCTCTTTCGACCACCACCACCACCACCTCGACCCACCACCCACCCACAATGTCTGGCAAAGTTAGCGGCAAATCCAAGTCGGGCAAGGCTGCTGGTAGCGGCGAGGCGTCCAAGTCCCAGTCTCGCTCCTCGAAAGCCGGTCTGCAGTTCCCGGTCGGTCGTATCCACCGTCTGCTCAAGAAGGGCAACTATGCTCAGCGCGTCGGTGCAGGTGCACCTGGTGAGTCGAATGCGCCTGGTGGTGATTATCCTCTGCTAACATGTTTGCAGTCTACCTCGCCGCTGTCCTCGAATACCTCGCCGCCGAGATCCTCGAGCTCGCGGGCAACGCCACCCGCGACAACAAGAAACATCGTATTGTACCCCGTCACCTGCAACTCGCCATCCGGAACGACGAAGAGTTGGGCAAGGTACGTCCACACCGTTTGCTTTTTCTACCTTGTTGCTCATCACCGCAGCTCCTCGGCTCCGTTGTCATCTCCCAGGGTGGTGTCGTACCCCACATCGACCCATCACTACTGCCCACTGGCACAAAGAAGGGAAAGGCGGGAGCCTCACAAGAATTGTGATGTGGATTGCCAGTGGCCGCACATCTTTTTCCATCTCTTCCTTGTTTTGTATCCGCTGTATTTGTATCTTTATATTACCATCGTCTCAATAGACTGCCTGCCTTCCACGCACTTTGCTTGCTCGAAAACTAAATTGCGACAGCTCAGTGCATATGGAATGTCGATCGACATCTCCCATCGTTCGACTCGTTCGCTTGATCTCCCTCTACCTCTCCTTCACCGTTTTCTCTTGGCTGTACTGCAATTCATGCGTCTTTATTCTCATCTTCTCGCCTTTGAGGCCCCTTGCTATATTATTCGTTCGTCTTCGCATTTTCACCTCGTCAGTCCTTTCTCAATCCTCCATTTCGTTTTCGACGCGTTCACAGACCGTTTCCAGACTCCAGCCCCTGAATCACTTGACCGTATTCTTCGTCTGTGATCCCATCACCGTCTCCGCTCTTCTGCTTTTTCTAGGAGTATGGGTGGATTTTGCTCAGCAGGGGCTATGGGGCTGCATGGCCTCCACAATTCCTAAAACAACACCCGGACTTTCATCCCCAAGTCTTGCGCGTCTCGTCTCTCCAGTGCGCCGCGGGTGACCCAATCCCGAGCCGTAAGAGGACGACTTGTCTGCGGTCGTGCTCCAATTCCAAGGCAATGCATGGTCGTTGCCTTTGAAGCCGAAATGTGGACGGCTTGAGGACATCTTCGATTCTAGACTCAACATTTATCATGCTCGCCCCACCGTCTTGCGGATCGCTCTCTTTCCTTGAAGTTCGTCAGGCGGAACTATCGGCGATCTGGGTTTCCCTGGTTAATCGTGTACGCCCAAAGCTGCTTCTCGACAGGGTGATCTGCGCTATAGTGATTCTGAACGACTTTATTTTCAAAAATCACTCAAGAGACTGGAACGAGCCTAGCGCCTCCGCGACATTCGGGCGCCTCCGTTCGTTAATCGAATGCTGGCACTGATTTATTTCCTGGTCGCGCTCGCTTCGGCGGCGTCAAACTGACTAATGTATATCGCTGGTGTGGTCAATTGTTTTTAAAGAATGGTGTCACCGAGATTTCTTTCTCGGCGACTCGTGAACCATTCGTTGTGTCTAGTACCGTACAACGCAGTGACTGGACCGGTAACCTACCGACACTTTTCCCGTAGACAGATCGGTTACTGGTCTACGCAGTGACGGTAATCTGCAGATATGAAAACAAGATGAATATACAGTGGATATACGCGGCAATATCAAGAAAGGGTATGTAGCCAGCCGCCAGTCAAGTGTAGCCGGTCAAGGGACCTGTTTCCAGTCTTGATTGCAAACCGGATTCAAAATTTTGTGCCTGAGCGAAAGCATGTCAGACCGGAACACGGGTAGAGTTGTAAACCCTCACTTGTCCCTCAAATGCGCCTGTACTCCGCCAAAAATGAACAGGCGTCGGCTTGCTGCGCCGCCGAGAGACGAGCACCGCAAACAATGATATTGGGCGCCCGACGGCTGCTGCGTCTTGACCTGCGTTTTAGCGGGTTTTATCACCACCGGCCGCGGCGTCAGAAAAGTTGCAGGACTGCGCGCTAGGTCGAGATAACGGAATAGGTCGGCAGGGGCTGTTGGATTAGCGATCGCGTGGCTACAGATCACATATATAGAGGTCCGGGCTTAGCAAAAGAAGCGGAGACTCCCAGCGAACGTGCTTACGTTGACTTCACATGGTCGGCGACGTTCGCGAATGTGTTGCAGGCATCCAAGTACTGCGGGCAGTGGTTGCAGGACCACGAGGGGATGGGGTCAGGAAGCTCGCTGGCCTTGATCGGCAGCGCTTCAGCACCGGTCAATAACCGCCACGATGGCGTCGAGTGGCCAGAGGCCGCAAAATGAGACACCTGCGAGTACCGTTAAAGCCATGCACGTCGATCAATTTAGTCGCATACCGCTGCGCGCCACGAGAACACGGTGTGGACCAGGTTATTGTTAGGGCCATTCCGAGGAATGCACGCAGCACACAGAAAACGGAGGTCGAGCGCATCCATTTCCATGCAAGTCGCTCGCTGCACGTCGAGACCGGTAAGGCTAACGAGGGACGCAGCCGCCATGGACCCTGGCATTGAAAATTTGAGGACAGTCTTGACGGAGGTGATTGGTGCAGCGCCCCACGTATACTTGATCTCGCAGCAATGATGCGCGGCAGCAGCCTCCCATCCTACCAGGCAAGGATTACGTTGAGAATGGTGTCCGCCTCGGGTTCCACAATCGAACTGTTGGCACCGAAAAACTGTGGTCACGCGATCCAGTGATTCAAGGTTTGGTGCAGTGCGAGGAGAGACCTGCACTTCTTCCGTGCCCGCTGGTTCTGGTGCAAAAGCGTTATCGACTAGCTGAGCTAGCTCTGTTTTCCGCGTAGCTGTCCATGACACGACGAAGCCAGGCAGACTGTCCGCCACTTCGTTGAAATGGGCGATCTCGACATCCACGTCATCTGGAGCGTCCACGAGGGCTTTGAAAGCGGGGAACTGGAGGACTTCGAAGAGACCAGGAAGGTACCGCCACTGGGCCGGTACGAGCGTCTTCTTGTACTCGTTAAAGATCCCCTCGGCGAGTCTTTTGCGTGCGTCGACACGAGCCTCATGTTCTCTCTTAAGACGGTGTGCTTTCTGTTCTTTGACGGACGGCTCCAACTCAGGAAAGATTCTATTCCAGACTACGCAGAAGGTCACTTGGCTGATCGTCCAACCAAATAACGACTTACTGCGATCAGTCAGTGGCCCGCCTTGCCGGACGTTAACTTTGTATGCAATGCACGAGACGTCGGCCGCGGTATAGCCGAGGTCGATAAACTTCGCCTCGATTCTAGGAGAGAAAGATGAGCCGATTGACAACAGCCGGTAAAAGCTGCTGGCACTAACGCAGCGAATCTTCTCTTGACCTTTAGCGCTTCTTCTTCCCGGCGGCGGGCGGCTAATAGGTTGGACCAGTCCCCACAGAGCTGGGCGTGCTGGGTTCGCGTTAGTCGGTGCCCGACATAGTTTATGAACAGATCTACCTCCTCGACGGCTGATACCAACGCGGTCCTCTCAGCGGTAAAATCTTCCAGCTTCTGCCGGGCGCCGATGATACGCATGTTGATATCGCGCTCGTAAACGGCAAGTAGCTCTGCCATTTGTTCGATGTCATGTTTCCAATAAAAGTTGCTGTTAGAAGCGTGTCCATGTGCGAAGCCACCGACTTGAAGAACGTCAGCGCTGGAATAGACACCAAGGGAAAGGGTCGCAACTATTCGTGTGGGGAATGAGCGCAAGCATCGTGTCATCGAGATGCGGGAAATGCTTTTTAAAACTGGACTTGACAACAAGACTGAGTGGGCCTCAAAGGATGTTCGTTTCTCGAAACGTATGCGGACGTACTTGGCCTTCAGGCATCTGGTACACGCCCGGCGGCGTAGACCGAAGTCTACGCGTTGGACATTTTTGGCACCGCATGTCTATCATGGCTGAGAAAAATTGCCTTGCAAAAAGAGAGGTAAAAGATACCTGGCACTTGGCTTCGCCATACAACAAATGAGCCCACCGCTGCTCAGAAAGGTCTTCAGGACAGTCCGGTCCATCCATACTCTGCCGAGATTTTTTCCAGACACTATTAGCCGCTGTTGAGAGAAGATGCTGGCGGAACGCATGATTTGTTCGGGACAGCAGAATTAAATCCTTAGGTCCAAGGTGACCGTAAATCTACGGCGTGTTAAAACTAGAATTGGACGCGAAAATCAATGAGTACCTCGAGCAAAACGTCGAGGGGAATGGTGGTCAGATAACACGTTGTGTCTGCTGGAGCCTTTCGTTTTCTGGTGGCAGTAGTAGCCTTTGTCAATCTTGGCCGTTTTGGGGGTTTTTTGCCTTAAAACATCAGCATGGGCCGAAATTAATTGGTTCCCCCTCACCGTATTCACTGGCATCCGACTCAACGCCACTCTCTTGTTCACTGTCCTCGAAAGGCTCGTCTTCGGAGGCTGGTTTAGATCTGACTTTGACTTTGCCACTCGCGGCGGCACTAATCCTTTTCTTCGACGGAGCAGCGGCAGGACGCGGAATTTCGGGGGCGACGGCAGTGTCTGTGGCTTTGACCACTTGCGCTGCCAATCGACCCGACTGGCGTCGAGTGGCACTCATGACTGGACAAAACAAAGGGAGGCGGCGAATTATGATGTTCCCGTTTTGGAAAGTAATATACGTAACATCTCGGAAGAAACCGATTTCGGCCGCTTGCAGGCTGCGAGGCGATCGAGCTCGAATTGCCCTCGAGAACGCAGAGAAGATTCCATTGGCAACGAGAGACTCCAAATAAAAAAGACAGGAGACCGCAATACGAAGAGAGAGAAAACAGTTTCTACATGATGTAGCCTAGTAGAAACTCCCAGAAATACTATAATCCCAGAGCCTGAGCTTTCAAGACGCATTTAATTTAGACGCTGCTACTTGCAACTTCCAAGAACTTAAGATTCAATGACTTGTGGATACGTATGTAATACATGTATGATCAGTATGCGTTAGATTGTTGATGTGTGCTTGGCCAACTATACATTGAGAATATATGCATCGCTCTGCAATGCACCGAGAGCTCCGGCTCTCGTTCGATTAGGCGCGCCGCAACCACCCGACCTCTAATCCGGTCATGACGCGCATGCTCTCGGGGTACGACCCGTTGCTCTCCTTGAGCAGTATCGCCAGCCGGCGACAAATGTCCATGGGGTAGAAGAGATACTCCGCCTGCGGGAATCCGGGGTATGTGTTCAGGATACTAATCCCAAACTAATGAGTAGGAAGACGCTACGTCGATAAAATATAACCGACCTTTTCAAGTCCGCCGTCGCTTCAGACGGGCCGAGGAGCTTGTACAGCACCTTCGCGGTGCGGATAGATGCGCTCCGGGGCATGGAGTACTGCGTCTGCGTGGTGTACGCGAGCCGCATATTGGGCTTGAAGAGCCAAACCTAACCAAGGGCATAAGCCGGTGCGAATGAAGCAAGATGTATCTGCGCACCAGAATACGCGCGCGTTCGTCCTCCTCATCGAGTATGATGAACCGATAGGACGCATGAGCCTCCACGAACTCGGTCATATCCTCGACTATAAACGCAGAGAGCGGAAGCTTTGACGGTCTATAAACGTTGAGTCACATCGTCTTGAATCATACTGGTGAAAGACTGACTCGGTGGTAGAGCTGACGGGTCGAATGGCATACTTGAGCATGCGAAACACGTTGGAATCGCCGGTCCCAGCTTTGTGCTCCTGGCAACGCCCGACAACAGCCCCGCACAGACAGCGGACGAGTCTCCAGTCCTCACCGCGCTACAAAGAAAGACGCATGAATAAACAGTAAAGTGGGAGAATGACTAGTACGCGAGAGTGGAAGGAAGGAATGTGTTCTCTAAGGTAGCTCCCGAGACGTGAACCTTAATAACACGAGAGTTGTTTAAAGAGCAACTGGCAGCAACCCTTTAGGCTGCTGCCATTCATCTTGGACACTTTGTATCAACCGGAGAAGTCGCCACCCCGTACCGACGCAATCAAACCCCTAGACGAACCCACCGCGCGCGGACCAGCAAGGGCTCCGGGGGTCAAGCCCATTTCGAGGTGACGGTCAAATAGCGGAACGAACGACCGCTGGTAGGGAATCCAACGCCGGTCTTCTTATTGGCCCGATACAAAAAGAACGAATAGAAGGGGACAGAAACGCACCATAGTCGCATCGGCAGGACAGAGATGATTTTTCACCATCGAGCTCTCCTCAAACAAGATATAGCTCCCCCCGACAAGCGCCTGCCCCGCCTCAGGCCAGAACCCGCCCCGCCCGTGCTTCATAACGTGGTCGTTCAGCTTCTGGTCCGTGTGGCACATCCACGCATCGACGAGCTCCTCCCAGTGGTCCGACGGGAGATCCTTATACACCTGGATCTTCGCCGCCTGGACGAGCGGTAATGAACACGACGCGCAGACGAAGCTCGTGGGGTTGGCAGTGGAGAGCTGCGTGGCATCGAGAAGCGGGGCGGAGGTGGTTTCGGAGGGTGTGCCGGTGGGCAGTGTAGACAGTTTCAGCTCGTAGTGCCCGCTTTGCACGCGGATGTGCTTTTTGCCCGGCGTGGTGCGCCCGGGAAGACAAAGCGGCAGAGAGGTGCTCGAGCCGCTCTTCACGACCAGGTAGTCGCCGCCTGCGTTGGAATCGTCCCCTCCCGCCGGCAGAACTTCAGCTTCGATGTCCACGCCGGGAGTCGCGCCATTGATGATGAGAAACACGAGGATGTGCTGCAAATTCTCATGGTGCTCCGCAACATAAGTCACAGAAAAGTCTGAACCTGGTTAGCCTAAGAAGATGGACACACAACATTGGCTTACTATCAGATTCAGAAACGGCCGGTACAGAGCTGGAGTTGGACAGTTCGGATTTGAGCGCAGACCGAGAGGCGGAGCTCCGAAGCCACGACAGCGACGGCGCAGACATGCTGCGCGAACGGACAGGCTTCTTGCGGATCGCCGACGCGGGTGCCGTCGGAGGTGGGGGCGGGTGCGGCATATCCCTCACGAACTCGGGGAGCGTGAGCATGGCCTGGGGGTCGTTTCGTACAACGGTGTCCGGCACGGCTTCCCGAATGAACTCGGGCAGCGTCAGCATTGCCTCGGGGTTCTTCGTCCGTGTGGGCTGGAGAACGGCATCTTGCCCGTGGAACCGCCCAGCATCCGAGTAGTCGGCCAAATGCTCGACGAAAGCCTCGCGCTTCGAAGATTTAGACCTGGTTGTGAGGGTATTTTTAAAAAAGCACGCTCACCTTGGCCACATCTCGCTGTCTTGCCCTCTCTAGCCTCGTCTTCATCCCGCCGTCCAACATGACCGACTGGTCCTTCAGCGTGCGCTCAGAGGCCTTCCCAAGGAGCTCGAGAATGTTCTCCAAATCGCGCGTGTCGCGCGTATCGTTCTCCTTCTGCTTGCCCCGCGACACGGCGGAGCCCTGCCGCCGCGCATTCTCCATCTGCGCGAGCTTGGACGACTTGAGCTCCACGCGCTGGTTGTGCAGCTGCGGCGCGACGAGGTACAGCCGGTCGATGGCCATCGCGACCGCCTCCAAGTCGAGCCGCACCTTCTCGTCCCCCCCGAGCGTCGGGGAGCGCAGCTGCTTCGAGTCCTCCAAGCTCGATCGAATCGACGCGGAATCGTACTGCGGCAGGCTCTCGTGGTCGTCGTGGTACTCGGACGCGTCGTACTGCGGCGGAAGGTGCTCGAAGCGCTCCGTACGTTCCTTGCACATGGCGACGACGGATTCGAGCTCCTCGTCGATCTTGGACCACAGGAGCGCCTTCTCCACCGCGACGACAGGGGGCGTGTTCGGCGGGAGGGGCTTCTGCTGTGAGGACTGCCGCTCGACCTGCAGGTCGCTCACATGGCGCTTGAGCGTGTTGAAGAGGTCTCCGGGGGGCAGCAGCGGCTCGTAATCATGGTCCTCCAGCGGCATCGCGCGGGCGCTGGAGTCGGCAGCGTAGAGCGCGGAGAGACGGTTAAAATGGGACAGTAGCGAGACTATTGACTCTGCGAGATGGGCGTCAGCGGGCTCGAGGGTGTGCGACATCTGGTCGACCCTGTTCCGGAGCTCTTGGGTTAACGCGGTATCCGAGCTCCCTTGGATCTCAACCATTTGGTCGGGGGGGTCCCGATTGCGGAGATTGTCGACGAGGGTCTGCAGGGCGGACGACGACCGGTATTCGGTCTGTGGATCCGTGGGGGCCGTCGGCGACGAGGGCATCGAGTGCCTGCGATCCGGGACGATGGGATTCCATCTCGTAGGGCCGGAAAGCAAGTTGTTCAGCGTCATGAGACATGTTTTTTCGACATAGGCAATGGATGGAATTAGTTCTTGCTGGAAAGGGTTAGTCTGTTGGCCCCCGAGTACAGCATAGGGCAATTACCAGAACCATGGTCGAACTAGACTCGGAAGCCGGGATCGTGCGAGATGGTCCAGCTTCCACCTCGGTCGCTTCAACGCGGGTTTGAGGTTGCGGATTCTCATGTAGGAGTTCCCGAGGAAACGGTGAGGGAACAGAAGAGGTCAGAATAGGGTTCAACGCCTCCTTCTGCGGCTGCGTTGAGGTCCTCGTCAAGGTCGCCATGATAGACGCAAGTCTCGAAGTCGTTATTTGGCTGGGACAAATATACACCTCCTCGGCCCCAAAAAGTTAAGATTACACAGTAGATTACAGCTAAGATACGGTGACCAGAAAAATTCCCAGAAATACAGTCTATCGCTAACCGTCCATGTTGCGGTTAATCCGGATCGTTTTCATCAACCACATCCCGCTCCTGCCCTGCACGAACCCCTGCAAGATGCAGTCCGTGCCCAGGAAGTCCACGCGCTGCACACCCTCCTGCATAATCTCCACACGGTCGTCGCACCGCGCCCGATACGCATCAGTGATCATCTCGCGGTCCGCCGCGTCCAGCACCGTGTTGGAGAAATCCTCCGGGCGGATGGGCCGGTGCACCTTGTGGTGTATTTGGTGCAGGACGTCGCCGACCAGGACGCCGTTGGGCTGCGAGGCACGGACGTCGATGTACCACGGGAGCCGCGGGTGGTAGAAGCGCAGCCTGCGCACCGGGCGCGTCGTTGCGAGTTGGCACAGGTCCGTTGGATTGAACGGACGGCCTGACGTGGTGAGCAGCTCTAGATTCGTGGGGTCGAAGGGGTCGTCTGACCGCAGGTCAAAGGACATTATAGGCCGCCTGTTGGTGGGCATCAAGAGCAGAGGACTGAGATGGCAGTGTTCGAGATTAATCTTGATTCTATCTGTAATTGATTGATCGCGGTTAGGTGGGGCTGAGGAGAAAAAGAGAGAGAAATACAAGAGAAATACCTGATGGTGGGTTGGTTAATCGAGACAAACATCTAAAATGCCGCAGTGGGGGTACATAATCGTATCGCCAATCCGAGGGTCGTGCGGCCAAATTTTCACGGTCATACGGGTATCTTTTGGTAAACAGTACGGGCTGGACATCCGGCCCCGGGGTACTAGGCGTCATTGGCCGGAAGGTCAATGCTGGAAATGGAGACTGCCCTGGGAAGGGGGGCGGCAATGCGTGAGATGTCGGCGGGATGAAAGGAGATCCGGCGTTCCATGCGTCCCATGCAGACTGCATTGGCGTCGGGGTAATGGGTCCCACTGGCGTTCCGAGCTGAGTCTGACCGAAACCAGCGTCCACTAGAGAGGGGGGAGCATCCATCCATGTGGGAGGTGGCATCGGTTGCAGCCCCCGGAAAGGACTCTGACGGCCCCAGCTGGAAAAATCAGAGGGACGAGGCAGCCGATCTGTATCTTCCAATTCGGCGAATCCGTAGGACGCTGGGCTAGTAGGTGGAAGGAATACGCCGCCCCAAGGCGGCTGCCAAGGAGACTGTGCTCCCGGGGGCGGGGGAATGAAGCTAGGTGTATACACAGGCGCGATGGGCCCACTATCCCAAGTGTTCCATGGGACTGGACCGGGCGAGCGACGGAAAGTGTCTGTGTCTTCCAGCTCTGCAAACTCATAGTCACGGGTATAGGGCGTGTCTCTACATGAACTTGAGTTATATTCAAGGGCAAGCAAGGTCGTTCTACATACGGATATCTTGTCCTGCTTGAAGCTCGGCGTCTGGGGCGACCTCGATTATTCCAATTGTAGGCCATCGGGGGTTTAACAGGTAGGAGTCAAAGGGACGGAAAGACGCAGGAAGGAGGTGCGCGTGCCGAGGCGCATTGCTATATACATAGCTCTTATGTACAAATTGGGCATCTGTTGTACTTCTGTGGGCGTGTTGGAACGGGAGAACAAAAGAACGGAAAAGGAACCCTAACCTACTACTAAGTGTTGGCCACAGTCAAGCGCCGGTTTCCCCAAACAGACACTGTTCCGTCTCGCATCCAGTTCAGACAAAAACACGTAGCCCTCCGCTGCGAGTCCTCGACCATTTCCCCAGTGTGAGCAGCTTTGCAGACTGGCCAATGCAGTGCGCATCATTCGGCGACAAACTGGCTATAGAACCTCGCCATGAGGCAAAAGGTGTATGGAAGCATCAGCTGCATGAGAGTCGGAGGAAAGTCAAGCGCCGAACAGGACCCCGGCTAATAGGTGAGGAACCCAGACCCCAAACCTGACGAAAAGGGCCAAAATTGACATTTTGCCTGATCCCGAAACCTGACGAAAGGCCCCTGGCCTGGGGAACCCGGATCCCAAACCTGACGTGGATGCCTTGCTGAGTGGTTGAGTGTAGAACTTTCTGAGTCGTAACTTTGTTTTCGTTTTCGGAACTGTACTGCGCAGTTTCGATCTCAGTTGGCTACGTTTGTTTTTTGTATGCTACGTATATTAGCTATTCCTCTTTCTTATCACGTTCCGGACGTAACAAAAATCAAATCGCCGAGCGCGGACGAGGTCTCAAACTTTTTTTGTCCTGAAATTTTAGAATGCTTCCATATTCTATCATTGTACAGTATGATTGCAGCCATTACTTCATGACAAGCCACTTCCAGGTTTCAAACAAAGCACTATCATATCTTGCCACCCTTCACTTTTCTTTGCCGACTTGCATCTAACCCCAGTGTCACTGCTACCGGCCTCGAGCTTACGGTGGATGACGTGGTTCTATTCAGGGAATTAGCTCTCCAGAAGTGTCTTTTCCCATTTTCCCGCCGAATTTGAGCCGTTTTGACGGTTTCCTGATGATTTTGGGCATTTTTTAACCCTGTTCCACATTTCCTGACGAAAATTGGAAAATTTGCCCTTGCCAGTGCCAAACCTGACGAAAATGCCCAAAAAGTCCCAAAAAAAACCTGACTTTTTTCCAGTTTGGAAATCTGGGTTCCTCACCTATTAGCCGGGGTCCTCGCCGAACGCAAACATTGACAAGCGTTACTCGGAGGTAACCGGGATTTTGCGGTCCGTTTCCCGGATCACATGATCTCCACTTTCGGAATGCGCGTTGTTTGTCCGGGCTTGTTGACGAGCAGGGTTTGTATAAAACCACCACCACCTCGCGAACCAGCCTCTTTCTCAACCCCCATCTTCCACCCTCGCCCACCACCACCCCCACCACCACCACCACCTCAGCAACCCACCCATACCACACACAATGTCTGGCAAAGTTAGCGGCAAATCCAAGTCGGGCAAGGCTGCGGGTAGCGGCGATGCGTCCAAGTCTCAGTCCCGTTCGTCGAAAGCCGGACTGCAGTTCCCGGTTGGTCGTATCCATCGTCTGCTCAAGAAGGGCAACTACGCCCAGCGTGTCGGTGCCGGTGCACCTGGTGAGTCGAGTCGCGATATCTGCTTTGGACCGACTCTAACGCGTCTACAGTCTACCTCGCCGCTGTCCTCGAATACCTTGCCGCTGAGATCCTCGAGCTCGCGGGCAATGCCGCCCGTGACAACAAGAAGCACCGTATTGTGCCCCGTCACCTACAACTCGCCATCCGGAACGACGAAGAGTTGGGCAAGGTACGTCGACTTCGTCTCTTCCTCGACCTTCTGCCTAATGCCACCGCAGCTTCTCGGCTCTGTCGTCATCTCCCAAGGTGGTGTCGTACCCCACATCGACCCCTCACTGCTGCCCACCGGCACAAAGAGTACGTTTCTCTCACTCCCTTTCTCTTCCTTTACTCATTCCTTTGATAGAGGGGAAGGGGGCCGCGTCGCAAGAGCTATGAAGACGTTTCTCGCCGTCTGCTACATACTATTCCTTTATCCTTCTCGTTTTGTACCGGTTGTAACATCATCTTTATCATTATCTTTTAGACTGCCTTCTACACCCTTCTCTCTGAGACTACTGTCCGGCAAGACGGTCGCGTCGACCGAGCCCCTTGTTTCGAGTGTCTTTGAACCTGAATCAACGACAATATTATGCACGGTGTCCAAGCCTGTAAATTTCCTTCGGCTTTCTACACAAAATTTAACCCAACATCCACGCTCAGCGGCATTTGCCGACGCGTCTCCCATTGACCACAACAATGCCTGCATTTCCCCCAGAACTCCTAACCCCACCCCCGGCCCCGGCGCATCCCCGTCCCTACACCCTAACCCCCCACTGGACAATCTTCACGACGATATCCCTGCTCTCGAGGCATACTCCGTGGTAGCTCGCGTGGTTCCTGTTCTCCGCTCACGCACATCTTCAGCACAATCTACCTATTCCCTCCTACTAGCGCGCCCCCTGCGCAATTACGCAGTGTCGGCAGCCAGAAAAACCACTGCGAGAACTTCTCAAGGTCCCCGCAGCTCGCGGCCCTGTCAAAGATCTCCGAATCGTCGAGGGCATTGGCAGCGATGTCTGGCGCATGTTCCGCAAAAAGCTAGGTGCCGTGGATGATTGCGTCGGCGCGGGCGCTGGTCTCCGTCCTCCAGCGTCTGCGCTTGACGCGTTTCTCGATCGTGTCTAAGCACCACAGCGTCCTCTGGGACAAGTTGCCGCCCCGACTGAGGTCCGCGGTTGAAGACGTGCTGCACTCACCCGCGCTCGAGTCGGTCTGTATGCTCAGAATCGGCCCCGAGGATTCCCGCTCCGTCGTGTCAGTTTTGAGCGACGTCGCCGATGAAACGCTGAACGAACTAGTCACTGCGACGACTTCGTGAGCCTTTGTTGGTCGTATCCCCCAGATGGCGCCCTTGGCTGCAGTACCTGGCATTAAACGACAACGGCACCTCCTGGACACTGTCGGGCTCGAATGGGGATTTCTCCCGCCTCAGAACGCTCTTCGTGACAACGTCGAAGGATAACAAGAGGATTCCCTCGATGCTGGAACGATTGCCCGCAGAACAACGTCGTGGAAACGCTGAATATACACTATACAGTGTGTCAGCTATCCTCTTTCTCTTGTTTCTGAATCTGTTGGAATGGGTGACTTAACACGTCGGCGCGTCGGTGTATTAGATTTAGTTACCGGACTTGGCATGTATTGATGCAAGGGATTTTCACCCTTGCCTAACGCCGTCCCAGGTATGCAGAGTCACTACAATATTATCACCCTTGCCTAACGCCGTCCCAGTCCTTAGAGTGCTTGATTACTCGCGATACCTCGGTTACCCCATTACCCGTTTTTGACAGAATCATATGTGCTAATGCTCTCCGCTTCAGATCTGAACACTGTCTCATACGAAGATCTCAGGCTCGCGTCCCTCCCATGTCTGCGTTCTATTCGCATCTCCGGGAAGCTGAGCATCCTGGGCTTCACAGCCATCTACGTATCCCTGAGCGCATAGTATTCGAGGCATGCGCGCCACTCTTCCGAGAAGAGGATCCAGGCCACTGGCTTGGCTTTTCCGCTGCCTGCCAGATACTTGCTCCCGGCCGGACAGTTGCCTTGCTCTTGCTCCCGAGCGAATGCGGGTCGCAAGCCATGCAACGTGACCGCGAGAGGCTGGAAGAATACATGGCATCTTTGCAATGGGAGGGGGGTCGTTTGGCTGTTGGTGACCGAGGACGTGCTATCCGTGGAAGAGTGCTGAACGTCGCTCCTCTTTCCCCGCATTTGATTATGGCTGCTCATATCATTTCTACTAGCTTGCAGCACACTCGCCGATTATACGGAGCCGTATATGAGACTTTGATACCTCACGACATCGCCAAATCATTCTCAAGCTTGCCCAGCGGAGTCTTCGCCTTTCAGTACGCGGGTCACGAAAAGTGGGTGGGCTAAGGAACCATTGTTTCTCGATTTTTGTCATGGCAAGCCACTTCGGACCCAGCGAACGTCTTACAGTAGCTTTTGGTAGTCCACCTCCTAGTAGACCGGGTCGTATTTGCGACGCTTCCTCTTCACGACTCAGCCTGACGGTGGCTCGGTACTTGATTGGTACTCATACAGTCGCGCTTGAGATTTCGCTCGCTAGAGTATGCAACGGGTCTCAGAGCATGATTATAACTCAGTTATTTTATAAAAGTTACAGGAGGATTTCAAGCTCGAGCTGCGACAGTAGCGACCAGGGCATCGCCGACCTCCTCTGAAAGAAGGCTCCTGGCATCCGCATCGTTTTCCACGGTCCACTCGTACGCCTCGAGCAGAATATCGGCCGTCAGAGGCACGAAATGCGACGCTAATACCCGAATGATATTAGCGACCCGGGAGATGGCGATGCGGGTCGAGTCGTCGATGAACTGTACGTTTCGTCAGATGTGCACCAAGACGGGCACGCAAGCTCACATCATTGCGATTCGAGTAGACAGCCTCGGCGTCAAAGCCCTCCTCGCCCTCCTGCTCGCTCTCCTTGACATGTTTGCTCACCCAGATGTACCCGTTCAGCCCGAGGATGAGGTCGATGCCGCAGGGGAGGGTCGTGAAGTGCGATTTTAGCCGGCGGACGAGGATGGGCGGGATCGTTACGAGCTGGCCATTCCGGAGCTGGTGCAATATTCTATTAGTGGGATACTCAAGAGAAGGGGAATGAAGACGCCAAACTTTGCCGTATCGTAAGGAGCGCGTGTGCAGCGACATTGTGCCGTCCCCAAAAAAGGCCTGCACTTCCGCGACGAGGAGGTCCCCTTCCTCGAAGAAGTTGCGCATTTGCAGCTCGTCGCTTTCCAGTTTTCGGCGCTGGATACCGAGGGCTGAGGAGCGGAAATTATAAGCGTGAAGGGAAACGTACTTGTACACCGCCGGGAAGATTCACTGAAGATAGCATGAGGACGGCGTCCTGGCGGGAATTCGCGTCGACCTTCCACCGACGCGGCTGTACCTACAAGAGTATAAGCTTTATTCACGTCGATAACCGTCCAACTACACCTCCGTTATTCTGCCGACAACGAGATCCCCGACTTCGGGATTGTACCTGGTGCTCTGTTGAGATTTTGATGTGGCCACGGACAGTGAGTCCACACACTTTGTACGGATTGCGCGAACGGTAACAAGCTTGTTGACGCGCTCAATAGTCCCCGCAACAGAGGCTACGACCTCCTCGTTCTCGACATACGTGCCATGCCCACTGTTCCGCACGTTCATTTGAACATCATCGACCAGTAATCAATCCTCCGCACCGCATGTACGCCTGGGACGATGTAATCGACTCCCCGGGCCAGGTTATCTTTGATCCTCCGGCCTCAAAATCGTCGTCGTCGAGATCCATAGGCTCCTCGCCGTCGGGAGAATGTCTGGCATCGCCGCGGTCGGGTTGAACAGGGAAAGATGCGAAAGAA
This sequence comes from Mycena maculata, assembly GCA_029448575.1. Taxonomy (NCBI): domain Eukaryota; kingdom Fungi; phylum Basidiomycota; class Agaricomycetes; order Agaricales; family Mycenaceae; genus Mycena; species Mycena maculata. The sequence continues at coordinate 176,850 of JARJLG010000116.1, forward strand.
ATCATCTTCGAGGGAGAGATCAAATGACGCACCGGGAAGTTCGCCTTATTTACGTGTACGAGTACATACTTATTGAATGTACATGGCTTAACGGATTTTCTTGGTATCTTGATACGGTACGGTGCCGTGGCGAGTCTATCCAATATCCACCGCAAAAAGATAGCAATGAGGTAGATATATGTAGAAATACACGAGGTTCCAGTATAGAGTGAATAATGCATGCAGTCTAACAATATTAGGCACGTCGTATCAAGACCCGTGCGCCCCCGACAGCGAGGAAAACAGGGATGTCAGGTTCAGGGTCCAAGAAGCTCCCGACGAGCGCCGTCTCGCCCGTCTGCGGCACGTAATACGGTCGCTCTATTAAACGCTCCTCATCCTCGGCGATCAGCTTGGAATGCAGCTCCCGGAGCGCATCCGCTGAGGGTTCTTCTTCATTCGGGTTGGCCCCACGCCACATTCCGTGGAGCGTCAGCGTCTTCAACGCCCAACGATGCACGTCGCCCAGGTCAGGGTTGCGAATCTCGACAACACTCCTGGCGTCCACTACCCCGGGTAAGATCGCGGGGTCGGTTTCCCAGCCAGCTGCGCTGTAAGTATTCCCCATAGTGAGCTGGAAAACCCCGCACATAATCGGCTCGATCCCTTTGTTATCAAGTGCGCGCCGGGTCTGGTCGCGCAGAATTTGAGAAAAAAGAGCCGAAAGAGGTTTGGGATCGGACGCGATCTCGTCTTCTTCGTTACCGGCGAAGTCGTCGACGGCCGCGTGCAGTTCGTGTTGTAGCGTGTAACGGTCAGCAAAGACGGCGTTGACGTGGTTATGAATCTGCGTGACACGGGTTATCGATCAGTTCGGGAGGAATGAGGGCAAATCCAAAGAGACGCCGAACTCACAAGGGACAGGACGACATCATTCGCCACCCGGAGCGTGCTCCTACTGTCATAAGTGAGAACCCCGAAATCGTATAGTGCACTCCATGTCACGGCGGTGCCGTCAAACTCGCGAGGAACATCGTCGATTTCTACTGTGCCAGAGGCAAGAAGATCGATAAGTCCGTTGAGGGTAACTGTGTTAGGGACATCAGACTCCTCTGAAAGGAGCCCGAAGATTCCAGGCAAAAGCGGGAAAGATTTTGGAGCGAACGCCATGAGGGGTTTCCCAGATAGTTCAGCAATGTGGAGGATGAGCTGCTGTGGGTGGAGGACGGCTTCGCCGGTGCCATCCTCGGCCGAGAAGATATATTCACCACACGTGCGGCGCAGGTCAAGGATGGAGGGCGACTGGTCTAGGAATGTGCGGGAGAACTGGAGTGCCTCTTTTTCTGTGAAGCCACAAGAGAGCTGCAGGCCTGGGTCTACCTCAAGGCCCAACTTATGCAAGCTTGTCAACGTCGGGAAGCTCGGCAAGGCGAGAGTTCCTGTTACAAATAGCTTGGCGATAACATCCGAACCTGCGTGGAGCGGGGCCCAGAAATACGAATCTAGGAGACGCTCAATGTCCCGAGGGCCCGCATAGCCATCCTGGATTCCCGGGTATTCGAGATGCATAAAGGAACGTAGTAGGATGGGCGCATCATAGTCGTCCACACCGACGAATAGGGTGTAACTGCTGGCTCGAACCAGGTTCTGTCGTGGAATGTCAACCCTCGCGGAACGTGGACATTTATGGAACAAATTACTCACGAATACTTTTTCAAACAAGTCGACGGTGTTAGGCTTGTATCGGAATCTTCGGGAATGAGGAACGTTTCCGGGTCGCAGACTTGCAATTCGGTTGCATAATCTGTAATCAACCTCTGTAGTCTGAGTGCCACACGGCATAATAATGAGTTTTCGATCCGGTCTGAGACATCAAGGCCCGCGAAATCGAAAGAGAGGCAAAGATGCTGGCTATGATGGGGAATGGCATCGGAATTGTTGGTGACCACCGCGAGCGACCCAAAGTCTTCAAGGAATCGATCAGCCCTCTGGATGTCATAGTATCGGAGCAAAGTCGATAAAAAAGCAGTCTTGCCGAACCGCGGGGGACGTAAGAGGAGGTGGCGGAAGGTATCAGATAGATGGAGGATGGGATGCGTCTTATCGACGTACACGACCTCATGGTGGAAGCGGAAACTCAGGAAGCCGTAATTGTCCCAAGGCAACTGAGGATAGGTCTAGATCGCGTTAGCATGTCAGAAAATGTGGTGTACGGAAACTCACATCATAATCAATGGAAGTTCTGAGAGAACTTGTAGTGAAGGAGATGGGTGAAAGCGAGCGCGTCTTGGGGCGCTTTGGGTCCCGCTCACTTCCACTGCTGGAATCCTGCTCCTCGTCGTCGCTCCAAACTCGCTTCGAGTTGGGGGAGACAATGGGTGAGAGAAGCGCTGGATATTTCAGTTGAATTGGATAGAAAATAAGGAATCGGATATGCCTACCCCACACATCCTCCTCCTCGTCGATGAAATAGGGCTCGGCCACAACGTTTATACCATCTTTAATCGGATAGCAGGGAGTCATGATCCATTCTACGTCCTCCACATCTTCGTAGAGAGCTTCAACGTGTTCGGCGGCCATGGGTGCCACTGGAAGTGGTGGGAGGAAACAACAAACGCGTGTGACACTTCGCGATCACGAAAGACACGTGAGGTGACGTTGCGTGGGTCCAAGCGAACCCGGCCCGGGGGCCGAGTGGCATTGTTCATTCTTCTTCAAACGCCCATCTCGAGCCACTCATCTTCGCTATGAATCCACCTGAAATGGGTGCCATTTTGATAGCCCTCTACGACAAATATCATTGGCCCAAATGTATTCCGATAGGGATACAGACCAAGATGGAGCCTTGAAGAAAGCCACTGTTCGTAATTTAATGAATCAGGTTCAAAAAATCTATCGACGCCAAAAATGCGACCACTGCCCTGCGCCCATCCTCGTCCAGTCCGCGTGGCTAGTGGATCTGCCACGAAATACCCCTGTCCAAGGTCCACTGCAGAACAATTCAGCAGTGAATGCTCGATTCATGGAACCTGGATCCCCACTTTCCGAATATGTTGATTTTGATTCTCCTTACGATGCGAATGTGATTCGGGTGTTCATAGAGTCGACGTTTGAGGGTGAGTATCCGACCTCTGTGTTGTGCGGCTGGGGTCTCACTGACAATGACATCAGATATACCTCGGCCTCCATCTGAACCTATCAACGAACCAATCTGTTCAATTTGTGTCTCCCTGACCGACAAAAACCATCAGCTCAAATGTCACCCGATCGTGATCAGGACCCCGGCGTCAGTCTTGAGCAGCACGACTGCAGCACAGTTCATGTTACATGTCCAAAAAATTCATCAAGAATCAAATTGCAGCCACTGCCCCGGGCTCATCCTGGTCAAGTCCTCGTTCCTGGTGCGCGTTCTCGCACCTGCGACAGCAGAACTTTGTCTGCTCCCAGACCAACAGGAGCACAATCCAGGAGGAAACGTCAAATTCATGCAACCCGCTTCTCCAATGTCCGATTATCTTGATCCTGATGCTCCTGATGAGACGGGTGTGGTTCGTCTGCTCATAGAATCTACGTTTGATGGTGAGTCCACGACCTCTAAGAAGCCGTGCCATTGGCATCTAAACAACTCCATTAGTTCAGAGCGTGGTCAGTGAATCCCCCGAAAAAACGCCTACAGGAAATTACCCCGGAAAATTCTCCTCACGACAGCAGAGATTGGATGGCAAGAGACTCAAAGTTGACGTCCCATTCAAAGGGGTGCAGATTATACTGCCTATCGACCCCTCCAGTCTCATAAACATTCCTCCATCCTCATCCACATTTTCCTCCATCCTGGACACTCCTGGGTGTGTACTCGTCAACAAATCTCTCTATATCCCCGTGTTTGACTCTCTTCTCAGTTACCGCTCATGCATCGTAACTTTACCTTCCAGTACTGGGAAAACCAGTATCATGACAATGCTCGCTTCGTGGTACGATTTGGGACTGACGGCAGAGAGGCACAAAAAACTCTTCATGTCCCCCGATATCGGACCCCAGTTTGACAAAGCGCGGTCAGTGGTCGCAGACAATTCACAGTCACTATGGTCAGCACGTAGACACCTTTGTCTGCTGTTTGATCTCGGGGAGGTTCAGTTCTCAGGATCTACGGATGCCACCCACTGGTCACGTTTAATTGACTCGTATTGCTGCAAAGTCATCCGCCGATTCGTGGAGAAATACAAAGATCAACTTGGTTTTGATCAGTTCTCTCCTTACGAAAATAGGTCGCCCATTGAGATGGTCGAAAAAATTGTCAGTTTTCTTGAACACATTCTCCATAATAGTTTGCTTATCTACACCTTCTAGAATAAGACATTGAAGATGCAGTACAATTCCAATCCGTCCAAGCAATGCACACTCTTTGTCGGCCTCGACCACGTAGATGCTCTAATCCTCCAGTTTCTGGAAGCCATCATAAACAACGTAGTCACTGGTACCGAGGCCATTGATTCTCTCAAAGCAGTTTCCACGCCATTGGATTCCATGGCAAACACATTGTGGAGTTTGGCTGGTGCGGGGTACATGACCAGGTCGAAATTGCTCATCAACAGCAATCTGCCTATTCCACCCAGCTCGCCATGGATATATTGCAGAATATTTCAGTGCTCCCAAGTCTTTGAGGCGCCTTCAGAATGACCTCCGAAGACGTGGCTGGTGTCTTCTCTGTCCTTTCCAGAGGTCGCGTTCCAACTCGGGACCTAGATTTGAAGCGATCTGACTCGCAGTTACCTAAATATCTGGGCGTATTCCTCCCACCAATGCTCAGACCCGAGGACCGCCCCCTGCCAATTTATAGCTTCAAGCTAGTCCTGCATTACGCTGTCGAGGCTTTGAATATAGATGGCGACCACAAACCATTACCGACTTGGCACTTATTATCAGAAATCTCCAAGTCGCAGGTATGCCAACATTTCCTCAAATTCTCCACTCTGCGCAGGGAATGCCTGGTGTTTCTCTCTCCGGTTCATGCAATCAAGTGGGCCAAGCTCACTGCGATCTATAACAGCGAGGAAGCTCTTTGGATCGTGCTGTTTTCTGTCAGCATTCTGGCAGTAATAGAGCAAAGAAATCAGTTGCACTTCGCTCCACTTTGGGGGTTACAGCTTTCCAATGCATTCGCAAAACGAGAAGTACGTGTCGGTTGGATGTGCTCACGTTCTGATATTGATGTCCATTGGTGCTTTCAGCTCTTTTCACAATGTCCCCCCATCCAGAATGGCGAGCTTGAAGAGACCAGCAGGAATCAGCAGCTGAGATCGTTGCTAGGTCGAGACCCGACACCTTTCACCAATTACCTCTCCCAACGACTCGCGACTAGACAGCCTCGAGAGCTCTACAAAGCATCAGAGGCAGTCTTCCAAGCTATCATCGATGAATCCATGGGGGACTTAATGTACGCAGACAATTATTTCGGGCAGCTGGGCCTCATTACGGACGCCAGCAAGGAGAAAACACGGTATTTGGAATGGGGCGACATTGCCCCCGGTGAAAGCCGTTTTGGCTATCTTGACAGTTTCTTCTGTGGACTTCGCCCTGGGCATGTCATTGCCATTGAATTAAAGTATCTCTTGCTGTATGGCTTTCTTCATGTGGGGCATCACACCGATGTGCAGTGCACAGCAGCTATTCTCGAGGACCATACGTGCAGTCTCGAGCAACACTGCAAGAAAAAGGCCAAGTATTTACGGGGACTTTCCTTGGATCAACTTCGCAATGTGTGTTACTGCCGTTATGAATGGCAAACAAAAAATGTTGTAACACGTACCGTTGGCTATATTTTGGACGACGCCAAAAGACAGTTGGGATCTTATCTCAAATCTCAAAGCCATTGTCTCTGGGAATGCAGGCATTAATAGTGAGGGAATTACGCATGCCGACAGCAGGGTTAGAGCCAAACAATTGCAAGGCTAGGATGAGGTGGTAGGGATGATTTTCTGTGGTATAGGGGTGGATATCATAACGATCTGCCTGGATACTGAAGGAACCAGCTTCGAGTATGTTGGGAAGGCCGCAAAATCTATATATGATTAGGGTGTATGTGGTCGTTTTACGTACGGGTGGAATAATATGCATATTAGATACGTGAACGAGGCCCGCCCGAATGTGGTATATGAGTAACATAACACGACTTACCGTCCGACTTAAGCTTGAAATCTTGGTGTACATGCATGTAGTTAGGAAGGGCCACCAGCTCTGGCCATCTTCTTGTCATGGACTCTCTTATGATTGTGGTTGGCACGGCTCGCCTTGGATGTGTGGAAATAAGCCCCAGAAGGTGAACGTCACATGAGAGAAGGCACAAGCGAAGGGGAATCTCGCTGTAATCCGGTAGCGTACATGACGATGAGTACACTACTTTTATACTACTTGTGAGCGCTGCTATGAGTCATATCTATCACTACAATCTGACTTGCACTGGTCCAACGATGCGCCCGACTCATACTAACTGTATGTGACCACGCAGGCAGTGCCGGCGCTGTTCTCGCAGATGCCGAGCTCGGAACAGCTCGCACAGTCACTCCAATTCCAACACACTCCCTCGAGCTGTGAAGAGCTCGGGCGCTCAACACCCTCTCAGGCACTTCATCAAATCGCACACTCCCTGCATTCGCACTCCCTCAAACCAACCAACCAATCACTCCCTGGTTCCGCACTCCCTCAAACCTCCGAAACTAAATCCACCGACATCCGTTCAAATCCCGATGGGTGCATGAACCTTGGGCAAATGTTGCAACAGAGATGCGCCTCCACGGCGGCTTACACGATGATGGGATTCGGCACCCAACAGCAAGATCGACTATGCCTGGCAACCGCGACAGGTTCACATAGCGATGTGCGCCCGACCTGGACGACTTCCGATGCCCCGATACCACGAGGTCTTCTGATTGCCCCAGAGAACATGAGGACTTTTGACCGCGACCTGCCCTAGAGAACATAGGGGCTTCCGTGCCTTCGTCGTCGTGAAGGACTTTCGACATGCCTCGTTGTCGCGAGGACTTTCTCCCTCGTCATCGATGAGGGGTTTCTGTGCCTCCGTCGTCGTGGAGGGCTTTCAGCAGTAAGAGTCCGCAGACAATTCAGACGTGCCTCAACACTGTGAGGGCTTCCGAGTGCGCCCACGATGGGCGGCTTCGACCAATGCGCTGCGACAAGCGACTTCGAAATCGACGATAGTGACGTTCGTCGGTCAAGCCCAATGACTGGGCTGCTGCTGGCGTATTATAGACAACCCTGCCAGACCAGGGTAGAACCAGATTATGTGGAAATAAGCCCCAGAAGGTGAACATCACACGAGAGAAGGCACAAGCGAAGGGGAATCTCGCTGTAATCCGGTAGCGTACATGACGATGAGTACACTACTTTTATACTACTTGTGAGCGCTGCTATGAGTCATATCTATCACTACAATCTGACTTGCACTGGTCCAACGATGCGCCCGACTCATACTAACTGTATGTGACCACGCAGGCAGTGCCGGCGCTGTTCTCGCAGATGCCGAGCTCGGAACAGCTCGCACAGTCACTCCAATTCCAACAGGATGAATCTCAGCAAAGGCGAAATAATTGAAGGAAGGGTGCTCACGTTTCTCTAACATGATCTTCCATCCCTCCCGTTGCTCGTCAGTCCAACCTAAAGGAACCTGTGAATATTGATTCCATGAACAGAATCACTGTCACAATTTAGATGCTATCTAATCGTGACAACGCCTTATCTAAGCGCCTAATCAAGTGCTCGTCTATTTAAACACCAAGGCCATGCTTGAGTCATCAGTGATTGGACAACCAGGGATCGGGTTTCCACAGGAACATGCCGATGAAGCACGACAGATTGGTGATAGAACAGCTGACAGGTGTCATGCTGCGGACATGTGGAGTATGCATGGTCATTACTCAGAACACATGGCTTCAGGACGTTTCTTACTCAGAACACACAGTTCTGGCATGTTTGTTATTCAGAACACATGGTTATGGTACTTATTGCACATGGACACCCTATTGTATATATTATTAGCACTAGTTACATAGCCACAGTTGAACAGTATAAGTAGTGTAGCTAGTCTCTTGTATTCCTTAGTCTTTTATTCCATCATTCTTCAAGCCTCACTCTTACCGAGCACCTCCAATCCGCATTGTGCGTCCATTGGGTGTTCTTGAGCCTTGAGCGTGACAATCACGCAGCCTTCGAAACTGCTTGTGCCTTCTCTCTCCATGTCTGGGCATTATGTTCGAAGAGCTTTGGCCGCGAATATAAGCGAGCCCGCAAACCAAATCGGGACTGAGAGCTTCTTCATCCTCCTCTGCATCACCGTCTTCGCCACCACTTCCCCAGCGACCTTGAGGCGGTCGTGAACGGTGTCCATGTCGAGATCGCCATCTTCAATATCTCCCTTCATTTTACCCTTGCCACCGCCGGTCTCCTAGTCATCTTCTTTGTCATCGGGCATTTCTTCCGCTCTTCGAAGGATGTGAGCCTTCACAAATTCTCTGCACACTACCGGTCATAGTCCTGACGGGTGGAGCGGTACTCAAGGAAATCGACAGCCTTCTCTGCTGCCGACTGCATCAACATCAAGCACCTCGACTACGGCGGCTACAGGCAGTTTAAGAACGTGGAGAACGGGTGATTGGTCTGGGTCTTCATAACCTATCACGTTGGACGTGGTGCTTACCTGGGTCTCCAATCTTCCTTGCACACAGACATCTACTCGTTCATCTGCTCGACTCTGGTACAATTACAGGCTGAAGCTCTCAGTCGCAGTCATGACGATTATGTTATCGAGAAGGCCCGCTCGATCATGGAGGAGGTCCGGGTGCACTTGCGGCCGGGCTCACAGGACCCACAGGAGCCAAAGCAACACAGGCAACATTCCGCACGATCACAGGGGAGGTCTCGAGGGGCAAGTGGGATCGCCCGGGTTCTTTCTTGGAATGGTCTCAACAACGAGTGTACGGTCACAACTGACCTCTTCGCACTGATGACTCGGAGAGCAGCACCAGACGCAAACGGCGGTGACTTCTGGAAGGTTTGGGACTACACTGGTCCACTGGTGCAGCTTTCACCAGAAGACCCTGTCCCATTCTGTTTCACAGTCGACAAGATCAAGAATGGCAATGGCTGGAAAGTGACTGATCGGAGGGAAGGGGAAGGACGTGGCTTTCTGCAACGGGAAATGGATAGAGATTTCGATTTCTCATTCGCCTTGTATCAGCTGCCAGAGTGGAAACAATTTTAGGTTCAAATGGAAGCACCACAACATGATTGTTGGTACGCAAGTGCGCGTTGTCATGCACAAGCGTCACCTCCAAGTGCTCGACTCTCCGGGCCAGGTTATCTTTGATCCTCCGGCCTCAAAATCATTGTCGTCAATATCCATAGGCTCCTCAGCGTTGGGAGAATGTCTGGCGGCATCGAAGCCACAGTCGGGTTGAACAGGGAAAGATGCGAAAGAAATGATTTTCGAGGGAGAAATCAAGTTTGGAACTCCGCATGTCGGTCACGCGATGGCATCACAATGACGTGTCGGGAAGTTCGTGTCTTGCCGTGCAACGTCCAGTTACGAGTCCTATTGATGAAATAGGAATCATTATTATTAACAGGGGGGGGGGGTACTTGTGCCTTGAAACGTGATTTGTCCGTGACCAAGCGTGATTTTTTCCATCTCCGTTTGTTAATGATCCTCGTTTTTCGACCCTTATAGAAAAATCATGACTTTCACGCGGCGTGGATCTTTCGTGGATCTCTCCTTTTATGTACATTTTGCCATCAGTCGCCTTTTATGTGCTGGGTCTACTCGTGTCTGTTCATTGTTGTCCGTTGTGTTCGTGTTTCAGGTTTGTGACACGTGCCTCTTCCGTTCCTTCCAGGGTTCCGGCCTTCCGTGTCAACACAACGCAACACTTCCTCCAGTGCACCCTGTAAAATGGCTGCATAACATCTTTGTCTTGGGATGATGTTCTCATGTCTTTGGGAATACATCTTACTATTCCATTTAGTTGGCCACCCAAGCATCTCGGCCTAATCCTCAATCATTACAAGCAACCTAGTACCCATGCCAAACTATGTCAGAACAAAAGCATGCATCCTAGGAAAGATTCAAGACCCCAAGTTCCCTAATATCCCAATATTTGAGTTGGCAGTGAATTTATTTTGCCTGACAGTCCAACATGGCCAAACAACCAGCTAGTTGGCCACCCCACTAAATGGTGTGTTGAGCTCTCAAATGGCAGCCAACTGCACTTGCAATCAAAGAGGGAGGCTATATTTATATTGACTATTTGACATAGTTGTGGTGTTTATCTGAGGCATGCAAAAGAATAGAATATCTGCTTCTGACTGATAGGGAACCTCTGAAAGAGCATCCTACCAGTCAAAAAAACCCGAGATAGGCCACATTAATATCAATGCTGCTTATTGCTGTTTTCATATATAATGATACACCATGAAAGAAAAAAAAAGTTTCGACGAGTGAACACTCAAGGTCCGGGGTTCGGACTGGAGATCCACCATCATTTCCATTTCAAGCAGATCCAAACAACGTGTGATTCGCGTCGCGTCGTCATTTTCTCGGTGATTTTGACAACTCTTGGGGTGAATTCTTTTCAGAAAATAAGTTTACATTGCTCCTGAAACCCTGAGGTATTTATTAGGCTCCTTCAAGTCCTAATTGCTTCCTGTTTACTAGAATAAATTGAACTGTACTCAAATTAATATTTTCACTCTTCAACATGTTAGAATAGGAGAAGGTTGTGTAGATAGAGCACACTCTTGACAATACGAATATATATTGGAGGAATCACATGCTCAACTGTCTACTTCTTGGTCCCTGTTCCATTTATTGGAGGTAAGCATGGTTCATTGTTGAATTATGTTCACAGTGTAGAGCTTTAATTTGGGTGCCAATAAACATAAAAATACAAGGTATGGAACCACATTGTTCTCCTGCAACCAAAAGAACTCCCTGCCTACACCTAAAAACCTGCATAAAATCCAGAGTATTCAGAACTCAGTTTACTTGGACATAATGCAAGCCAAAGCCAAATATAAGGGGTTTCATTGAATTTATGACAGGTTATTTAACCTTCAGGAATTTTTCTATGGCCAATTTATGTGTTTTGAGCCTGGTGGGAACAGCATAACACCGACGCGACAGTGTTGTTTGGTCAAGTTTGAACTGAAAAAGTGATGCCAGCTGTCCGGTCTGAACCTGTGATCTAGGGGCACCTGAGCTCGAAACTTTTTTTTTTTTTTTTTTCACAATGTGTCATTATATATGAAAATAGCAATAATAGGAATTACTGAGATGTACCTAGACACCCAACTCTGTTCCAGGATGCTGGCAGTTGGAAGCCTACTGGCCAGGCAGGAAATACTGAGGATGAAACACTGATCAACAAGTTCACAGTTTATTCTGGAGAGTGGGTGCAGGGCACGTATGAGGACAAGACGGTAAGACAGAGGTTATACTCTGCTCCCACAGTATGCCTGGCCATAACTCTCAAGCCCTGGCCTCCTAGCTTCCAAGTGGCCAAATAGTACATCTTTCTGCCACCAAACCATTTTTTTTATTTGCCAGAATCAGAAAATTTTCATTTTTCAACCAAGTAGTTCAGAAATGATTTGGATGATCCTAGAAACGGGCTTTGGCTTGCATTTCAAACTTATTTTCTTGAGGCTGAGAAGAACAAAGTGTTGAAATCCTCTGGGATAGAAAATTCAGAGTCAAGGGCCATCTTACATCATCACACACCTCCCCCGAAATGTGTTTTGAGTTACCAGGATATCTAGATACCTCTCTGACTGACCTTCTTTTGCTTAGAAAAAGATGCAGGTTGCTGAGGTCCGTGGCCCAAAGTCAAGCCATGCAACAAGCCTGAGGAGGGCATGCCTTGACAATGTTGTGTTTAATCCACTGCTTGGTGGTACTCAATTTCATAAAATAATCTCAATGTTTTCCATCCAGTCAAAAAAAATGCAATGGCTTACTCTGTGAGGATACTTCAGCCCAATGCAAGCTGGTCGACATGCTAACGTTGATGGAGTGAGCTTTGGGCTGCACCAGAAATGTGCCCAGAGAGGCCCAGAGATGTGTATGTTACGCCCACAGAGACAACAGTAGCAGGCTATGCTGCTTGCCGACCTTAACTGCTTTATTCTGTTATGCAAAGTAATTACTTAGCAGATTCTGTGAGGATATTTCAGCCCAATGTGAACTGGTTGATGCACTACGTGGTGGAAAAGTAACTGTCGCTTGCGGGATTGAGGGCAACTATCATCAAATGGCCACCCAAACTGTCACTTGCTTGAATCCAGCCAGTTTCTCCTTTAGGTGATTTCGGAGTTATCTGCAGGCACGATGCAGCTTGGCAGTAGCTCATGCTTTGGTAGGATTCTGTTTTTGATACAGATTGAGACGGAAAAAATGTTTGGACCTTTTCCTTCAATTCCAAATTTAATCTCAAATGAAAACCGGTTTCATGCTGGTCCACATGATGTCATCGACTTTCCCATCAAAGACATGCATGCATGGACAATTCCGGTCACCGTGGGTCATCCTACTGCCAAACTGAAGTCACTGAAAGGAATATTTGGAGTGTTATGCTGCATCAGAGTATTTGTGAAACCTGTGTAGAATATTATTTCCAGTATCCTTTGTTTACTGTATGTAAGAAATGAAAGTGAAAGACACTACGGTAAAAAACATACTAATACTTATGGTGGTCTGTGTGCACTTTTAATGATCCTGCATAAATGCATATGTTTCCAGGTTATTTTCAATAATCTCTTATACAAATGAGCTTGATTAGTCATAAATGTCCGAGACAAATGCTAAGACAAACAAAGGAGACAAAGCTCTCCGCGACTCCCTGCTTCGTCCACAGCCTCTCAACACCTCCCTCATTGACTTCATGTAACCCTGACATCTGGACACACCTGGACAACACTGAGGACACTTGGACTAAGCACAACAATCTCGACATCCTGAATGTGCCGCCTTGCTCACCACGACTCCCAGACACCGCTCAACCTCTCCAGAGCCTTATTGTCCATTCAATTGTGTTGAAGTAGTGTCCTATTTTCCCTCAAGTAAGCTTACATTGTATATCTCTGGGCTAATACACACTTTTTTGTTCTGTTGGTGGATTAGACTTGGCCAGTTGCTGCTCCGTGTTTGCCCGCATTACGCCCATCACGTAGGTCGTAACCGTCTCTTGGAGGGATTCAGGCCGTCACTTTGTGCATCTACTCATGGATTTCCAACTTTTGGTCTGGATCCTGGTGTTTCTGCTGCTGCTCTTGAATATGTGTGTGTGCTATTTCTTCTAATGAAGCCTTTCAGTACAATGTCTTGCCCACCCTGTCGACTTCAATGGTCCATTGTCCTGAGAAATTTGTCTGAAATGCTCGATGGACCATGATGCCATCATTATATTCTGTTTTGCACTCTCCTCGCCTGTCAGCCTGCCATCAGGCCCTCCAAGACTTAATCAATGACATGCCACTGGGCTCCTCTGTGCTGGATCAGCACAGTTTGGCTTTGCAGAATACTGATCACAAGCACCAGATAGCTTGGCAAGAAACCCCGAGTCGGTGTTGGTGTCGTGTCCCAAATGAGAACCGGGCAACATCCCCGACACTTGGACTATCTAGACCCCAGGTACAACGGCCTCAGGTGCGCCTGCTGTAACTGTCTCCAACTAACACTGATAATTCTTCAGGGGCTTAACAATGAATGGACCCACTCCCAATGGACAATCCATCATTCAGTGTGGATGATGTTGACGTAAGGCTGCACAGAGGCAAGTTGCAATGCAGCACTGGATCGGTCCACTGCGCAGTGCGAATGACGATGACGTGAGGTGGAGCAGATGCAAGTCAATGTGACCGCAGGATCTGATGGCCTACCAATTATGAATGCGTGGTTGAATGGGCAACGTGAATGACAGTGCCGTGAAGCTGAACAGCAGGTTTAATTCATGCAGGACTGGCTGCAGGTTATAATGTCTCTGACCAAATGATATATCTATACTGTGTAATGAACCTCAGTTGACACTGCCTACAGTTGGCTGTTGTGCATTCAAACGATGGGGATCATTTCTTCAATGTAAACAAGGACACCAGGACGTGAGGAACCAACCATAGGTTGGTGACGAGCGTCCCCCAGTTCAGCAACATCAAGGCACATGGATTCTGGAAATCTTTCATGACGTTGTTCCATTACACCGACTTTATTGACCGTGCGGAGCACGGGTTCTTGCTAGTCCTGCACAAATGTGTGCATCTCCTGGTGACTTTCAATGAAGAGATAGTACTGGCCTTGTTCTGGGCTCTCACTTGGATGGGCTTGGCCTCATCTGACAAGATAATGGTGTAATTTCACCGAATTTCACTGCATTGGGCTGATTGGGAGACAAAATGGGACTAGGATTATCCTAATAACAGCCTCATGGATATGATAGTCCCCGAAACATTGAAACAACCTCAAAAACATAATTTGACCTGAATTTTTTTTTGTTTTTGACTCAAGCTCAAGAATATCCAGGGTTGAGAGTCTTCTCCCTGGATGCAGTAATATTTTGTTGTTGCCCAAAACACAAGAAATATGTGTATTTATGCAGGATTATTAAAAGTGCACACCAACTACCATAAATACTTGTTTGGAGGATTGAATGTCATTTAGTTCTCTGTTGCTTATAATTGGTTTTTCAAGCAACCGCAACACATGAAACATCAAAGGAATCCATTTTCGAGACTGCCAATACCAAGGCCCTCCGGGCACCTCCTGGTACCTTGTCCTGGATCTCAGCCATAAAATTCATATAGACCTGAGAAGGAATGGCCTGCTCGCAAGTCTTGTCCTTAGCCAACTTGCCTCCCTTGCTGGCTAGATGCTGGAAAACCATTCAACAGAGATGAGCTGAGCTGTAAAGAGTAAACAACTCAGAAAAATTAAAAGAAACATGGCAGCCAATCAGAAGACAGGAAATTGACTTTAATTTATTTAATATCAGATTTCACGGTGTCTCGGGAGCTCCAGTATGATTGGACACAGAGGACATTTTGTGTTTGAGACCTGATAAAAAAATGCTATATGGAATGTAAAAGTCAGGGGCCCAGCCTAATTAGCCAATGGAGCAGACCTCGAGGCTATGCCTGATACCTTTCCAGCTCATTTAGGATCTAGATGTCTTTCTAAGTAAGAAATATATGTCAATTTGAATATCCCACCAGTCCTGATGCTGAATCCACATGTTGTAGTGGCCGAAAAATGCTGCCTTCGACCCGGAAGATTGCCAAGACATCCCACAATATATGATGGGTGTCTTAATCCCTCTTGTGTAGGAATACCCACTCACATTCAGCAGATAAACCCAATTGGATGTACTTGAGCCCTGTTTCCTCAACAAGTTTGTGACTCCTCCCACAGTTTCAACTCTTGACCAACACACATAAAAGTGGAGGTAATATCCTACACGGCTTACCCAGATAATATGATGACACACAATGCTCCAGACCGTCCTTTAGATTATTTCAATCCTTTATGCTGTGTTGTTAGGACAAGAATTGCCATGTCGGCCCGAACTCGTCCACATGTGCACATTATTTGTTCATGCTTTGATGATAAATTTGATATTGGCTTGCCAGCATCTGGAAGCTACTGAACCACGCAGCGACGCTTGTTTTTTTTTTCCCAAACATATTTTGCAAGAAGGATTAGATCCAAATATATATTTTTTCATCTCAATCTGTATCACAAACGGAATGCTACCAAAGCGTGAACTACCGTGAGCCTACATCATGCCCATGGAAAACCCCAAAATCTGGCCCAAAGGAGAAACTGGCCGGATTTGAGCAAGTGACAGCTCAGGTGGCCGTTCCATGACATATGCCTAGAGATGTGAGACAATGGTAGGGCCATGCTGCTTGTCGGTCTTAACCGCTTTATTGGCTGAACCTGGTTTAGCTACCCTGGAGAAGATAAATTTTGTTCTCTTTTGCTACATGTACAAACAAAAATTTAGTCAGACAACATTGGTCATCGTGAAAATAAAACTGAAAGAAAATGGACAAGACAAAAAACAGCAAATCAGAGCACAGGGATACATTCTTCAACTCCTTGCCTTGAATTCCATGTGCGGGCTTATTCCATTCCTTGGAACCAAAGAGACTCTAAGTTCAATTTTATGACCTTAGTCATTTCTGCTTTGCTAGTACCTGTTGATGTTTGGAGATTTTCAGACCCAAGTCTCAACCGACTGGCTGACTCTTCACGAAAATTGATACAAGCATTGAAAGTGCCACTGGTACAAAAAACCCATGGGTACACTTCTCTGCTTATCTGTAAATACAGTGGTTGAGTTGAACACACAGACTGACCACATAATATCAAATGCCACAAAGAAAGGCAGTAACTTTCTTTGTTTGTCTCTTCTCCCGTTCATCATTACCTCCCCCTTTGCTTAGCAAAATGTTTCCATCTCACAGGTTTCTAACACAACCCTTATAAAAGGTCATCCATATTTTGGGCTCTCCTCACCTCCTTTCATCTTTACTTTCTGCTGCATGGCATCTCTTGGGACTTACCACAACCATATCAATGCGAACGGTGGCACCATATACACATGGATGTCATCCAGATGCTAGAATGATCTGAAGCCACCAACCTGGCCTCCCACAACATTGACAAGACCTTTCCAGAAAATATGGCAAATATTTCTTTAATGAAAATGATCCAAATTCACTGTGAACATCGTTGCTGAGGTTGGGTCAGAGGAGGCACCTGGGTTGCTGGCTACCCCAAGATTCACATCTGTGCCCCTGCTGGGGCTCATCAGCTCACACAACTTTCAGATTTTAGAAAAAATATATAGAGTCAATAAAATTTCTTTTGTTGCTTACTCCGATTTACACTTTAGTCTGTATACCAGCGTGATGCATTTCAATTGCCTCTGATGCAAGGGCACCCATATATGTTTGATGCACCCATTTTCAACCTCTGACCAGGTTCTGGCGTTGCGCAGCGTGAACTGGGGTGTTATCGGATTTCTTCTGCTCGACGATTTCAGACCAGCAATGTATTGGTGCTGCAAGAAATAGAGCTTTAGAATGGAGCAACACAGTATTTTCGGAGGTGAATGCGTAGAGTTCCCAGAGAATTTCGCGACTCTAACTACTGGCTTGAGTCTATTTGATGCGCAAGCGTGCTGGTAAACAATTGCCGTGGTATAACATAGGGACACAGCTACCTGATGAGTCTTTTGACGAAACATTGCTGCCTACGCTGTGGTCCTGTAACCTGCTAAAAAACCAATATTCTCATCCTCAGGTCGTCATCGCTCGCTCCCACCCCAAGAACTGGCCAGCTAGTAAATTGGTACATGTCAGCCACTATATTCCGAAATTCTCGGAGTCTTGTATTGACAGCCTATCGCTGACTCCTCTGGGCCGCACTGCATGGTCATCACAGCCAGTGTTCCTACCAGAGCTCCTACTGAGCTCGAAGAAAATTTCTGTGACTCTGTGGCTACACCCAACAAGATGGTTGAGCAGAAGAAGTTGAGCTCAAAGAGGTAAACGAACATCTGTTAGTTGCCCATTTACGTAGCTGACTCCTACCAGAACTTTAGCAGTATTACTGAACAGGTCATTCGCCCAGACACCAGGCAACATTATGTTAATTTGTCTTCCACCTACCAACAACGTAAGTCTTACCACTATCCACAATGTTAGTCTACAACCCATCCAATATCCTATTGCTCATCTTATAAAATCCCTCAATGGCAAAAGGCACAGCTCCCACTACTCCTACTGTCTGCCTGAGAAATACCAAGTCGAAGAAAGGGAAGAAACCCTAGGCGGAAGACGTGGAAATGGGCAGTGGGTTGTCAATTGATCCCACAAGGCAGCAGAAGGTAAAACTCATATACTACATCATCTGTCATTCTGACGAGATGAGTAGATCACAAAGTTGGGGACGTGTATGACCTGAATCTTCTTTCCAAACACGCTGGTCTGTATTTTGCGCATCAGAATGCCATGCTTATCCAGCACAATATCCAGGATGAAGACAAGAAGCTCATCACTCCTCATGAGCTCAGTTGATGGAAGGAATGATTTCGGCACTTTCATGTGAAACCATTGTGTATCAAGATGATCCTTCTCCTTCCAAGGTAAATTTTTTCTTTTTTTCTGTTCCATTGTTGTATTTTTTTTCCCCAGAGACATACCACATATACTGTTATATCCATGCAACATCCCAGAGCCTCCCGTCAACCTTCCGGTCGCTCCGGTAGGTTCCGGAGCTCCGGTCATATCCCGGAGCCTCCGGACCTTCCGGAAGCATCGGGTTTTTACGCAATGAAGGCTTACTGAGCGTTTCCCGTTTACCCGTCTTCTTATCTTCCTTTTAATTGTCTCACAACATATCATCAGTCCTCATGACTTGTCTTATTGTCATGAACCACTCTCCTTCCTATTTGGGAATACAATTAGGTATTCCATTTAAATACTACGTCTTTACTTCATGTACTTCAGTTTGATTATTAACGTTAATCGTTGCCTGGTTCTTCCTCTTGATCTGTGTCGTCTTCGTACCTCCTTATCACCTCCGGTACCTCGACTTCCGGTTATCCGTCAGTCAAGGCGTTAGCTCACCCTTAACCCCCTGTGGTGTTGCTATCCTTCCTTTATACTGCACCGGACCTCCTCCGGGCTTTCCGGTACCTCCGGTCCTAACCGGAGCCTCCGGAACCTCCGGCCCATCTTCCATCTCGTTCTAGGTCCATTCCGGCACGGTATATAACAGTATAATCAAACTCCCTGTCTTGGCTGGCAATTATGTCTTATTCTCCCTCCGGCACCACTCCTCTTGTCTTTACATCGCTAGTGGACTCTCCGCTGGGCGTTGAGGAGTGTCACCTTGGTCACAACACTGCCACACCTTGTGATGCCTCGGAGTCGACTTCGTCCTCCGACGTATTTTCTGCCAATCCATGGACCCCGTACCCTGTTCCGGGTACTTCCAGTCCAATCGGTCCATGGAGCTCGGGTTTTCATCAGGTCTATACCGGCTTTCCACAACCCTTGGCGTATCCTCCGGAACCTCCGGTTCCTGTTCCGGGAATCTCCGGAGTGTTCTCTGGAAGCGCTGAGACCGGGCAGACTTATCCCGTCCCATCCGCTGTCTTCCATCACTATTGCCAACCGGTACATCATATCCAACCACCGGTGGATCCTCCGTCGTACTCCGGTTCGTCGGACTACGGTTTCCATGGCACTCATGACAGCATCGGCGGAAATCTTTCCCATCACACCAATCTCCTTTCATCGCGTCCTCCGAGCTCATCTGCGTTCACGAACGGAGTTCCGGATATCATTCTATACTCCTCCAACGCGGCTCCTCGTTCGCTCCGGTCTAACCTCCGGAATCCGGAATTCTTCTACGGAACCGATCCCTCGAAACTCCATCCCTTCCTAGCCCAATGCTATCTGCATTTTGCGGAGCGTCCTCGGGACTTCCGCACGGACGACGACAAGAACTTATTCATCTTGTCGTTCCTCCGGGGTGACGCTGCACGCCTATTCGCAACCTCCGGCCCGCAGCAGGAACTTCCATGGCAAGGGAATTTTTCCTTGTTCATCATGGAGTTTTTCGACGTATTCGGTCCTCCGGATCCGACCGGCGACGCAGAGGATCAGCTCCGACGCCTCCGGATGAAACATTCCGACCGGATCATCCCATTCCTCGCAAACTTCGACAAAATCGCTTCTCTCCTCGATTGGAGCGATTCCGCTCTCAGTCACGCTCTCCGCGCCGCTCTCCCTCTCCGGATCATCTCGGAGATGGATCAGTACACCTATCCGAGCTCTTTAGCAGGTGTCCGCGCAATCGCACGCCGTATCGACTATTGGTACTGGCAGCGAATCGATGAAGAGCAAGGCGAAGTCAAGGATACTCAACTTCCGGATGATTCCGGATCCCTCTTAGGGGATTCCGGCAGTTCCGATTTTGGCACCCTGTCACCGGCACTTTCCGTCCTCAGTTACGCGCCTTTCGCACCCTCCATACCGCAGTCCGCAGCACCGGAACGTTCCGGTCGAGCCTCCGGAGTCCCCGGGGCTCGTCACCCGAAGTTTCCGGAGTCTGTCAACAAGCTACTCGGTAAAAACGGAAGGATTCTCCCTGCGGAACACGAACAACGGAAGGTCCAGGGTCTTTGCATGTACTGCGGAGGCTCTGGACACCAAGTTGCCGAGTGTAGGAAGCGTCCGGCTCATTCCGGCGCAACCTCATCTGCCAAATCCACCTTTCCGACCAATATCAGTGCCTAACTGACCAGCAGCCTCGAAAACTCGCGCTCCGGTCGTCCGCGTTGGCCCCCGGAGGCATTTCCGAGTTCATCATAACCACGCATCCATTCTTTTCCACTCTCATGACAGTCCCGCTCTCATGAGCCGGATCTATGATCTCATTATCTCTATCATCTCCAAATTTGCCATGGGTTTCGACTTCCGACCGGAGACTCCCTCTATGATCCGGATCTGTTTTTGTTTACTTATCTGTGAATCTATGGGTTTTGCTCCATTCGCGGAAGTTCCGGACATAATCTCCCCTCCGGATCTCATCGGCATCTTCTTCCCTCTAATCGGCAGCCTCGTCTGTCATAATTCCATCATCTGGTGATGTTCCTATTCGGAACTCGGCGTCATCGATTCTGATTCCCCATCAATCTGGTTCCTGGATACCGGCAAACTCCACCGTATCAATCCGTTGATTGACTAGTCGGAAGTTTCCAACTGATCTGTTCCTTATTCACATGGGGCTTAGTGTGCACACGACCGGCAGCAATGTCGGATATTGGTTCGGTACCCAATCACGGGTAGAGCAATGCTGCGCCGGAGCTCCGACAACCTCCGCTGCTCATACCGACAATTTTAACGCCATCACCTCAAGTCCCTTCGGTCTCATCGGCCTGCGTGCCATCGTTCCTCCGGAACGTCATCCCGTTCCTCCGGAACATCCCCGAGACATCTGTCTCACCTTTTCGGATTTTGACTCGTCACCATCTTCCGGACGTCCTTCCGGACACTCTCCGGTTTCGGACATCGTCCCGGATACTCTCCGGACACCTCTCCGCTCACTCCGGTTGTCTCGTCGACATCCGTGGAGCACTTTACTTCCGGTAACCTCCGGAGCAATATTGCTCTGTATAATCTCCGGTCATACCCCGAGGCTATTCGCTTCACGGTCCTCCGGGCGTTCCGGCATTTGCTTGGCTTCCGCTCGCGGATCGCACTTCTCAAGAGGGCAATTAACCTCTTTCCCGATTTTACATTTAGGCTATTAGCCTTATTGTTCATCCTCGCCCTTTTCGGTCTTCGCCTTTCAACAATCATTTCGAAGTTACGCCATTTCTTGGGCTCCGTGGAATTCGGATCAATTTCCACGTCGCAAGTCAGGAAACTTTCCTTGTGCATCCAAAACTCCTGTTCAAACCTTTCGACCAATGTCCTCCGGATTCACTTCATTTATCATGGGCACAACATCTGCATCTATTTCGGAGCCTCCGGAGACTTGCATTCTCCTCCGGCTTCCTCCGAATCTTGCCCTTGATCTCACCTGTAGTCCATCGTTCTCCTCCGGGTTACAAGTAGACCATCTTCCGATAATCTCGGGAGACCCGACCGCCTCTGGCTTTTCCGGGTCACCCGTAGTTTCCTCCGATGGCCCCCCGGAGACCTATGCTTTCCTCCGACTTCACCGACTGCCTCCGGATTATCCAGTCCACACGTTTTATCGTAGGTCATCCTTCGATGACCTCCGGAGATCCGTGTTCTCCAACGGCTTACTGTCAATTGTCCTTGACGTCTACGGATTACTCATACGTTATCCTCCGGTGGCCTCAGGAAACAGGTTTCAACAGTCCTACAAGAACGTCTCCGGGACTCTGTCCGGAGATCTCCAATCATCTCCGGATTCTTTCCGATATGGAGTTCACACATCGTACAAAAAACGAGATCATTCGCTTGGCAGCAACTTCGAAACCTCCGGTTCTACCGTTCAATTATCCCACCTTTGATTCCTCCGTTCCAGCATCATCGTGTGTTTGATCCGGAGGCTCCGGACACTACGTTATTACCGGAGCCCCCAGACC
This sequence comes from Mycena maculata, assembly GCA_029448575.1. Lineage (NCBI taxonomy): Eukaryota > Fungi > Basidiomycota > Agaricomycetes > Agaricales > Mycenaceae > Mycena > Mycena maculata. Next base: position 199,022 of record JARJLG010000116.1, read on the forward strand.
ATCCATTTTCAAGTGCCATTATAGCACTCATCGATGTCTGCATTTTCGGAGTCAACGTCTTTGAACCGGACGTACTTGGCTTAAAGAATTTTTCGGGCACCTGGAGCTTTTCCATCAAATTTCGCCTTTTCCATTCTATTCTTTGGCGACCAGCTCCACCCATTCCACCTCCATGTATCTTCGGAAGTGGTGTTCATCCGGTCGTATTCCGAGTTCGGTCGCTCGGACCTCTCGGAACCTCTCGCCACATCTTGGAATCCTCGCCTTGCGGCGTTCCGACGCTCCGAATCAACCTCCGGAATCTCCGATTTCCGGAGCTCTTCTCCGGAGCCCAAGATTCCAAATTCTGAGTTACGACCATTAATCCCTATCGCTCTCGTTGCAGTCGAGATTTCTCCTGCTTTCGAGCTGTCGGGATACTTCGATCCTCCCACCTTCCGGTGGTTCTCTGGCCTTTCCGGGGCTCTCCGGTAATTTCCGGAGTTCTCCGGCGCTTACCGGAGTTACTCAGAGGATGTGGAATTGTCGGCAGACGATGGGACGTCTACCCTTAAGAGGGGGATAAGCCTATAAACACTCCGATAATTTTCAACTTTTCTTCGCAAGAAGTGCAGACTATTGATCAAAAAGTCAGCATACCACGCGGAAAACATCCTCTCAGTCCATGTCGTTTTGCCTTCCTCTCTGCAGACGGCACAATTGCGCTCGCTATTCGATATCAGATCCAATCAACCAACTACCACTACGCATTCCAGGGTATCATTCATCGGTATTCCGGTATTCCGGTCTTGTTCCGGACATCGTTCACCCTCCGGATCATCCACCAATTATCCAACCGGTACCAGAACCATCCGACAACCCTCACCCATGCATCAGCGGATCCTTCCGTGAGTTCCGGATACTCCGGAACCTCCGGAGTTTCCAGACATAGTGATCGACAACCTTCTGTTATCCATACGGCATCTGCGCATCTGGGTGCATCAATCTGTCTATCCGATTATTCCACCCATCTTCGCCCATCCCTTCACTTCCGGGCACATATTGAGTATTATCTGATTCCCCGAGAGTCGTCACGATCAACTCTTGCATCGGTACTCAATTCACATCACCTTCTCTTATCCCATTTGGGATCTTGGGCAACTTCATTTAATCACTCATCTGCCCAACCACTTTCCCTTCTTAGCCGCCTATCCATAGGCATACTTCCGGATCGCCTCCGGAACACTTCCGGAACCTTTCCGGTACATTTCCGGATATTCTCCCCGGAACCCTTCCGGTGTCCTACCGGCTCTCCTTCTATTCTTTCCGGTTTCCTTTCGGATCGCTTCCGAATTCTTCCGGTTTACTTCCGGCATCACACTCCTTTGCCAATTCATTTTCGGTTCGTGTCCGGGAATTACTCTGGTCACTTATCGACAGATGGAGTGGACCAATCGACATCTTGATTTGGTCGCTTTTCCAATCAACGGAATAACACTCCTCTTATCATTCATCGATATTCCAATCATTCATCATTTCTCCAATTATTCATTCTTTGAATGCAACAGTTCCTACAGTGGAACCCAAACCGTATCGTATACGATGCGTGCCGGTTCCGGAACTGCTCCGGAACGTTGCCTTTCTATTCCGTCACATCGGAATCCTCACCATTCCTCCTCCGGACCCTCCGGTGATTAACCGGAACCTCCGGATCCTTTCCATTTCACTCAAGTTCAACATAAATCAACTCAAGACAAAGATTTTTCCAAATCCACAAATACAAAACATTCATTATTTACAGATTGTCTCTATATTGTTCGTCGGTCACTTTGGACCTTCACCCTCACCTCCGGACGACTCCGGCTTGCCTCCCGGAGCCTCCGGCTCCCCCATCTCCGCATCCTCGTCGTCCAAGACGAACACCCCGTCCTCCTCGTGGAATCCCGCTGGCGCTCCTGGCTGGAGCACCAAGGTCTGGAACTCTCGCTCCTCCGACTCCCTCTTGACCCGTACCGGAGCCTCCGGTACAGGTGGCGGAGTGGGAGGCGGAGGCGGCACTGGCTCAGGATCGGGCTTGAAGGTAAGGACCGTGATGGTCCTCGCCTCCGCCTGGCCCGTGGTGCGTCCCTCGGGCGTTCCCTGCCCCTCCGGCGCCTCTGCCACATCCAGCTCCACGACTTCCCCCATTTCCTCCGTCTCCGTAGGTGCTTCCGGGGCTTCCGGAACCTCGGGGACGTCCACGTCCATCCTCTCATCCTCCCCGCCGTCCGTGGACCGGAAATCCTCCGGCCAGGATTCGGAACGGGCTCGGGGCGCAACCGGAGCTTCCGGTTCCGCCTCCGAGTCCTCCGACTCGACGGGCTCCACCTCCTTCTCCGCCACCTCGGGACTTCCGCGCTTCATCAACCTCCGGCGCTTCGCCGGGGGCGCACCCTCGTCCATCTCCGGCTCCTCAGCGGCCAGGTCGAGCTCCGCCGCCTCCGCAAGGGAGAAGTCCCATTTGGAGGCCTCCATATCGGCCGCCATCAACCGGAGCATCCGCTCAACACCAGGCGGTACCTCCCGACCACTCTCCGGCGCTGCGAGCGTCTTGAGGATAAGCTGGCACGCCCGGTATGCCAGCTTATAGCGCAACATGGTGCGCCCCACCTGCTCCCCGAGGTACCCGACGTGGGCATCGAGCTCTCGGAGCTTCTCTTGCACACTTTCCTTGCGCTCCGCCTTCCGCGCCCTCCGTTCCCGCTCCTTCCGCGTGCGATCGCGCACCTCGCGGTCGCTCCGGTTACCCCGCTCTGTTCGGGGGTTCCGGCGCGTCCGCGAGGGCCCCGCAACCGGTGCGGACCCTTGGCGACGGGCCTCCTGTGCCGCACGTCGCTGGTTGACGCGAGGCGGTCCGAGGGGCCGCGCGCGACTGCACTGGATGTGTTTCGCACGGCACCGGCGGCACGCAGTGCGTCCGTATTCGACGACGCACACCTCGCTGCTCTTGCGGCAGGAATCGCAGGCTAGGAAAAAAAAAAAAAAAAAAAAAAAAATTCGTTAGTACCGGAACCTCCGGATTTTACTGCGACGCACCATTCTCCCCCTCCTGCTCGACGTCGCTGTCGTCCTCGTCATTCAGCTCGTCGTCTCCCTCGCCACCCTCCACATGCTCCGGGGACAATGTTTCGATTGCCGGCACTTCATCGAATGCCGGAGCCTCCGCGTCCAACAGCTCCAGGTCGCGAGCAAGCTGGAGCGCGCGAGCGGCGTCCTCCTGGGCGGCCTCCGCGCGGTGGGAGGCCTCCACCGCCTGCTCCTGGTACGCGGCGATCAGCACCCGCCGGCGTTCCTCCCGCTCCTCGTAGAAGCGCTGCGCGGCTTCCTCGCGCAGTTCCGCCGTCGTTGCGCGCGCCTTCCCCTTTCCGGATTTTTTGCCCTTGCCGGCGTCGCTGCGGTTGCTGTTGCTGGACCCCTCGCGCCCACTGTCGCTGTTTCCGTTGCTCGACATCGTGCTTTGGTGTTTAAGTGCCGGAGGTGGTCGTGGTGCGAAAGAAAGAAAGGTCTGAGTCAAAACCAACAGCACGTGACTTTTTGATCTTGTTTATTTTCCCACGCTCCTTCATTGTTCGACCAACTCGTCATCTCTTGGGTTCCTCATGGGAGAGGAACCTAAGAGGGGGATACTGTTATATCCATGCAACATCCCAGAGCCTCCCGTCAACCTTCCGGTCGCTCCGGTAGGTTCCGGAGCTCCGGTCATATCCCGGAGCCTCCGGACCTTCCGGAAGCATCGGGTTTTTACGCAATGAAGGCTTACTGAGCGTTTCCCGTTTACCCGTCTTCTTATCTTCCTTTTAATTGTCTCACAACATATCATCAGTCCTCATGACTTGTCTTATTGTCATGAACCACTCTCCTTCCTATTTGGGAATACAATTAGGTATTCCATTTAAATACTACGTCTTTACTTCATGTACTTCAGTTTGATTATTAACGTTAATCGTTGCCTGGTTCTTCCTCTTGATCTGTGTCGTCTTCGTACCTCCTTATCACCTCCGGTACCTCGACTTCCGGTTATCCGTCAGTCAAGGCGTTAGCTCACCCTTAACCCCCTGTGGTGTTGCTATCCTTCCTTTATACTGCACCGGACCTCCTCCGGGCTTTCCGGTACCTCCGGTCCTAACCGGAGCCTCCGGAACCTCCGGCCCATCTTCCATCTCGTTCTAGGTCCATTCCGGCACGGTATATAACATATACATGGAACAGTTGAAGGTTTTGGACAAGGGAGATGGAGAACCATGGTTCTACCCCGTTCCAACTATTTCATCTCACACACCTAAGAAGTGCATCAGATAACAAGAGGCAAAATCCGACAGCTCCATCCGTGATGTGCATCAGTGACAGCTTTTGAACCTCTGTCCAAAAAAACCATGTCCCTCTGCTTAGACATACATACTTTTCTTACTAGTTACTGAACTACCGTCCAATCAGCCTACGTATTGAGTAGAATTTCTTGAATACATCTCACTCTCTAAACCCACAATAGTGGCCCAAAATGGTAGTGGGCCTTGCCGATCATTGGCCTTACCAGCTTTATCCCACTTTCCCCAAGGTTCAGCCACCCACCTCAAAGAGGCCGAATCCATATCATTCTATTATCCAAAATAATTACTTGGTGGCTACATACAAGGCAGAGATTTCAAATCATATAAATTATGATGGTCACCTCTGATTCAAGCACAAAACTCGGTTGCTTGTTTACCACCAGAGGATAATTATGTTCAACGTCTGGATTACCTTCCAGGCCCCAGAGAGTGAAAAACACCGGTTTGATTTGTTATTCTATTCTTACGGGAACGCGAGTCGTGACAAGATAATTGCAAGCGCAGCGAGCAATCCTCAGCTTCACGTGACAGGGCGCAGGGATGAGTGGGGAAGCAAACACGAACAAATTCTTCGCAAGGTGACTGACGGGACTCTGAGGAAAGAATGCCTTCAAACCCATTCAAAATTCGTGCTTTTCCGATAAAAAGTATATGGTCTGGAGGGGATTTTCGAGGGGATTCAGATGATACCAATTTCTTCGTCATTAGATCGGTTTCAAGTTTGTCCAAAAGCGGACGACTTCCTAATTTAGACTGTCCGGATTTGGTAGGCTCACGTGGATCGGAGTATGCCAGGCCCGGGCTGTGTCTGCGGTAGGTTCGGATCCAAGCCCCTTCGAGATCACATGTTATTCACGTGCAAGCAGGGAATTCTGAGAAGGGGCTTGATCCAAGATGTAAAAATAGTGGCACTCGTTCTGCGCGTCCTCCCGTGTCGAGGACCGCGTCAATCGATTTGGACTTTTGATGTAAATTGTTCACAAGAATCCCCCGGATAACCTGCCCTACTCAGATTTCCATTCCGGATCCAAGTGACGCCGGAACATCTTCGTCAATGGTCGCATCTTGAGGCGAGTACACGAAACCGAAACTACTCGTAGAATGTTTTTACAGGCCTTGGAGTGATTCTGAGTAGACAGAAGTCGAGCCCACATGCCCCTCGGCATCTCAGCGCTTTAGTCTACATAACTATGTGCAGAAATGGAGTCGTCCCATGAAGGCGGAGAATGTCCCGATTTGGGGAAATTTTGTTGCTTAGTCAGACACGCGACGCGTCTCCGCTACCACCTTCCTCCTTCGTCCTGAGCCCATACAGACACCAAGTGGCTCTAGGATGTCCACAATGCCCACCCCGACCCCTCGCTCGCCTCAGACCCCCCGCCGCCACCCATTCTCCCCCATTGCACCACGCACACCCGGAACTCCTCGCCGGCACCTCCCTCCGCGCGCCAATCGTCTTCAGGGCATTAAACCGTGGCCACACACAGTCGATGCGACACGGCGCATGGTCATGCTGAAACTGAAGCTGTCTTACGTGCCTGACAACTGGCAAATTCACCTTATTATACATATCCTCCGCGGCTTCGACTCCATATTTCTGGCTGGCACTGGATACGGAAAAAGCTTGATTTTTGAGGCGGTTGCGGCCCTAGGGGGGAAGAAGAAAGTGACGATTATCATCTGCCCTCTTAAAGCACTTGAAGCAGACCAGGTACGTACATTCATGCATCATGCGGTGCCAGACTAAAAAATGCTTCCCCCGTCTTTTCAGGTCAAGCAAGCTAACGAGAAGGGGATCAGTGCTATCTTAGTCAATGAGGACAACACCAGTGACCCTACAGTGTGGAAGAAGGCGGAGAAGAGCGCCCAGCTCGTGTATATCTCTCCAGAAATGGCCCTTTCCGACTCTTTCGGGCGACTCTGGATGGATTTGAAGTTTCGGCGCCGCGTGAACGCTCTGATCGTTGATGAAGCTCACTGCATCGACGAGTGGGGTGAGGAGTTTCGTCCCAAGTACAGAGAGCTTCACCGGCTTCGGAACTTCACGGGCCTGGAGGTCCCGTTTGTCGTGTGCACCGCTACTTGCGCCACCAGCACATTCAATGTTATCTGGTCTTCTCTTGGGTTTGGACATCGACCGTTCTGGGGCCTGGACGCCGGGTCCGACCGCGGGAACCTCTTCTTTCGCACCCGAACCCTTACCAATATCCACAACCCAGTCCTCGACGTCCTCAATCTCTTACCTCCTGGTCTTGATGAAACCTCAGTGCCCGCGGACATCCCAAAAATATTGACCTACCACGGCTCTGTTGCGGGGACTGGGAAGGCAAAAACGATGTGGCGACGCACCCTTCCATTGCATCTTCGGAGTTGTGTCGTGTCGTATTCTGCCGAAATCTCCGAGGCTGCCAAGAAAAATTGTTGGGAAGGTTTCTTGTCAGGTCGCTACCGGATTCTGTGTGCCACAGATGCAGCCGGCATGGGTTGCAATGTCCCGGATGTTGAATACTCAATTGTGTTCGAGTGCCCCAGGTCGCTTTCCGTCCTTGTCCAGCGCTGGGGCCGTGCAGGGCGAAGCCGAGAAGGCATCGGGACCTGCATGTTTTTCGTGCAAACTTGGGCCTACAGACCTGCTCCCCCGGGTGTCGGACTTGCGGTTCAGAGGGTAAAGGGGAAGGATAAGCTGACAATCGAGCTGCAGTCGCACACGACGTCGCAGGGAAAGCTGGAGGCAAATCTGGAAGCATTCATCAACTCTGGTGCTTCCCAGGAAGGTACGTTACTTCCACATCAGATTTCGACGACATTTGACAAACATATTTAGCCTGCTCCCACGTTTTCATCGCGAAGCTGTTTCGTCCAGAGACAGGTCTTGACATCTACGACAGCCTCACCGATCCCGTCGCCGCAAAGTCTGGGGTGCTCTCCAGCAGATCTTCACACGAGCTAAGCTGGACAGTCCTCGACCTTAAACGCTTGCCGCCTTCGTCCCGCTGCTGCGACCACTGCAATCCGCAGTTGCTGGATTGGTGCAAGCCATCCAACTCTCACGATCCATGCATACTCAAGTACGCGGCCGAATTCATTCACCCGCTTCCACCGCCTCCATCTCGACCCTCATCCCGTACCTCTGTCATTTCGGATCTTGGCACGGTGGCCTCCCAAGATTCCGTGGACTTCGAGCCTGTGCAAGGCAAGCAGACAGTGTCCAAAGAGGACAAGGACTCACTGTGTATCCTGCTGGTGAAATGGCGGAAAGAGCGGCATTTCCGCATGGGAAACAGCCCTTACCTTCCGTGTGAGGTCGTTCTTCCACCCAAGCAGCTGGAGAAACTTGTTGCCTCATGCGGAACATTTTTGAATCATGCGCTCGTGCAGCCAAAGCACATTCAGAAGGTCATGGCCTGGGAAATGGCTCCGGCGTCAGACGTCTCCGAAGTTTGTGACGTGATTGCGAGCTGGCACATCACTCTAGAAATTCTGCGCACCCCCCAATCTCGCCGATGTCCGCGGAAAAGGGGGCGCCAAACTCCTGTCCCACCCACCCCACAGCCTGTCTTTACTCCTGTCCCTTCATCTTCGCAACCACTTCCGAGCCCGAGAACGTCTGGCACCGCACAGAGAGGGACATTCCGTGCGCGTGGAACCCCCACACAACCGAGTGTTTCCAATCGCATGAGGCCTGCCGCTTATCCCACACCACTTTCAACACCACGGACCGCGACTCCTTCATACGATGATTTCTTCGGCAGTCTGACATCTTCACGGACATTTACGCCTCGTTCTTCTCTTCTAGCCACTTCTCTTGTACCATCCACACCGACAGCAGGGCCCTCTTCCTATCAGTCAATACAATAGTAGCATTATTGTATACAGCTTATTTTATTCCACGCTGTCGAAATCATTTCCACCTCCCAATCCTCCCGATCCCGCAACTCCGTCCCCATCTTCATTCCCATGTAAATCCAGGTAAGTGTCGGCTGAGATGGGATTGTTGGTCAGGCTATCAAACACTGTATCGTTGTCCAGTGTTGTGTCACGTGCACTCCCAATTGAGGACTCTGCTGCGGCCGCGTAACCACCCAGAGCAGGGTCGTATGTCGTGCTCTGGATGAACTCCGTGAATTTGCTGTTCCACTCCTCGGCACCTTTAACAAAGACATCAACAATAGCAGAGCGTGGCGCCTCCACGGGTCTGGGATTTTTGGGTAGTTTCTTCGGTGGTGCAGGTACGAAGTGTCCGGCCGTGTTCACAACGTGAAATTTGTGCCGTTGCATTTCGGCGACCAGGGCCTGGATGTCTTGCTCGAATTTGACCTCCTTCGAACGCCGAGCACGATCCGGGTCACCGAAGAAATTTGCAACCATGTGGGTAATTTCGCGGAATGCCTCGACGCAGGCAGAACCCTTGCGAATAATATAATGGATGGTTACACCCGATCCAGATGCAATGAAAACCCGCTGCATGAGTCACGATGTGAGCAGGGGATGAGTTTCAGGTTGATGCAGGCTCACCTTCACCCAGAAATTCAGCTATTCAAGGTAAAGATCCGAGGCAATAGTACGGCCGAAGATACCCCAACGATTGATGAACCAGGAACTCTCCAGTGCCCGGCGTAGCTTGTCGGGCAGCTCATACTTCCATCGCACCAATATTTCTGCGCACTCGCGGGCGTAGTTGTGTTGACCAACACCCCGAAAAGCGAGGCCCCAGTATTTGAGAACATGTATAAGCTGCCCGGGATCCCCGAAACTGACCGCCTTTTCAAAAAGACAGAAGAATAAGCTGTCGCGAATGAAATAAATTGAATGCGCCATCCAATCGTCGCCTGCTTCTTGGGCCAGCTTTCCAGCAGTGGCAGTTGCAAACTGAGTCGATATTGTCAGAGATATTGCTTGTATCTCTTCCAATGTTGGCTGCCATCCCGAGAGTTGTGAGTACAGGGTGAATCCGTTGATAACCCTAGTAGACTTGATATCAGTTCCCCGGATACAATTTGTGCTGCGTCAGACTTACATGACACAATGAAGAATCCGGGCGATCAGTGAGTGACGGATTAAGGACTTGGCAGCGGCGTAGTTGGGTTTTGCAACGTCCCATTTGCGATTGAGCAGTCCCTTGTGTGCTGCAAGAGATGATGGATCTTCTACTGCGTGCCCATAGTGTGTTCGCATGATCATATGGGAGGCCTGGAGGGCAAAATGGAAAGGTGCACTCAACTCCTGGGCGTATTCAAGCCGCTCCATCGGGGAAACATCATCCGTTCGGTCCCGGCGCGCTGCACGGAGGTTGTTTGAGGTCAACCAATCCCCCACAAATATTCTCCAAACTGAGGCCCACACGGTCTCAGGAATTGTGCTTCGTTCGCGTACCCCTTCCAGAACCTTGACCACACCCTTTTTGGAGCCCTCGTTGACATCGAGTGCGCCATAGGGATTAGTGTCTGATTTTTCGTGAGAAACGGGTCGGTCCATTGGCAACATCGAAGCAATGGCTGTGGCCAACATTTTGCGATCCTTCCAACGACTGTTCCCCGGTGTGTACGCAACAATCATTTCTGCGATGAGGGCGACAAACGACTTGCCAATGATGGCATCGTCTTGTGGCGTAGGTAAAATGTCTGCAGCCGTTGCGTTCACTCGCCGGCCCCGCATCGCAAGCTGCTCTGCAAGATCGGCTTTTGTAAATGGCTCAATCCCTTTGAGGCCAATAATGGCACAATTCGTGGCATTGATCATGTCGTTTGTATTTGCCAGCCGCTGCTGAGATTTGCGTTGGAAGATGTTGATATTGTCGAAGATGGTGAAGAAGACCTGGCCACTCGTCATGAGTTCCACTGCAAGTCGGATGGCATCGTCAGATATGATAACCTTGAGCCGTTCGATGGTCCGAATCGAAACAGAGACTCCCGCGTTGCTCAGCATGAGAATAACACGAGAACCTGTCCCCGATATTTTGAAGAAAAGACCGAGAAGAAGGGGCAAGAGGTTGGTAGCGCGGTTCCGGACAAATGCCAACATGCATATGGTCAACAGAATGGCCTGAATCAGCTAGTTAGTTCTCGTAGGACGTGGAGCTTGCAAAGGACGTACAAAAACCGGATTGCGTGAAAAGCCTGGATAATCCTTTGACCAACTACGTTGAGATGCCGCATCGGGATCAGCGTCACCGGAATTGACGTCCACATCATTCGGATTGTCGTCCCAGTCCAGCTCTGCTGGACTTGTTTCTGCCATCGGATCGTCTGTGTTTGCTTTCCGCTGAGTTCTCGACCGATTGGGAGACGCGCAGAACGTGTCGAGGATCCCCCAAGTAAAGGGGGCGAGTCCTTGGATTGTCTCCACGAGTCTCGTTGGGTTGAGCAAGCCGCAAAGCTCCGCGATGGTCAGGGTACTGAGACGGATGCGGAGGAGGGGGCTGGAGATGACACGGTCGCTGTCCTGCAGGGCCAGCTCATGTGCGCAGGGAATTGACATTTCCCTGATGTGTGCTTGTGCCTTGGGCCAACGCTGTTTGTCGTGCCAGAGGCTGAACAACATGGCAGGTGCAAACCGTTCCTCTGGTGTGCTGTGTGTTGCATAGAAGCCCATAAAATGTGAGGCACGTTTTTTAACAAGTGGTATTTCAGTTGTAAACAACCAGTACATGAGCTGCCGGGTGGTGATAGACAGATACACGAGGAGAGAGAAAACTAAATGCAGCTGGGCTTCCACGGAGAGACCATGCAAGTGTTGTGGGGGGAATAGGGCCTCCCAGTAGGCCTCGTCATACTGTAGAGTCGCCAGGGTGGACGTGTCGATCTACTGGTGAAGTCCTGTGGGCGGAAAACTGACGCGGGATGCGAGACAACGATTTGCGGAGCAAGACTGTCACGCTTAGTCATTAATTGGGCGCGTCAAGTCACATTTCCTGATTCGGTCGCAAACCTCAGGAGAGTTTCTTTGGACGACGGGGGCGGTTCTTGGCTTTATTTTTGCTGGGAGACCTTCTTAGAATGATGCTGGGGTCCGATAGAGCCCACAACATTAAGTAATTTTGGTAATAAATGAGCTGATTTGACCGGATTTCTGATGGCAAGTTGTTCATCAAGCGAACGATGTACAGGAACATGTCGGTCAGAATCAATATATCTGAGTCGGCAGGTACATGTGGTATCATCGAGGGAAGACATTTTCACTTTACCGCGAGGGAATCTGTGAAGAAATGACATTGGAAAATGTCTCAGAACAGGTGCCACTTTTTTCACAGTTTGGCCCAAGCCTCTCTCTGAGAATACCGGCTCACCGGCTCCGAGAGGCTTGATCCGAACCTATGTCTGCGGAGCGAGCTGAACATCGCCGAGTCGAATCCTTTATGTACACTGTGAATTTCCAAAAAGTGATCCCATCGTTGGCACTCTCAAACAAGCTCAGGTATTATTAAATGCTTATGGGAAGTAACCCACTACCTCACATATACAGGTGAGAGTGGTGTATTGGTGGGACCACTTCGGATCTCATCGGATCCTTCGGAACAAATTGTCTATCAAATGGGGAAATGGACCCGTACTGCCATGCGAAGCACTGGCCCAAAGGCCAAGTTGCCCGCGAGATCGAGGAACGTTCGGGCTTTGCAGATCTTCGCCCGCAGCATGCATTTGGGGGCGCCGGGCCCCGAATTTATTGATATTAATAATAAAGGGCAAAAAAATTTGACCGTTCCTTTGTTCGGCGTCCGAAGAACTGTTTGTTAAAATTTTACAGGGTGTTGCATAAAAACATGCAGTCACAAATTTCACGCGGCCTTGTTTGTCCTTGTAAAAACCTTGATCCTAATGATGGCCGTGTCAAAGGCAAGGCCCTGGGTGAAGGCCTACACCTAACTTTGACCTGTTTGCTGCCTGAGACTTCTCTGCAAGAATTTTATTCCCTCTCGAATTTTTATGTGGAATTTTAATGAATGTTTTCGTCGTCTTCGCCGTAGACGCAGTAGACCACCTGACCATGCGGCCATCCGCGGATCAACTTCGTTACGCGAACAAACAAGGCTGCGTGAAATTCGTGACTGCATGTTTTTATGCAACACCCTGACTCACCCTGTACAGAAAGAGGTTCCACGCGACGTGAATTCCCTTGGCGTGGCGAATTGATCTGCCTCCGTCAGGTCACATGTCGGCGTGGCGGCAAACAAGAACAACTTGAACATATGCCGAAAGTTGGATAAGTTATTAACAGAATTTACGAACGATTAGCGCCCGTCCCGCTTGCGTTACCCCACTCCTCCTCAACCCTTCCTCCTGGTTCGCCTTATACGACCCTAACGAAAGACACATCTATTTCACCCTTTGACTCTGTGATCACTGCCAACAGCAAGCCAACAGTATCACATTCAACAACCACGACCTTGCAGGACGATCTTTTAACGCGTTTATTTACGTAACAAAAACACCACTGAATTTGGACGAAAGGTTAGCAGTCAGTGCAGTCTTATTCGGTACTTTCTTTCATCTGTGTTGCTAAGATGTCGGCGGACGACTACGACAAACCACGGCCGCGGCCTTCTCGACGAGAGACCATCCTCAGTCTGGTGGAGATGCTCTTGCAGCATCCCGGCAGCAGCGGTGATCTGAGTGCGTCTTCTGCTATCATGCCTTAGGATACTAAGTACAAATTGGCATCAGACCCAAATCAGCAACCCAATTTCGAAGACGATAGAGACGTTCGTAAGGGCAAAGTTCCGTCATGTTTCGTGCCCGTGGCTTATAGTGTGTCATAGCATCTGTCGACGAACATCGACAGGCCGCTGGCGCCGAGACATTCAGCAGATTCCAAAGGAACGCCGTCTTCATCGCCCGCTATTTATTCACTGAACGTGTTGTACAGACGTATTGACAATCTGGACAAACAAGTGAGCTTCAGTCACAATTCGTACCAGTTGCCAGCTAACCCTCCCGCAGCTGCGGAACTTTGCCAATGCAACGCGCCAACTGGGGAGCTCCGTCGCGATTCTCTCGTCGGCGTTCCACCTCCGGGAGCGCATTGCGCAGATCCTCTTCCTGTACCGCGAGAACTCGGCCGATCTCTTCCCACGGAAGATCGCACATACAACCAAGGAAAGTATCGCGGACGCCAAAAGCAAAATCAAAGGACGCCGCCGAACCAAGTCCATAAAGACGCACTACAATGCGCCGCCGCATGTTGCCCGGCCTGCGATCGACGAAAGCCTTGATTTGGTACGTCGGCCCCTCACGCGGCGCAGGCCAATTCTTGATGAAGGACCAGGAAAAATTCCCTGAACAATTCGAGGCTCTCGCGGACAATATCGTAACCTTCGGCCGCTGCTTGAACGAGTTTCCGGAGTTCACCGACGAAGCTATCAACGCGTCCATCTCCTCCTTCGAGGGCGACCTCAGAGTGAGTCCTCTTTAATAAAACTTCAAACGTTACCTGACGGTATTCCAGTACTGGGCTTCGTGCTTGCATGTTTATCATGGTAAACAAGGCCTTCCCTGTGCATCGCAAAGGCTGAATATATGTATCTGCTTCAGGCCAATTCCGCTACCCAGCCGTTCAGAGATATGTTCACGATCTCACCGCGGAAATGGGAGAGCATATAGATAGCATAACCGCGACTCTGAACATGTTCGTCGAAGTTGGTGTTCCTACTATTCGGTTCGGACAAAAGCACAAGACGGATAACTTGGTGAGAGAATCAATCGATCTGACTTTAGCCATCTATTTACCCACTTTCCAGTGAGTAGCCCCTATGTTGAACACCACGTCGTTCTGAAGTTTTCGTTCTAGGCTCAATCTGTCGACTGTGGCCACCTTCTTCTCAGCCGTCACCGCGACAACCCTTCAGTTCTCGTTCAATCTTGGAGGCACCCAGTTACGGGACGCGGTCAACTCCTTCTGGTTTGCTTCCTTGGTTTTCAGCATCGCTGCAGCGGTCAACAGCTTGCTGGGGCTCACTTGGAAGCAGGCCATGTAGTAAGCCATTTTTCTCTCGTATACCCTTGATACCTCTCTTACTCTGTTTCCAGTCGTTCCCCGGGGCATCGCGTCCCTTGGTGGGTTCTCATCTGGATCAAGCGATCGCCGCTGGTGTTCCTCGTCATGTCGGTCGCATGTTTTTCAATGGGACTCTGCCTATTTTCATATGCTTCTAACCAGGTCGGTTAATCTCAAGTCTTTGCCTCGCGTCACGCTAATTACCCTCCCACCCAGGCACTCGTTACCTCAATAATCACCACTGTTTTCACGGTCTTCACATCTTTCGGTCTCCTCGCTGTGTCGACATGGTTTGCCATGGAACGCTGGATCTTCCTTCGACACCGCGGCAGAAAATGGCTTTCGGATGTGCTCATAGATACCCTAGACCAGTTCCTCGCGATACCAGGGATAGACAAGACGCTGAAGATCTTCCGCGGCATGAAACGGCGATTACGTGTGGCTAGGAAGGCGGTGGCTCGCGCCGGTTCCAGGACTGTTAGCCTGCTCTCAACGCATAGCAGCGATTCAGAAGAGAAGAGCGATGACTTGGAGGCGAACATTCTCCCCGTCTCGAACGGCCATTCCCGCGAGCCCTCGGCGATGAACAGTTTCGCCCACCTGCAAGGGGTCCCCGAAGCCGGTGCCTCCCCCCGCCCCTCGGCCGCCGAAAGTACGCCAACCACCCCGGTCCCGCCCTCAGCGACAAGTGAATCCGGTACGCCGACGACAACGGCCGCCCCCACGCGGGGCAAGCTGCTCTGGAAGAACGCGCTGCAGACGGTCAAGATGCGCTCCGTGGCGGCGTCGCCCTTCGGGCCGCGCATCCCGCACCGCCAGCGGACGACCTCGTCGACGCTCACATCCAACCTCGGCGACCGGAAGCGGGCCATCCTGGAAGAGCCGATAAAGGCCGTCGTCCTGCGCTCGCGTGTCGCGACGCTGCGGCCTAAGCTCAACACGCTCGTCGCGACGGAGGGGCTGGAGGCGCACCAGGCGCTTGTGCGGCATCTGCAGTTCTCGCCCGACGGGAAGTTCTTGGCGACATCCAGGTGGGGCCGATGCGTCGGCTTGGAAGTGCTCTGCTGATCTGTTTTGGATAGCTGGGACCGCACGTCGATCATATGGCGGGTGGAGAAGGTGGGTCCCGTTGTACATTGGTGTCGCGCGATTAATTAATGACTCCACGACAGCCATCGCTCTCGATGCATCGTGTGCTTGCACATGCGCAAGGTTTCGTTGGTCAAGTTGCTTGGTATCCCATCCCGACCTTCCTCCCGCTCTCCGCCTAACCGTCTGCGCCTCAGGTCCGACACTGGCAACATATTACTGACCAAGTTGGGCAGAGGGATGAAGGTCTGGACGGAGGTGGGTTGGAGGACAACAATTTTTATCCCTCGTGCCATTTAGCTGCGAGTACATTTCTGATTCTGCTTTCCTTGATTCCCCAAACGCACAGGATGGAGTTTGCCAGAAGACCATCGACCGTGAAACGAATGTCGAGTCTATCACATGGTTCCCTGGCAGCGAAGGTACGCTCCGTTGGCCGTGGTGCGGCGAGAGGCTACGCGCTGACGGTCGTCTCAGCGTTCCTGTCCGTTGAGGGCAGCACTGTGACCAAATTGGTAAATAACCGGAATTGTTGACCTCCTCACAGTTCTGATTCCGTTTTTACCAGGACCTTCGCGGCAATGTGTTAGAGCAGTACGATTTTGGCAAGATGAAGCTACATGATGTGGCGGTCACTCCGGATGGCGTGCGCCTTCTCGGCGTCGGGCCCCTACTTGAGTCGCCGACTGGCAGGCAACCGAGCAAATCCCCGGCTGAGAAACGTCTTGCAGGTGGGTCGTTTCGATCAATTCTTGTCGTGAGACGCTAATGATTTCATCAGTTTACAATACGGAACTGAAACTAATCGAGCAGTACGTTCTGTTTTGAGGTTTACAACTAGTTTTTAACCATCCGTCGAATAGTCAAACCCCTGTCCTGAACGATGTGCGCGATGTCACTTTGGCGCGGGATACGCGGCAAGGGCTCGTTGCGCTCGTCAGTTATGAAAACAAAGTGCGTGTCTGTTTATTTTCACAATGCCGGCGTTAAGTGTTTGCGCAGGCCCCACCACAATTATGGAGGATGGAGATGGTGAAGGACCGCGAAAACGTTGCTCACCTCGTCGCCCGGTTAACGCTGAGGTTCATCGCCTCTTCGTTTGTCTGCACTTGGAACTCATCGTCGTCTTTAGACACACTTACATGCCTAAACACGCCGTCGAGTTTGCGGGGCCGAGCTATTTCGGCGGCCGGAACGACGAACTGGTGCTCTGTGCCGGGAAAGGTGGGTTTCATCGTTGTCCTTCTTTCGCACTAATGAGCGGCGGGCAGCGGGCGATATCCACATCTGGGACCAGGAGAGCGGAACATTGCTGCGACACATCCGTGCCCAGGCGCAACAATCTGGCGACCTGACGTGCATCGCATGGAATCACGCGGCGGAGGATCCATTCATGTTCGCCACGGGCTCGCACGACGGCGCGGTGCGCATCTGGACCAAGCCGGAGGAAGTGGACCCGGAGCTAGTGCACCGCGGGGACAACGACGACGTTTACGGTGGGGGCGGTGGTGAAGAGGGCAGCGGTGAGGCCGAGGCCGATGACGAAGGCGCGCAGATGGCGCGGTCGGCGTCGCCGTTCGAGATGGAGATAGAGCGAACCGACAGCCCGCTGACGCAGGCCGAGTTCGAGGCGGTGGAGCGGTTGCGCGAATCGACTTCAGCGAGCGAGGTGTCAGTCGGGACGACACAGCGGGAGCGGATGGTGGCGTTCGCGGACTCGGATGAGGATTGAGAGTCGTAGCGTGAGCGCTGCCACTCGCAGGACGAGGCGATAGTGCGCTGGCCCGACTGGCCCGGAGTTGGGTGGGAATGGGAGCATGGCCTTTTTTATCAACGTATGTATTATGCAAAATCATGGAAAGTCCTAGGTAGGATAGGATACACGATACCACACAATGTCTCCACACGAATCTAAATAATCTAATCTTAGGCCCTGTTCGGGATCCCAAGTTAAAATCCCAATTACTAAATTTCCCTGCCAAACGCACCATTTAGTATCTGGACCTAATTAACCCAAGTCACCATCAGTCACTCGGTCTAGACCACACGTTTCGGATCTTCCCGAAGCTGACGCGACAGATCCATTTGTCGTTGTCGTGTCGCAGTCCCGCCCTCCAAAAAACTTTCTTCTTTTTGCTCCTCTGAGTCCATCCAAACATCAAGAGAAGTACAGAAATTCATTCAGAAAATACATGTCATGTTATCCACCAAAAGTGCGCCATTGAAAATGGCTTCAGTTATGAGATACACATCGTCGTCACTGACGGCGGGATAATTGAGCAGTGAGCGAGTTGAGGCGGGGCCCTCGGCAATTCGGATTGATTATTACCGAGTGCCTGACCGGAAGTCGTACCGATATCATCATCAGTGACTTGATGTGACGCTCGTAGATAGCCAGACGAAATTTAGTAATTTGGGATCCCGAACAGGGCCTAAATAAAATGCCGCATCAGGAGGGATGAGTCGGCGTGTTGATCATCGAAGTCTTAGATACGGCTCTGTATCCTCGCGGAGTGTGCTGCAAGCTAGTGGATCGTGTATGAGCAGGCGTAAGGCAGAGAAAGAAGAGCAGACATACCGCACTCTTCTTGCAGAGACAGTATTCCCTGGGCCAACAACAGTCCAATGTCCCCACCCCTCTGTTCCAAAGCGGCCCTGTATGTCATCAGGTCCATCCGGTCGCGAAGGATGCTTCGGGGTCTGGAGTTGTGTTCCCATATGAACTCGCTCTGGAACAACAGCAAGGTAACCGTTGTGCCAGGGGAAAGATTCTGAAAGGCGGCGTAAAAGTCCTGCCAATTGTTCGCATCTTCTCCTCGCAGGTGTTTTGCGCTCGCCTCGAATATGATACCTTCCAGGCTTGTATGCGCAGCACACTGTGTTAATATGGATGCCAAGTCCGTGATGCTTAGCCGGCCGGAGAAGCGGACTGAACGCAAACATGGGAAGGATGTGAGCCCCAGGTCTTCATGTATAGCCGGAATTGGATCTGGGGAAGAGAGCATGTCGGTGCATATTATCAAACAAGGGAACAGAAGAGCTGACATATTCGGTACGATATATCCAGAGTTTCCAGGATGTTATTCTGCGATAATAGTTCCAGCAATGAACGAATCGCATTGGCATCGCTCAACCCGTGTAGAGAAAGCGTTTTAAGACGGGAGAAATCTATGTTGGAGCTGGAGAAGGCGGGTGCGAGCTTTTCGTGGGTGAAATAGTCACTAAAAGCTAGATGCTGCAGTTGCGGTCGCCAGTTTGGGGGTACAGTGACTGGCGTCGACGGCGGGCCATTTGCATAATCGAGGGCTAATTCCTTCAGTCTCTCGGCACCGCACAGCATGGCTATGAATGGCGACGGATGTTCGACATTGAATCCCAGCAGCCGGACCGATTCGATTGCGGGCGAGCGAAGCACGTCATGGATCGCGGTCGTCAGTCTTCGAGGCAGCTGGTCCCACAAGATGTTCTCTCTACACACGATTGAGACCGCCTCAAATTCAGACGCAGACGCGAGAGGATGGAGACCAGCGTTCGGCCTGAAGCCATCCACGGCACGCCTGCATTGCGTCCCATATTTGCTTCCCTGTCTCGCCCACGGACGCTCAGGCCCTCGACGATTCGAAGATCTTTGACGAGGGGTGCGAGGTGTGGGGACCGGTCCAAGAGCATATCGAATTTCTGGCAGTGATTCCGCTGCGCCACGCTTACTAATTGAGAAGCGGTCGACTCGGTCGGAGGTAGCAAGTAGACCGTCGAAAATATGTGAATGCGAGTGGATGGTACGAAGACACGAGCTGCGAGCGAACATGCCTTCAGAGAATAAATATCGCCGTGAAGATCGTTTACAATTATGTCCAGGAGCTCTGGTGGAAATACGGGCATTGTCGTGGTCGGCAACAAGTCCATCACCAAATTCCCTGGGATCTTATATCTGATTGCCGGTCTTGTAATCATGTCCGGGAATCGCAACCGGCGCAATCGCTTACAGCCTCCTCGCAATCCACTTGCAACCACACGGCAAGTGGCTGCAAGTTGCTTTCCTTCTTACCGTGCGAATACAAGCCCCTTTCCGGTGGATCCTGGGGATGTGGGTGGATCCGTGCATTGAGGCACCGTTTGGTTGAGTGGTGAACCTTTAATGGCATTGAATATTATTATATTAGTTTCCTCTCATTTTTTCCTATGATTTGGCAAATTGCACATTCCTCAATGTCGTCGTGAATGGCCGAATTGATTTTTAGACTTCGTCTCATCCGCGTTCTAATGACACGGTCGCGAAAGCAATGTTCGAATGACGAGGACGGACCAGTCTCCACACTTGGACCCGCAAGGGCTCCCTTGCTCGACGCTCGTCGCTGGCCCTGGTCGTCCGACTCGTCGGCTTGTTTGGTGGGTGATCCACGTGTGAGGTCCGTGCGCATCAATCAATGTTGATCATTTGATGCATGTTGAGGGCGTTCCTCTTTCTCAAACCGCCACGTACTCATGCCATCTCCCTAAGTAACACATATGTCTGCAACGCCAACCAAGATGCCAACCTCTGCCTGCCTTCCTCCTTACCTCCTTTGTCTTCCCGGTCAACCTGCTTACGCGAAAGTCCAAGACGCCGCCACCCGGGACCCAAGATCTGTTGTCCGTACCTCCGTCACCGTGAAATGTCTCAAGATCCTTACGCTACCGCCCTCCTCAAGAAGGCGTCAATCTCGAGCTACTGTCATCAAGTCTCCAAGTTTCTCCGAGCTGTCAAATCTCTCAAGTCGTCAAGCATCTCCAGTCACCAAGCATCTCATCCAGTCGTCAATCTGCCCGAAGAGAAACTTGAAAGACTCGGGGGCTACCAACTTAGCCACCGTACATAGACCCCATCTTAGGGTTAACATTCGTGCCTCAAGAAACCCTTAAACATCCAAATCCCTCAAGTCGTCAAGCCTCTCTTCCAGTCGTCAATCTGTCCTTGCTTCTTCCCATTGCTCGAGCTCAAGTCGTGTCCTCGCCCTGCTTCAGTGCTTCAAAACCCTGTGTCAACGCAAGCCTCTGAAACTTTTAACTTGACTGCCCCGGATCATTTGCAGTCCTGTGGTGTCGCCGGCGGCGCCTGAATCGATCTACACTTTTGGTACTGGTATAGCTATACGTATAACAATACAATATTTCATGGAAGATTTCAGGCTGAATGAGTGGTTGAGCTGGAGGATGAGCGGGTATGGTAATGTGCCCCAGAACGGGTTGGCAATACCAGACAAGATAGCTATGAGGTTCTTATGAGTTCAATGCCAGTCCATCACAACACACTCGTATCATGCTTGTATCCCTCATATAATCCAATCGTAAGATGCTTGCAAGCAGCTTATAAGATAGGCCGGCGCCTGGCAAGAACTTATACCCGATTATGCCCCTCGTAAGCAGCTTGCATGCGATTATGTCTATTGTAAGCGCTTGTGACCCGGCCGTTGTCGGATCATAATTCTGTAGGATTTTTGGTGATGTCAATGTGTCGCCGATCGTGAGTGCTCCGTGATTCCCATTGGAGGGACTGAGGATTATATAGGTAGAGACTACAGCCCATAATGGCAAGATGGCCGAGCGGTCTAAGGCGCCGCACTCAAGATTCATGTGTCTTTCCCATTGGGTGGGATCCTAATTGCGGTCTCGCAAGAGGCGGGGGTTCGAATCCCCCTCTTGTCAATTTTTGCTCTTCCTCAAATCTGCTTCTTACACAATTTGATCCATACCGCGAGTTCTCGTCTTCTCTGGCCGTTCACCATACAACCCGCCGGATTAGACCGGTAACCGATCTCTCTCTGAAGTGGGCAAATACCGACAAGCTTGCTTTCTCGTAGGCAGATTGGTCACCAGTCTACCGCCGGATCCTTTTGGACGCTCTGCTGAAAGCAAAATTTGCAACTCACAAGATAACCATGGTGGGGAAGCCTTCAAGCCAAACACGAAGTTGTGGGCAGCAAGCCTTTTCCGAGGGTCTGTTCTGTCTTTACGCTTGACTGTCAACCGACGACGACTTTCTCAACATGCCCGACGCGTCCACTTTTAGAAGATCGACGCGACAGGCTCAAAATCTAGTAAATTTCGCGTCGTTCGGTCGATCGTCCAAAAGTTTGAGCAGGTTTGAGCGCCGTCGTTTCGCGATCCCCGACTCCCCTATGTCTGCAACCAGCCTGCGACTCGCAAGAGCTCCTCGACACAATAGTAAACCACCTTGACGACGACGTCTCTTCCCCTTTACAGCTGCACCGTTTGCGAAGGATCCCCCCTTCCTCGAGGATCTCAGGGCCGCGTGTCTTCGAAATAAGACTCGGGCGGCCCGTGGACACGTCGGGACGCCCGTTACCAGTTTTAATGACATCCACCGCGCGTAACGCGTAAAAAAGCCCGTACAACACGCGAGAGACAAGTAATGTTGTAGCGTCTGTCTACGAGAGACAGGCGCGTCTTGCTTTCGACCACAACATTCCCCCAGAACTCCTGGTCATGATTGTGAACCGTCTCCACGACGATATCCCTGGTCTGAAGACAGGCTCCCTTGCAGCTCCGGTGTTCTTGCCCTATATTCGGTAGGTACCAATCTACCTGTTACCTCCTACTATCGCGCCCGGTTCGCAATCACCCACTGTCAGAAATTAGCGACGATCCTAGACCGGTCCCCGCACCTCGGGTACGTTGTCGAGGATCTCCGTCTCGTTGAGCGCACCAAGTGCAAATTCCTACATCCCCCCGAAACGAAACTGCGGCGCACTACAGGCGTCCCGTGGATGGACGGGTGGGCGCGGATGCTCGTCTCCATCCTCGAGCGTTTGCACTCTCCACGCACTACAGCGTAATCTGGGACTGGTTTCCCCGAAGACTGAGGACCGCGATCGAGGACGCGGTCGGTCTGTTTGCTCAGAATCGGTCTTGCAAGCGACACCCCCAGTGTGACGCTGAAGGAGCACTTTGAGCGACTGCTGTCTGCACCTGCTGTATCCCCCAAATGGCGTCCCCGCCTGGAACATCTGGCGTTCAGCGACTATTTCTCCGGCGGGGCGCTGTCGTTCTCCCTACCGAGTTCGAATATCCATTTCTCCCGCCTCAAAACGCTCTCCGTGGACGATACCAAGACGATGCGCTGGATTCTGGGACAATTGCCGCAGAACAATGTTGTGGAATATGGTATCCAATATGTCAACTATCTCCTTTCTTTCTTTCTCTTCGTATGCGCTAATACTCTCCTCCTCAGATCTCGGCATCACGCACGAGGATCTCGGGATCGCGGCCCTCCCGTGTCTGCGCTCCATTCGCATCTCCGGGTGGTTGAGTATCCTGAACTTCACAAGTTCACAGCCATCTTGACACACTGTACGGCGCATCGTGTTCGAAGCGGGCGGACAACTGCTCCAAGTAGAGGATCCAAGCCACTGGCCGGGCTTCAAGTTCTCCGCCTCCCGGAAACTTGCACCCCGCCAAACAGTTGCCTTGCTCTTGTCCAGAGCGAATTCGCGCTGGTGCCTGATTACGACCCGGAAACCGCGCGGCGCGACCGCAAGAGACAAGACATCTTTGCAGCGGCGGGAGGGCTGCCGGTGGCCCAGGGTGGACGAATGCCATCCGGTGCCGCCGCTCATCTACCTACAGGTCGTACCACACTCGCCGACTATACAGAGCCGCATCCGAGTCTTTGATCGCTCCCCCAACGTACGACGACGAGGCCCAACTATGGCGCGCGTGTGCGAATGCCCTCGTCGCCTGCGTCGGAAGCGGAACGCAAACAGAAAACCGCATCACGCCTGCTTTTGAGACTCCTGCTCACCGACATCGGGTATCGCGATCGATTGACCGCTCTCAAACTCACCCGGAGTTCTCGTTTGTCAGGCCTGTCGGACAAGCAATTTCCCGATCTCTGTCGTGCCCATCAGGCGGAAACTCGTCGTCGACGATTCAAGCGCCAGAGCCAGTCGTTTTGGTGCAAGGACGAGGACGGCTTTCTCTGCATCTGCTTCCTCCCGCGGCCCACCAAGCCCAACGATTTGTGTATGGTCGCAGCGTTGCCATACTCAAAAGCACATCGGGACAAAAGACTAAATTCTACGTCCCACTACATACGTACCATAAGTACTCTCACTCTCACTCCCACTCCTACTATCACTACTCCTACCTACTACTATCACGAATAACTACTACTGTACACTCGCCCACCGGCGGCCGGGAGCGAGCGCGATACAAATACATCGTCTGACGCGTGCGTCTTTAACTTGGGTCTGAAGGAGCGTGTGTGTGTTGCGGGTGCGGGTACGGGGGTCTAGGGTATGCGGTGGTGGTACAGTGCGAGCTGCGGCGTCGCAAATGTTAGCGAAGGTAAGAGGAAGGAGGAGGAACGCACCAATAGACAGACAATCAATAAGGGTGAAAAGTATGCCCGGGGAAGGGCGAGAATAATATAAGGTGCGGCGAGGCGGAAGAAGGTGGAGGTATGTGCGTCGGGCGGGAGAAGGGACGACGAGGTGTATGCGTGCGTCGTCGGAAGAAGGTGAAGGGTGGTAAATGTTAAAAATGTAGCGAGAACAGTGCGATGCGATGCGGATGGCTATGATACACATGTGTGATGTCGTGGTCGTCATCGAGGCGGGAGCGGGCGGGTTTGGCGCATCGGGTCTGTGCGGCGCACGTCTTGAAGACCGGATAAATATGTCGCCCGCCGTACAAGTACACTGGGTTGGGTTTGTTTGAATCTGAGAGGGGTGTGCGTGGGGGCGGGAATCAAGATGTTGAGGGGGGCGGGATCGAGGATGTAATAGGGTGTAGTATAAATTACGCAGTGCAGTTTTGACTTTGGCTGCTGGATTTTGAGGGGCTGCAACGCTCGTCAGTTTATTACAAAACAGAAAGAAAAAGAGAAACCGCACCTCTACGGGTACACTAAACCGATACAGAAACAGGAAAAAAAAACCAAAACAGTTACAGAACGATATGCGTGATGTAACCAATGCGTGCGGGAGGGACGCGGGTGTCCGAAACGAGCGTGGCCGTGCCGAGAGTTGACCGGGGAAATAAGAATAAGATAACGTCTAATACGACGAATAAGGATAAGAAAATAAAGATAGGGGAAGACGGACTCAAGCAAAGAGCGGCGGGGGCAACTCCTCGGGGCTCGGCGAGTTCTGGAACATGGAGCTAGCGAAATAGCCGTCGGGGATGGCGGGGTCGTCGGTGGAGCGGTCGGTGGAGCGGCTGCGCTTGGAGAGGGCGTGGATAAAGGCCTGCATCTCGGGGTCCTCCGGTGGGAAGACGCCTTCGGAGAGGTGCTTTGCACGGCGAGCGGCGGCTGCGGGGCGGCGCTTGGGGCTCGAGTTGGGGGTGCTGGTAGTCGGGAAGGGGAAGAAGGACGCAGGGGCAGCGCTGGCGGACGACAATGGGGCTGTTCGGGGGCCCTCGGGCACACGGGTGCGCCGGGTGGGGGTGCGAGGCTCCGCAAGATGGAGGTCGGGGCGGGTGCGAGTCGGAGTGATGGGGCGGGGGCTGTGGCTGTGCGATTCGGGCGAAGATGGCCGCGAGCCAGCCTCTGTCATATCGTCGCAGATGGGGAAGACGTCCGAGTCGAGGGTCGTCGCGCGCTGTGGTTTGCGGCGGGGCATGTGCATGTGCGAGAGCACGGGGTCAGAGCGAGATAGAAGAGTCGGGTTTGCGGGCGCTAATTTGGGCGGGACAGGGATGGGAAGCTGACGGCGCTTGTTGGGTGCTGCCGGTGCAGCCCTGAATGGATCCGGCGACGGCTGGCGGCGCCGGGAAGGTGCTGCTTGGGACGAGCTGCGCTGCTGCTGCTGTTGGTGCTGCTGCTGCTTCTTGCCCTGCTGCCGGCCCCGTATCTCTGGTGCAGGTTTCAGCGGTGCTGGGGTGCCCTCTCGGGATGCTGGCTGGGCCTGCTGGGCCTGCCTCGGCTTGGGGGACACCTTGTGATCGTTCCTTGCCCTAGGTGGCCTGGACAACGACAATAGGCCGGGTGTTCTTGTGGGCTGGACGACGACGGCTTGCGGGGGTGCTGAGGGGTGCCTGCGGTGCGTGTGTATGTACGGGGACTGGGCTAGGGCCATTGAGAAGTGCGGTTGTTTCTGGAGGAGCATCATGGCTCTACAGTGTGGATCGTGGTGAGAGGAAGGGAGGTTTTAATTTGTCCTTGTTTTTTCGGACGATATCGCTCCGAAATCCCGTGACCCATTGTCTCAAGGGCCACCAATAAATCATTCAATCAACCCATCTATCGCAACGGCGATCAAGCCCATCCCGAAGCCATGATTAACGTTCTGCTCGAGTCTGCTCGTTGCGCTGTATCAACGCTGTATCCTTATTGTCTCTGTCTTCATCATTGTTACGCCCCGGCGGTGTCCTCCATTCCATTTCAGTCTCGCATTACTTACATCATATCGCGTGCACATGGCATGTCCAATTGATTCCGCTATCCACTCCGACGGGCTGTGCAACACGACTCAGTTCCCCCAGGTTCCCCCACCTTCTAACTGCGCTCCAGTGTCTGTCCAGTGTCTTCCCAAACGTTGTCCTCAAAGCTGTTGCCCTCTGTTACCGCCCCCCAACCGGCGCGCCCATATGCAATACCTCTCGCACTACCCCCATGCGTCTACGTGCCGGCCCCAGTAAATATGTAGCCTGGGCCTGTGGGAGCCGCGAGTCGAAGCCCCCAACGTGGCGCGCCACCACTCACCATGACCGCCGTCGGCTCCTCTGCTCTACCGCTTTGGCTTCGAAGTACCCTTCTGTTTGTTCTGGGTGTGCCTGGGTTCAGTCCATTCTTGGCCGCTCAGGTCGCGGCTCGGCGGTGCCCGGAGACGCCCATCAGCTTCGTCTTCTGCATTAACACACCTCCTCGCCCGCCGGCGTCTGGCGTCTTCTATTATGTCGTATGTTTCCATGCATATATATCCGTTGTGCCAGCTCAGCAACGAGGTCCTCTTCCGGCCGCTCTTGGGTGCATGTTCTCTGCTGCGGAAATCAGAATAGTCTTCGCAACTTGAATCCAATACCTTACAAGTCAATACAGCTTGTATTTGCGGACGGATAGAATCCGGGATACTCGTCCGGAAGCTGAGATAGAGTCATGCTATCTGCCATACGTGGCAGTGTCGGTCAAAGCGACGTATCGCCTCCAGGGGATGAACCACCGAATTCGAAGTAGAGCGGAGCCAGAGCTTGAGGAAAAGTGAGGATCCAGGCGTGCCCTGGCTCGAAACACGTTGAGGTTCCATCTTTGGTATCAGAGGTGGAGCAGCAAAGGAACGAAGTTTGTTGCCCACGCACGGGAACTCGTATGCGTTCTTGGCTCACAAGTCAGGAGGGAGTCGTTTTTGGACTCGGAGGAAACACAAAGGGGCCCAGCGGTCTTTGAGCTCGGCAGGGTCTGCTGTGCCGTGTCTCGCTGAGGGAGACTGGAAGAAAGCCCGAGATACATAGATGCTACCCCGCGCTCGGCTTTATGAGTTTGGTCGGGCCAGAGAGTGGATTACAGCACATGTTCTTGCAATGCTGCGGGGATAGATGTGCCACCCGGCACCGAGTCTTTGAGTCTACTTTGTGGTTTCAGGTCGTACAGGGTAGACTGGGCAAACGGGAGAATGATGGGCGCGTACTTCCAGCGCGGCATCGAATGAAAGCTGTTGGACACTTGGACGGACACAAGAATCAGCTGGGAGGACCGAAGAGCGGGTGAGTCGGACTGAGATGTGCGGAGGAGCACAAGTGAATTCAGTATATACTGTGCGCATGTGGCACCCCCAGAAGCAGAGTCTTGAGCAGGCGAGGGTCAGATTGTTGCCCTTGAGGCTTGCAGTCCATGAGACAGTCATGAAGCTCAAGACCGTGGATGAGCCAGGACGCCCGGAGAGCCCAGAGACGACGGGGAGACAAGGCGGACCAGTAGATGCGATGGAGCATCGAGCCGAACCGACCAAGCTGTTCCCGTATGCGACTCGGACGCCCAGTCTCGTGTGGCGAGGACGGAGTGGTTCATGCTAACAAGGATCGACTCTTGAACGCGTATTCACGGCGGGAAGGAAGAAGGAAGGAGGACGCGAGGCAGATAGTGGTTAATGAAAGCTGCGTGGCGATGACTCGGCAGTTATAATTATTTTGAGGGGATTCGGCTCCGAAGTTGACTTGGCGAGGCAAGGTTCCGAGCTCGTAGGTACGGCGAGTCCTCAGCTTCTAGCGCCGCATCGAATGAAGGCCTTACTGGACACTTGGACACTGGGACCGATAATATCCGTCAGGGGGACCAAACAGCGGGCGGAGCACAAGTGATTCCAGGGAGCACATGTGGGACCGAGTACCAGAGGGAGAGTCTTGAGTGGGCGAGGACCGGACGGGAATCACGCAGCTAGAAGGCGAGTCAAACTGAGCAGCACAAGTGATTCCAGGGAACACATGTGGGTCCGGGTCCGAGTATCAGAGGTAGAGTCTTGAGTGGGCGAGGATCGGGCGGGAATCACGCAGCGAGCACGGGTTCGGAGGGAAGTGGGGTCCAGGGATTTAATATGGTCTTTTCCGTTCAAGTCCACGAGACGGTGTAAAACCCGCTCAAGACCGCGGACGAGGTAGACTGTAGCCAGCCGGGACGACAAGGAGGCAAGGCGGAGCAATGAACGTAATGGAGTAGGGCCAGATGAGAGCTTGTTCGCAGATACCAGGTCCAGCCTCCTGCTGCAGGTCCAACAAGACCTGAGGAAGTATTTCATGCTGTGGAAGACATGGACGTGAGCAGAATGGGACGATTGAGCGCGTTTCCACAACGGGAGACGCGAGCTCGATGGCGGCCAAGAGAAGGCTGAGCCATTCGATGACTGGAACAGTCATACTGTACCATTTCGACCGGATGTTCAGTCACTAGGTCACAGCTGGGCTGAACTGAACAATAACTTTACGTGTCCCGGGTCACCCAGAGGGCTGAACAATGGACCATTTTTCCTCCGCCTAGGCGTCAAAACTCAAAAATTTCTCAGCCACCTACATTCCGATACTCCCCATGCATCCCTGTTTCCAGTTCCGCAAACCAACAAACACGGGCGGCATGAAACAAGTCATTAATCATCTTTCCGTTGAAATGGCGGGGATCCACCTCTGGGTAGAAAATCACTCATCTGGGTTGAACAATTGGACTTTTGAACAATAAAAATTGCTGTCACAGGTCGCAACCCCGGCTGAACACCTGGCGGATGAACTTTGAAGGTCACTGGTCACACCCACTGAACATCCGGTCGAAATGGTACAGTAATTATTTCGAGAGGTTTCGGTTCCGAACCAAGTTGATGAGGTACACAGGTTCCAAGCGCCAGGTAGGCCTAGATAAGCTCTTGTAGGAGCGTGTGTTGTGGACGGTCGTCGCGTCGGGACTCGACATCCTGTCAAAGTCGCGTCTGTACAGGCAGAGCCGGGCGGCATTTCCCGTGATTTACCAACAGTTTCTCGGCACCAGTACGATTCGCGCCTTGATCTCAAATTGATCTCAAACCATGAGCGTCGACGCCACCGGTCGACTGGCCAAGCAAAGGGCCGCGACAATGCCCGTATTCATTCCCTCCGGAGCTCCTGAACATGATTGTAAACAATCTTCACGACGACATCTCTGCTCTCAAGGCTCCCTCGCAGCACATGTATTCCTGTTCTCGAGTCGCGCACACATATTCCGCACAATCTACCTCCTGCCTCTTACTAGCCCCCCTGCGAAATTATGCAGTCCCAGTAACGAGGAAAACTACTGTCAGAAGTTCTCCGCGCTCTTGGACCGGTCCCCACACCTCGCACCCCTCATCAAAGACCTCCGAATCGTCGAAGGCCAGAGTGACTATTCACGGAATAGGGAGGCAAAAATGGGACGCAATGCAGGCATGCCGTGGATGAGGACTTCGCCGAACGTTGGTCTCAATCCTCTCACGTCTGAAGTTGACGCGGTTCTCGATTGTGTGCAAAAGCGATAACGTCTGGTGGGACAAGCTGCCTCGAAGACTTACGACCGCGATCCACGACGTGCTTCGCTCGCCCACACTCGAATCGGTCCAGCTGCTGGGAATCAGCATTGAGGATTTGCAGCCCTTCATATCTATGTTGGGCGCTGCTAGGAAGCTGAAGGAATTGGCCATCGATTATGCAAATGCAGGACCGGTGTCGACGCCCGTCATACCCCCGAACTGGCGACCACAACTGGAGCATTTAGCTTTCAGTGACTATTTCACTAGAGGAAGGCTGTTCCTTGCCTTCTCGAGTTCCGGGCTCGACTTCTCCCGTCTTAAAATGCTCTCCATCCATGGATTGTGCCATGGCCAGAAAATTCGTTCATTTCTCCTAGTATTGCCGCCCAACAATGTTGTCGAAACTCTGAATATATGGTACCCAATATGTCTGCCCCTTTTGTTTCCTCATTTAATACCACATGCTGACCACCCCACGCTTCAGATACTGGCGAGTTGCGTGAAGACCTTAGCATCGCATCCCTCCCATGTTTGCAGTCTATTCGCGTCTCCGGCCGGTTGAGCGCCGTGGACTTCACATCCGTCTTGACGCAATGCGTAGCGCACGTATCTCTCGAGTATATCGTGTTCGAGGCGGGGATGCACGACCTCCAAGAAACAACCCAAAACGACTGGCTGCGTTTCTCCACCGCCGTTCGGCAACACCCCCCTGACCGAACAATTACTTTACTGCTATTCCAGAGCGAGGTCTTGTTGGATACAGACTCCAGCGCTGAAAACCTACTTCATAACCGCCTGAAATTGAAAGAATACATGACCTCTTTGGAGCAGAGGAATGGGGACGTTGGGTTGTTGCTGGCCGAGGGTCGATTATCTTTGCAAGAAGAGTGTTGTGCGTCCCTTTCCCCTCCTTCACGTTCATGGCTGTTTATACAACATCTGCTAGTTTGCAGCACTCTATCCAGTTACACAGAACCGTATCTGAAACTATAATAGCTCGAAGCTGGCGAGTCTTGGAGGTCGATGTCGTCCAGCGTCCCTATGTATGCCTCTGACCTCCCTGGATTACACGACTGTATTGTGATGTCTGAAGTCGCCCTTCCGCAGCCTCGTGTCGAGGAACGGGCAAGATTTGATAAAGCGTCTATCAAGAGGGACTAGTGTCGAGTCGTACCAAAAGTCAAACAATACGTTTTTCTCCGAAATAATCTCGGTAACTTTCCGAATACTCGATCTTGAACGAATCTGAATTATGTTTGCGTCTCATCTCCCTTAAAGCGGTGGCGGTCAGCGCCCCACTCAATTCTATTATGGTCGTTTCAATGGTATCAAGTCGCACGGCCTAACGTTATTGTGCCTCACTGCCTGCCATCTGACCACTCTCATGACTATCGTTTCAGACTTTCCTGGGACAACGTCCATCCAGGAGTGCCTTCGAACTACGCCTGAACCTGGAGGCCGACATCGCTGATGTTGAAAAATCTGGCCAGTCAGGGGTCGGTTAGCATGGACTGGGCGAATGTGCTGTATCTCACACGACAGTGACGCCGGGAATACTTCGTAACATGCCGTGTTGGCCGTGACCATGGTTCATGTGTGATCCCAAGACTTTTGCTATTTTCGAGCATTTCCACTGATAGGAAAAAGGGATATAAGAAGGAGATGGCGAGGCCAGCTCCCTGTACACAATGCCCCGTGTGAATAGTTCCCTTATTCAATACACTAACGTAGCGGCTACGACTGTCAGAGACATCGCAGAATCAGCCCATGTGCCGTTCCTGGTCTCCGTTGCTGTTCTTAGCTTGTCGATTACGAAGAATGTGCAGGTTCGTCGCGTCACATTTACATAGGGAGGCGGTCAATTGATGTCTTACCTGCATACGCAGCTGCTGAAGGCGAACAGAGAGGAATGTTTTCGGATGGTGGAACAAATTCACGAAATCCTATGTGCTATCGTGAAACAATACTCCAACTTGCAAATGGATGGTGTTCTTCCTCCGAAACTCCTGCATGATATCGGAAATTTTGCGCAGTGGGTTGTTTTTTCCTGGATCAAATTTACGTCAACGATGTGTTTGACAGGACCCTTCAAAAACTTCACGTCTTCATAGAGGCGCAACAACGGATGGGGAAAATCAGACAGTTTATTAAACAGCTCGACATCAATCTGCAGATTCGTTCATGTAAAACTGAGATGCAAATTGCGGTGGATACATTCAGGGTCAGTTTTTGTCATGATTCAACAGAATTCTAATTTCTTACAGCAATCAGGTCCAGTCTGGCATTTCCGTGCCTTTGAAATTTTCGGAACTCAAACAGGATGAAGAAGAGAGACACAAAGAACTTCTCGCGTTGCTTGAAGCCAACCCAGATTTGACCAAATCTGAACAAGGTTTAAGTTCGGTAAGAGGTTCAACCTCACGAACATATGCTGTTGGTTGAATAAACACTTCTAATTTAAAGGTTACTGGTACTCTTTCCAGTGTGGGCAATAGGTTTGCTCATTTTGCTGAATTTAACTCAAGTTACTCAGTTCAATCTTAGCTCAGGGTCCCTGTCTATGCTTCCAGGATGCCCACAGATTTTTCATGGCAGGGAAAGAGAACTCCAGGAATTGGTTGATGTTCTTCAGGATGATGAAGCCAGGATAGCTATTCTTGGCCCAGGGGGGATAGGTAAAACAAGCCTTGCAACTGCAGTCCTCCACCATGAACATGTTGTGAACAAATATTCCAGCAGATATTTTGTTCCGTGTCATTTAGCTTCGACAACTAGAGATTTGGTAGCAGTGATTGCAAATCATATTGGACTTGAGCCAAGTCCAAACATTGCCAGGAAGATTTTGCAACACCTCACTTACAGTGAACCCCCACTTCTGGTCCTGGACAATTTTGAGACTCCTTGGGAATCAACTACCTCACGTAGTGGAGTGGAAGATTTTCTGGCACATCTTGCAGAAATCTCTCATCTGGCAATCATAGTATGTGTAAATTCACTTTCAGCACTCTTTTCTTGACACTGTGACCACAGATCACTATGAGAGGTGTTGAGCTGCCAGGGAAAATAAAATGGACTCAACCTTTCTTCAAGCCTTTGAAGTCATTGTCCAACACTGCTGCTTTAGAAACCTTTCTTGACATTGCCGATGAAACTCATGGCACAGAGGAAATTATGCAGCTTCTTGCCATGACTGGAAATATCCCACTGGCTATTTGTCTCATTGCCAGTGTTGCTGTCTTTGAAGGATGCCCTGCCACCTTGAATCGCTGGGAAAGAGAGAAAACTCTGCTACTCTCTAATGGTCATGACAAGAGATCAAGTTTGGATATATCCATTATGCTCTCATTTTCCAGCCCTCGAATGACCTCGGGTGCACAGGACCTTCTTAGTATCCTGTCTATTCTTCCTGATGGACTCTCTGATCCCGAACTTGTTCAAAGTGGCCTCCCTATTCCCAATATCCTGGCCTCCAAGTCAAAATTGATAGCAACATCATTGGCATATATTGACCAAGGACATAGGCTCAAAGTTTCAGTTCCTGTTCGGGAATATATGCAAACCAATCACCCTCCATCCCCCACAATGAAATTTGCATTTCGTCAATACTGCCACCAACTTATCAGAGTGTGGACTGATTTCCGATCTGGTTCATCAGGGAATACCCTCTTTCCCATCATGATCAATGCTGGAAATCTTCGCGCTGTTTTCTTAGATGCTTTGACCATGGAATGTCAAGATGAAATCACAAATATACGAAGTGCATTGAGTTTCCTGCCTTTTTGCAGAATCGCCAACCATGACCATGTCATTGTAATGCAAGCAGTCTCTAGCCGAATCATGCACTGGAAAGAAGATGCAGTATATGGAGAATTTTTAGTGGAATCTGTGCAGTCCATGCATGTCAAGCCAGATGAAATTGATGCTATGATCAGGACTGGAAACAGTTATTTTCAATCGGTTCCAGACACTAAAAAAGGTGGGGTAACTGTAATAAGCAAACATCAAAACTCACAACTTCCGTTATAGCTCGATGGTATAGTTCACTTGGAAGTTATTATTTTGATCACATGAATGATGTGTCTCTGGGACTGCACTATTTTCGTGGTGCACTGGACTTGGCAGACAAAGGTGCAGATAACTATCCCAGTCGCACTGGAAGATGGGCCCTGGATCGAATAGCCTCTATTTTGAACCATCAAGGAAACCATTCAGAGGCTCGCTCTTTTGCACAGAAAGCACAGAAATATGCAGAGTATCTTGGCGACCCCCTTGCTCAAGCACAATCTACTTATGTCGAGGCTACCTGCTGTTGTGGCCTCAGTGATTTTCAGTCAGCATTCATGCTGTGCCAAAGGGCCAGGAATATACTACTGGCTTGTGGATTGGGAGATGGAAGCACATACTTTTATATAAAGACTACAGAGGTAGACATTCACATCCAGAAAACAGAATACAAGGAGGCAGAAGACATCACACTGTCCATTATTGCAAGCCATTCTCCTGGCAAGCCAGCAACATTTTCTTATGGTTTTGCTTTATTGAACCTCGCACTCATTAATATTCAAACCAGGGCTCTGGAGGAAACAATCAATCAAAATCTCAAGACTGCAAAGCACATATTTAGCACAGTGGTTCCAGTACCATTACTTGTCCTCTATTGTGACACAGGTATTGCGGACCTAGCTCTTCGGGAAGGAAACCTACGATGTGCACAGTCACAGTTTGCAAAATGTTTTGCTTTGTCTTGTAACCTGCAGGCTATTGATGCATCATTGTTTTGCTTGGAGCGTCTTGCAGACCATCATCATAGGATGGACAGCCTCACAGATACACTTCAATGGGCAGCAGTGTTCCTTGCTCTATCATACAAGACAAATAATAAACTGGCTTTACATAAGGCACTCCAATGCCTGGGGAATGTTTTTGTTTGTTTCCAAAGAGGACACTGGGACAGCTCTGAGCCTGTATCATGTGGCATTTGATGGCTTCATGTTCATGGATGTGCACAGAAACAAGGCCGATTGCCTGGTTCAAATGTCCAATATTTTTGAACAGCAGGGAGATATCAAGAAATCCATCGAGATGTTAAAGACTGCTCGACCACTCTTCGAACGATCCTCGCAGGGTGCCGGTATAACACTTGTGGATGCTAAACTGGCAGCATTGGGTATGTCGGAAGCAAGGGAATGATGAAAAGTTATCTATTACTGACGAGAATATATGTACTTTGTGAAATATTTTGAGAATAAATTACACACACTGGAACCAGTACAGTATGTACGTTGGTTGAACTTTCGTTCGTTTTTTCAACCATGATTGATCGGATCATTCCGTCGCACGTCGACATGTCGTTTCCGCTTTCAGGACATGGCCCACGTCCTTCGGCACCAAAGTAATCCTTGATCGTATGGCGTCTAAAGGGTTTTAGACAGCAGGCAATTTTTACATAAAACGAAAGTAGACTTGGAGAAGTTTATAAATACATTAAGTGACTATGATGTCCTATCGACGTGAAAATATTTGAGTATCTTCCCAGTTGCTTATGGGCCTAATTCTTGTGGATTCGAGGTAATATATCGTATTTTGGTAGTCTTGCTCCGTGAAGCGGTGGGTTCTACTGAATCCGGGCTCCGATACGGATCCGTTGGTGCATATGGAGGGAGTGATGACTCTGTTGGGCTGGAGATCGAGCTCCGAAATACGAAGGATGCCGCGCTATCAACCTGGGCAGTCAAGC
This sequence comes from Mycena maculata, assembly GCA_029448575.1. Taxonomy (NCBI): domain Eukaryota; kingdom Fungi; phylum Basidiomycota; class Agaricomycetes; order Agaricales; family Mycenaceae; genus Mycena; species Mycena maculata. The sequence continues at coordinate 234,145 of JARJLG010000116.1, forward strand.
TGCTTGGTCCGGGACCACTCCCGACGCTGCGTGGTTGAGCCAACAAAACTGTCGACTCTTCTGGGCTGTAAATCGAGCTTGCAAATGGCAAGGATGCGCTGCCAACCTGGACCATCCGGCTGCTTGCTCCAGGACCACTCTCGAAGCTGTGCGGTTGAGCCTGCATGACAGCGCTCGGGACTTGGTCTCTGAGAATATTTCCACCGGTACTTTCGTCATCGCGCCGTTGTCCTTGTCTTCGTCTGCGTTTCCAACACCGTATGGCGAGGAGGGATAATATGATCGCGACAACGCCCGCTATGCTACCGGCCACTATTGCCGCCAGAGGAGCACGAGAACGGGAGGTGGTTGACTGCGTGGACCCGGGCATCGTACTTGTTTGTGGGGCACCGATAGGCACAGCTGAACTTGTCGCCGTCATGCTAGTGGTAGTAGTGGGTGGCGAATCATCGAAGCTGAGAAGCACATTGTAGATAAAATATCGCACTCGACTTAAATAGGGATGCTCACGTATAGATGGCAAAGTCGAAGACAAAAAGCGAATTACCCGCCGTTTCCGCCACTAGAGTGTGGGCCTGGTTGCTCAGATTCTCCGAACTAAGGACAGGGACTGAATATAGAATCTCGTCGGAGGCGTCGGGAACATGTGTGTAGGTTCCGATGGAACCGTCGTCAAGCGTGAATGATAAATCATACACAGTAGTGGCAAATGAGATCGTATTAGGGACCACGCAGAAAAGGTAGATTGCGGTTCCTGCATGCAGGGCGAGATTTCAGAAGAATTCATCGCGATTATCCTCCGGGCGCACCAGTAAAATTCAAAGTAACAGAAGACGGTACTCCTCCAGTGCCCTGCGTGGTATCGTGCCACGTCCTATCGAACACTTGGCTTGGGTCAGGTTGCACCAGGCATCCACTACAATTCTGGCCCTACTTTTCTAATCAGAAAACCAAGTCGTAACCGTGAATGAGGATATTTTTCACCCACCACATTCCACTGCGCCTCCGGTGCGTAGACTGGAGTGAACCCAGTTATGGGATCGCCATTTGTGTCGTCTATCGTGCGGTTGGAAATTGTGGCAAAGCAATCTCTAAGCTGGCCGAAGAGATATGCCAGGGGGAGGAAGGAGCGCCGAACCATAGTCCGGGGTGCGCGGCGGTAACAGCTTTCATTTATAGAAGATTAATACATACCGTCGTCAGGATTCACATCAAGGAAGACGGGAGCGATACCCGAATACGAACTTTGTCAGTTTAAAAAGGGACCTAACTGGCCCCAGTGATATTGTCTACGCCGGAGGTAGAATTGGTGCCTAAGATACTCTTCCCATCGTAAGTCGTCATTGTAAAGTCATTCGTAGATCCCGAACGCTGAATCAGATCGTTAATCGATTTTGCCAGTGTCAATTTGAGAGATCAGATGCTTCCAGTGGCTCTTATGACACAGCCAGGAAGCAGTCCAGATGGATACGATGTCCAATGTCTTGCTTCATATGGCCGAGAATCGCCTTTTAGGCTGCAGCCGACCGATTTTCGCAGTGATAGCCCCCGCCGCCCGGTTGTATTGAAGCAGATTTTTATCCCGGCGTTGTCCGGTCCTCAAAAAATGGATATTGACAGTCGCACGGACGATCGGAAGATGGTTCTCTTGAAGGAAATATAGCAGCACCGTTAGATAAAGGGCGGACGAGCGGAATCTGAGGAAAGTAAGTACGGGCGTTGTTGGAAAGCGGAACCAAATGGCGATCAAATCACAAGGTCTAACAGGCGCACATATTGCGACACAGCCTGAGCCATGGTTGGGTTCCACGTTCCGATAATTCAACAGGCACGGAGTGGATATTTTCTTCAGCCCCGACTTGGGAGGACCGGAAAGCAGCTGCACGGAAAAAAAGATCAACGCTAGCCAAGCCAAGCCAGACTCATGGCTTGGGTGGCTTGAGATCGGACGGACCAGGCCAACAAGACTGCGTAGTGCACGGCCCACTTGGGAGGCGGCTGCTCGTTGCAACTTTGGCGACTCTGGCGATACCTGCATCCACTTAAACTCCCCCTACCAACCCAGTGTGCGACCACGCGTGTTTCAGTGTCGAGTTCATCTTCGCGTGACGGCTCCATCAACTACTGCCACGCGTGGTCATGCGCGCCTGGCTGCCTCAAATGAGACCTAAACCAGCCCAAGCCACTGTCTTCATGGACGGCGTTGCGACTCGCAGGCCACATGAGGGTGATACTTAGTTTGGATGTCGACAAAACATTCCCCAGGACTGAAATTTGCAAGTACAACCGAAGCCTGAGCGACTACATCCACACTGAACACTATCCACGCCAAGATCATGATCCGGCCCTGGGACATTCCCCGTGTAGATCTGTGATCTTCTATAAGTGCTACCAATGCCCTAGTTTGTCCCTCTTCCCATCCCAGAAAACCCGCAACTTGGCCTTTGGTTCAATGAGACCCCCAGGTACATCGGTTTTTTCAACGCATATATGGAAGAAGACTAACAAGATTTGTAGGTGGTCGAACCTGGCTCACGCTCACATTCATTATCTGTCACATTCCTTTCTTATGTGCGTGTAATAAAACTTCTGTTGGCCGAGTGGAAAGCTAACCCCCAAAGCAAGTGGTCCAAGCCCGTCTTCAACCCCCTCGTGTAAAACACAATACTATCGGAAGGCGGGACGGGCTGACGTCCGCTTCCTGGATCTGGACGTCGGCTGCAACAACTGGGAACGTCGCGTTCCTCAATACTTTCGATAGCGCCGCAGGGAAGACCGCCACGTCGGCCACGATTTCGATGGCCGCGGTCAACCAATTCACGCTTTGGGTGAACGGCCAGCCGATCGGCGCATCGAACGACTGGCAGTCCGCGCAGGTGTTCAGTGCGGCGTTGAACGCGTCGACCAACACGTTCTCCGTATTGGCGGTGAACAATGCCATTACCGGTTCGCCGCCGCCGGGGCTCGTTGCGGCCATCCAGATCGCATATAGCGATGGCTCGGGCGACACCGTCGTTTCCGACTCGAGTTGGACGGTTTCCGCTGTTATACCATCGGATTTCCCAACCCCGGCGACCACTTCTGCCTTCACTCCTGCGACAGTCGCCGCGGCTTTCGGATCCGGGGCCTGGGGAAACAGTGTAACCCTTGCAGCTGCGACTCCAAACGTCCCCAGCCTTTCAGCGAGTACGTGGATATGGTCGACATCGGGCGCAGCTAGCAACGCAGCGGTTGGAACGGTGGGATTCCGCAAGACCGTCGCTACTCCCAGCGGCAAAACTGCCCAGTCGGCGACACTCCTCGTCACCGCGGATAATGGTTTCAACCTGTACGTCAACGGCGACTACGTTGGTTCGTCGCCCGGCGTCCCTGTGATCCCAGATTTCCGCCGTGCGCAGCAATTCACGGTCGGCCTCGACGCCGCTTCAAATACGTTTACCATATTCGGGGAGAATATTCCCAATGCCGGTTCCACTAGTGCTGGGCCCGCTGGCGTCCTCGCAGCGATTACTATTGTGTACTCGGACGGAAGCACCAGCGATGTGACGACCGATACGAGTTGGCTCACCGGCCCCTTCACATCCGTCGCTGCATTCCTTTCTACGACGGACTCCGCCTTGTCCCCGACGTTTGGCTTGGGGCTCTTGGGCGTCCAGCCGTGGGGTGCGCTCACGGGCACGTCCAACGTACTTGCCGCCGCAAACGTCCCATCCGGCCCGTTTACGAGCGGTACCGTGCCCGCAGCTCCATCGACCGGCGGGGCAGTCAGCACCAGTCCCGTCGCACAGATTAGCACCGCTACGGGCCCTGCGTCTGCACCTGCATCAGTACCTAGCCTCAGCGGAACCTCTACAGCCCTTGGGAGCAGCGTCGGAAACGTCAATACCTCCAGCCCAAGCCCGGCGAAAGCCGACACATCCCCCAGCACTGGTGTCGTCGCCGGCCCATCTGCGGTCCCCATCGGCGCCATTGTTGGCCTCGTCATCGGCGTGCTCGTTATGATCGCTGCCGCATTGGCGCTGTTCTTCTGGCGCCGCAAACGTAATCCCATACCCCGTTCGGAGCGGCTGATCGGCCCGCTCTTTGTAGCGACGGACCACGGCCTGGGCCGGGCGGACGACGCCTCCTCAGTGGCGCCCTCCTCGCAGCGGACGTCGCTGGCTAGCGTGCGGCGCGCGGAGATGGCGTCGCTGCCGCCACAGCGTGCGGTCATGTATGCTTATCCGCAGACCTCAGTCATGACGCAAGGTGGGTACCCGCAGCCGCACGTCATGGCACAGGACAGGTACCCGCAGCCGCCTGTAATGGCACAGGGCGGGTACCCGCAGCCGCCCGCCATGGCACAGGGCGGCTACCCGGTCATGGTGCAAAGCAATCACAATCATGCGCAGTCGCCCGTCACCTCTGGGCCGCCGACCGCGCCGCTGAGCGACTTCCCACTTCCACCGAGTACTGCGTCGTCCCCGACAAGCCCCCCGTTGTCGAAAATCGAGCGCGAGAACATGTTGTGGCAGAACAATGCTGCCGCGTCGAATCCGAGCAGCATACGCATGTCCGTTGCCACGACTGCCCGAAGCAGCCTTCCAGCTCGCCTTCTCTACGCAGAGCCTGATGACGAGGCCGCGTACGGCGGTCTCGACCCCGCGCCCGAGCCGGATACAGAAGGGCTAGCGCCACCGAGCTATTATGCGCAGTAGTTCGGGGCTAATATGAACGATGCCGCCGCCCCATATCTTATTTAATTCCATCTGCAACAGTGTGTAACTCTATTTCCTTCTTCTTGGTACTAGTAGTTTGATACTTGCGCCTTGTACGAGACGCCAGGGCACTTTCACCAATACATATACCATTGGCCCTCCAGAATTCAAGACGCGATGATCCAACTCCGAGGATCGTGGCCAAAGAAAGAAATATCACAACATGTGCATAAACATGTGCACCTCATTCTGTTCAACACCGTGGGCTAACTCGGAACTGTCTCCGTCTTTCCAGTGTTTCCGAGAATTTTTCTCACCTTCGGATACCTGTATCACTCACTGCTTTGTTTCTGTGACGATCATGGCCGTAATGATTCAATATCTGTCGGAAGCATTGAAGTCGGAAGCCATGTCTACGTTCTCAAGGACTGCCACCGGTGAATACAATACTATTCTGTCCAACAGATATCCATCTCGGCCATTCAAAACTCAGTTGTCCGTTCTGATGGCCCCCTTTCTCTCATAAAAGCCTGTCACTGGGCTTGATGTTGCAACTCAGACGATGCCCTCCACTGTCGCGGCCGCTCTCAGTGAAGTCTTGGTCGAGACCCTTCTCTACGGGGTGTATATGGTCCTCGTCGCCATTGTCATATACCTGTTCCGCAGACGACATGGAATTGTTCAGAAGCGGCCCGTACGCTGGGTGTTTTTGGGTCTCATCGTCCAGTTTCTAACAATATCTGCGGTCAGTCATTCATAGTCGTCCAATTGTGGTCAGTATTAATGGAAATATTTCCCAGCACTGGATCGACGTGATCTACGAGATCTACTTCAGCTTCGTGCACTTGGGCTGCGGGGAGACGTCGATTTTAGCGTTCTATTCCGATCTGTCCGCGCCAGCTTCAGTCTTGCAAGTTACGCTGTTCGTGATTTGCAGTCTGGTTACTGATATGCTTGTGGTAATTCCTTCCTGCGATCCCATTTAGTTCATTATACTTAACTTGCGACAGATACATCGGCTCTATGTAATTTTCTCGTATAGACGCAACCCTGTGATCTTTCCTCTCGTTCTCCTAGTGGGCCAAGCAAGTATGACCATCCCTTTGTGAGGAAGCTTGATTCTCAAGCGATCTTAGTCTCCGGCGGCGGTATAATTTCCGCTTTTGCTACTTCGAACCATGCCAACGCATTTTACTCTCTGGCCAATGGATGGGTAACAAGTTTCCTGGTCTCGTCCATTGTGTGGGTACGCCGCAATGGGATGAGAGCAATTCGCTGATATTGAACGCAGGATTAGCGTGTATAGTTCAGGTACCGTCACCTGTTTATCTATTTATTTACCTGTTGAACGCTATCATGGCTTAGTGATGATAGCCCGGAAAATATGGTGGACACGCAGAGCGCTCCGCGGCGCACGGCCCGTGCATGATATCGGGGGCACGCAGCTTATGGCACGTTTCCCCCCTCTGCATTTTACCTCCTGATCTCACCCTCCGCAGTTCTTCCTGGAGGTTTTAGTGGAGAGTGTGGCACTGCAAACGTCTGTTGTGTATTCCGTCGTATATCTCCCCACTCACCGATGTACAGAGCGACCTCGATCACGACCCTCGTGGCGTTCCAGGCTGAGTTCATCGGTCAGGTCGTAACGCAGCGGATCGCGCCTGTCATTTTTGGAATCTCTACTGTTTTGATCCACGCGCGGATCGGTTTAGGGTGGGCGTATGAGCCCAGCGGTCAGAGTGCATCTGTGGATATTTCCGCGCGAATAACCTTCGCTGCCGCTCCCAGTGACGCGTTTCCCTCGCGCGACGAAGAGCACGCGTTGGAGGTATATCCAAGAAAATAAATATACATCGGTGAAGACAACTCGAAACACCCGCATCCAATTTGGTTTTTCATTTCGCGTATTGCCCCTGTACTGTTAACATAGAAATCGGCGCGAAACTTGGATGAGCGCTGTCGCCTCCGTTGTTTCTTTTTTGCCGAGAAAGACGTGTCGTGGGTTGTAAATTAACTTGTACATATTTTAGACACAAATTGGCATTATTAACAAACACTATAGACACTCGACATTACATTTGCCGCCGAGTCAGAGTCGCGATCATTATTTTGAGTTGACGAGCCACACCGGATTGTCCGGGCCTCGCGCGTCGCGTCAGATCACGTACACATAAGGCTTCTTGCAGTCTTTGGGGAAACCAGAGATACTTATCGTGAGACTCGGCGCTTAAACGCGCTTGAGTTAGTCTCTCTAGACAGACGCTTTATCAGTAGTTGCTCGTACCTTACCGTGACACTTGAGTAGGCGCGCGCGTCGCGATCAGGCACCCAGTCGAATGAATTTGGTCATGGAGACCTGGACGTCTACATTTCAGGTACGAGGCAAAAAAGTGGGATCGGGAGGAGTAGGTCAGATACACTGAGGGAGGGACGGCAGAACATGGTGAGAAGACACCGTCCGATGTACATGTCATTCGAGGTGTGGCACGGAGGGTTTGTCATTGCTCATTGCTTTCACGAAGTTCGTCGCTGAGTTACCTGCGCTGGTGCACTTGAAACGACTCGACAGACGCGGCGGCCGATTGGCGAGTAGCTGAGTACACAGAGGGCCTTTGGAGCGAGGTGGAGGTAGGGAAGGCGACGAAGGTGGGATGCAGACGAAAAAGGAAAGGATGATTTGCTCCCGGGCCTGTTCGCACGACCACATTTAAGTCTGAAGAGGGCGAGCTAACAAACACGGAAATCAAGCAGGACAGGCGAGATTCTATTACTTCGCTACGCTTCAATATCAATCCCCACTGTCTTGCGGATCGCACTCTTCTCCCTTTCCAAAAACTCCTCAAAGGTCGTCCAACGGAATCCGTACTCGGCCAACTTGGCGTCCTCCACGCGCGGGAGCGTCGGCGCCCAGAGCTGCATCTCAACCATCGGTGTCGTCTTCCGAGCTTCCGCCGTCTCCTCTGCGGTGCGGTACTTGGCCGTGACCTCCTTGCCGATTGTCCTCGACAGGTGCGCCGCGATCTCATCGAGCGTGAGCCCCTCGTGACCAAGGGTGAACTCCGCCCCAGAAAAGCGCGCTGGATCGAGCAGCGCCGCCGCCGCGACCTGCCCCACGTCCGCCGCATCGATCTGGTCCAGGCGGAAGTCGCGCGTGAAGCTCACGGTGAGTACGCGCGACGACATGTACTCTGGGAAATACTATGCCGGACGAGGCGCAATCCAGTTGTGCATCAGCCACCCGGGGCGGAGGGTGGTGTACGTGAACCCCGCCGCGCGGACGGCGCGCTCGGCGCCCGACTTGCTGATGAAGAACTGGGAAAGGAAGGGCAAGTCCGCCTTGACCACGCTCCAGTCTTCGTGGAGTTCTGTGTACGAAGCGGTGGAGACGACGACAGACGCGACGGTGCCAGCGGCCCGCGCGGCTGCGAGGATGGTCTCGGCCTGGCGCGCTTCAGCGGTGGGGTCCGTAAAGTCGCGGTAAGTGTTCCGTTGGCGCCCTGCATCGCGGCAGTAATAGCAGGGACGTCGTCGAAGCCGCCTTTGAAGAGCGTCGCGCCCATGGACTGGAGCGCGAGCGACGCGGCAGAGCTGGGGTCCCGTACCAACGCGTTCACCTCAGCACCCTTGGCCAGGAGGAGGCGCACCGTCGAGGTCCCTTGGCGGCCTGTGGCGGTGGTGATGAGGAATTTGGGCATAGTCGAATGGATTATGGCCCCCAAAAAATTTCGAATGCAAACTAATAGTCGTCGGGAAGTAGAGTTGAGAGGATACAGAGAGGTACCCGTTTTCAAAGCCATTTCACCTGAATATATTCCGCATTTTTCGGCCTCGAAACCCTTAGTAAGGTCCCTTAGACCCTTTTAGGAAGTTGAACGTTGAATTCAAGCAAGGAAGAGAATCCCAAGTTGTGTCTTCTTGTGCTCTGGCTTCAAGATTTGCTTTTTTCCAGCACCCAGCTGGATACGGCTACTTGATATCTGCTTCCTCCGTCGGGATCTCGCAACTTAAACAGCTTCAGCCACAATTATCTGAAGTACCTCGGTTGAAGCTCGAGGACCGAGGTAAGGTAACACCATCGTGTTTCCCGGTCGCCGGGGGTTGTCACCGTGTTTGTAATACGCACCTCGAACGACCCGTCATAGGCCCGCGGCGGATAAGGATCATGAGATATTGCCCACGTCTCGTCCGAAGTTACCAAATTCTCGCGCATGTTATATTCTCTCTGCAATACAACTTCTTTGAGTATGAGCACCGGCCCCAATAGTGCAATTTCTTTCACTTGTCTTTCCGTAAGCACCGCTAGTGTATTTCGCATTATATCACCTCCATTTTGATTTCCTCGTCAGCTTGGGTTAAAGAAGAGCAGGTGAATGGACATCTTTTCGTGAAAATGCGGCGTGACGCGTCCGCATGTTGGACTCCAGTCTCGAGCACGGAAACTGACCTCAGAGAAGCTTGTAGGGGGAAAGGCATACGATTGGCGGTGAGCCGTTTCAAGAAGAACGTTCCTAGGCGGAGTTGCCGAAAGCAGTCAAGGGACGAGTCTTGTGTATGACGGTGTTTATCGGACAAAAATATGATGCAAACTTAATGCCATTGAATTAAATTGAAATTTCTTGATGCAGACCAGTGAAATGTAATTATATTGAGTTCAATTCAGTGAGATTGCATGCAGATTGATGCTGAGTGCAGTGCAAAACAATGTAGAGTGATGTTTGTTTTCCTTGCACTGTTTTGAATTGAATTTCACTGAGACACAATGCATTGCACCAAATCACTGCTCAATGCATGCCAACAGTGGAGTGCAATGCATTTGCACTGAACTGCATTACCATCTGCAGTGCAAATGCATTGCTCTACATTAGGATCAAATCCAATGCAATGCAGCAGTTGAGTTTGGTCCTTAATCCAGCCTAACACGGAATGTTTCACAAGTCGGCCGCTGAATCGAGTACTACCGCATCATTCCCAAACAGGCAATTTTCAAAGCATCAGCAAAAATCAGGGTATTTTGCGTCAATTGGAATCTTACAAGGCCATTTGAGGGTCTAAAAGGGATGAATTCTTCTTACTAGGCTGGTGTCAATAGTGGCTATGTACTGACACAATTCTGGGACCATTTATCCTTCTTTCAGCATCCTTGCTCCTCCCTTCCACTGTTCTCCTTTCTGTGCCTCACAGTTCTACATAGAATCTTCTCTTGAACCTTCCAGTACTATTTTCTCCTTTGTACGTCTGATCATTTCTCTTCTCTCAAGCCTGTAGATAGGGCAACGTTTGCGAGAAGAACAGTCACTGTTGGCCAAAACAAGTAGAATTTGGGGTGAATTTTTGACTGCATTGGAGGAGTGTCAATCATCCAAATTGGAATATGATTTGGGTATCTGCATCAAAGAAGTGCATCATCAATTGCAGTGCAGAAGTTGGGCCAGTCGTGAATGATGTTTTGCATTGCATCACATGACATTGCATTGCATCTGAATGCAAAAAGAAAATGAGGTCAAAGAGAAATGCATAGAGGTGCATTAGGAATTGCACTGAGTGCATCGGGGACTGCACTGAACTGCAGTGAGAATTGCACCGAACTGCACTGAATCCAACCATGTTGCATCCAAAATAATTGATTTGCATTACCCCGAAGTGATTGCATTTACAGCTGTTTGCATAATTGATGACAGTAGCCGAGAAAAAAAAAGAAAGAAGAGTTTTGATGCTGGAACTTGTTTTGCTCATTTCTCCTTCATTTCTTGTCCGATTAGGCTGAAAATAGGTGGGATCGAGAGGGTTTCTCAGGGCCTTCATAACAATACCATACTCACCTCCCAATTCACAGATTCGAGCTCAATGGTTTTTCCCTTGTAATCAGTGGATTTGATGGATGTCCGATTTTATAACCCACACATCTCCTTCATTTCTCAATGGAATTACATGAAACCAGGTGCTGATTAAAACCCCAATTTGCCTGAATCTTCTATGTGCCTTTGGACCATCATTGGCCCTCATCCTCCAGTGTAATGTGTGATTATGTTGGGAGGGGTTATAAACAGACTCAGGTAAATTCACTATTGCACACGATCAGTCAGTCACCTTTATTTGTATACTGAAAAAACATCTGGTAGTGAATTGGGGCTTTCAAACGCACCCACCCACATGTAATTCTGTTGAGAAATGAGGGAGATAGGTGTATTATAAAATCGGACATCCATTAAATTCATTGATTACAAGGGAAAAATCATCAAGCTTGAATCTGTGAATTCGGAGGTGAGTATGGTATTGTTATGAAGGCCCTGAGAAACCCTCTCGATCCCACCTATTTTCAGCCTAATCGGACAAGAAATGAAGGAGAAATGAGCAAAACAAGTTCCAGCATCAAAACTCTTCTTTCTTTTTTTTTCTCGGCTACTGTCATCAATTATGCAAACGGCTGTAATGCAACTTAATTACATCATATTTTTGTCCGATAAACACCGTCATACTTGTGTGCGCGCGCTTGGTTGTGGGTCGATGATCCGATAATCCCGGTTCGAATTACTTTCATGTCCGCGACGTCTCCCGGTCTCTACAGTAGCTGGGACCCAACCTTCGACATAACCTACCAAGGAAATTGTAGCAAGAACATCTCCTAGGCACAGCGCATACTGGGTCACTGAATCACTGGTCCCAAGCAACTTGGCATTAAACCGTCGAAATGATCTTTCATGGTAACACTATTCTTGACGTACAGTGGAATATCAAGAGCATTTTTCTACAAGGCTAGGATTTGATTTCGACTCTAACTGCTACACCTCAACCCCCACCGTCTTGCGGATTGCGGTCTTCTCCCTCTCCAAAAATTCCTTGAAGGTCGTCCAGTGGAATCCGTACTCTGCCAACTTGGCGTCCTCGACGCGCGGGACGGTGGGCGACCAGACCTGCATATCGACCGTGGACACCGTCTTCCGTGCCTCTGCCGTCTCTTCTGCCGTGCGGTACTTGACCGTGACCTTCTCGCCGATTGCCTCAGAGAGGTGCGCCACGATCTCGTCGAACGTCAGCGCCTCGGGCCCGAGCAGTGTGAGCTCCGCCCCCGCAAAATGCGGTGGCTCGAGTAGCACCGCCGCTGCGACCTGCCCCACATCCGCCGCATCGAGCTGGTCCATGCGGAAGTCACGCGGGTAGCTCACGGTAATTTGGTGCGACGACATGTACTCCGGGAAATGGTACGCCGGGACAGGCGCGATCCAGTTGCGCATCAGCGATCCAGGGCGTATGATGGTGTACGTGAACCCCGCCGCGCGGACGATGCGCTCGACGCCCGACTTGCTGGCGTAGAACTGCGAGAGGACGGGGAAGTCCGCTTCGACCACGCTCCAGTCCTCGTGGAGGTTTGTATACCAGGCGGTGGAGACAACAACAGAGGTAACAGTGCCTGCGGCGTGCGCCGCTGCGAGGACGTTCTCGGCCTGATGCGTCTCGCTGGCCGGGTCGGTGAAGTTGGGGATGGTGCTCAGAAATATTCCGTTGACGCCCTGCATCGCGGCGGTAACGGCAGGGATGTCGTTCGAGTCTCCTTTGAAGAGTGTCGCGCCCATGGACTGGAGCGCGAGCGACGCGGCGGAGGTGGGGTTACGCACCAAGGCGTTGACCTCGGCACCCTTGGCAAGCAGGAGTCGTGTCGTCGAGGTCCCCTGGCGGCCTGTGGCGGTGGTAATGAGGAATTTGGGCATCGTCGGATGGATTATGGCGCAGAAGAATCGAATGAAAATGGACAGTCAGGAAGCAGAAATGCGTATGCAGGGAATGTGGCGTCGTGGTATGTTCGCTTTTATAGCCATCCAGGCGGCTGAATATTCCTTGAATTGCTCGACGGGCTGTTTCAATTTGTCTGCGGGTGAGCCGTCGGTTGCCCGGATGGCCCGGTGGTCCGGTGGATCAAGTGATCGCCACGCATGTCTTTCAGTGCAATTTCTTGACTCCTTCTCCAGGTGCTTCGTCGACTCTACATTTAATCGCCTCCATTTTGATCTCCTCGTCAATGGGTTGCAATTACGCCGGCTCTTGGCCGGCTCCTTAAGCTGGACAGGATCATGTTCAAGTTGAGTGTGCCAGTGGTTGAACTGGATTGCAGAGACGTGTTATATCCATGCAACATCCCAAAGCCTCCCATCGACCTTCCGGTCGCTCCGGTAGGTTCCGGAGCTCCGGTCATATACCGGAGCCTCCGGACCTTCCGGAAGCATCGGGTTTTTACGCAATGAAGGCTTACTGAGCGTTTCCCGTTTACCCGTCTTCTCATCTTCCGTTTAATTGTCTCACAACATATCATCAGACCTCATGACTTGTCTTATTGTCATGAACCACTCTCCTTCCTATTTGGGAATACAATTAGGTATTCCACTTAAATACTACGTCTTTACTTCATGTACTTCAGTTTGATTATTAACGTTAATCGTTGCCTGGTTCTTCCTCTTGATCTGAGTCGTCTTCGTACCTCCTTATCACCTCCGGTACCTCGACTTCCGGTTATCCGTCAGTCAAGGCGTTAGCTCACCCTTAACCCCCTGTGGTGTTGCTATCCTTCCTTTATACTGCACCGGACCTCTTCCGGGCTTTCCGGTACCTCCGGTCCTAACCGGAGCCTCCGGAACCTCCGGCCCATCTTCCATCTCGTTCTAGGTCCATTCCGGCACGGTATATAACAGTATAATCAAACTCACCGTCTTGGCTGGCAATTATGTCTTATTCTTCCTTCGGCACCACTCCTCTTGTTTTCCCATCGCTAGCGGGCTCCCCGCTGTGCGTTGAGGAGTGTCACCTTGGTCACAACACTGCCACACCTTGTGATGCCTCGGAGTCGACTTCGTCCTCCGATGTATTTCCTGCCAATCCATGGACCCCGTACCTTGTTCCGGGTACTTCCAGTCCAATCGTTCCATGGAACTCGGGTTTTCATCAGGTCTATACCGGCTTCCCACAACCCTTGGCGTATCCTCCGGAACCTCCGGTTCCTGTTCCGGGATTCTCCGGAGTGTTCTCTGGAAGCGCTGAGACCGGACAGACTTATCCCGTCCCATCCGCTGTCTTCCATCACTATTGCCAACCGGTACATCATATCCAACTACCGGTGGATCCTCCGTCGTACTCCGGTTCGCCGGACTACGGTTTCCATGGCACTCATGACAGCATCGGCGGAAATCTTTCCCATCACACCAATCTCCTTTCATCGCGTCCTCCGAGCTCATCAGCGTTCACGGACGGAGTTCCGGATACCATTCTATACTCCTCCAACGCAGCTCCTCGTTCTCTCCGGTCTAACCTCCGGAATCCGGAATTCTTCTACGGTACCGATCCCTCGAAACTCCATCCCTTCCTAGCCCAATGCTACCTGCATTTTGCGGAGCGTCCTCGGGACTTCCGCACGGACGACGACAAGAACTTATTCATCTTGTCGTTCCTCCGGGGTGACGCTGCACGCCTATTCGCAACCTCCGGCCCGCAGCAGGAACTTCCATGGCAAGGGAATTTTTCCTTGTTCATCATGGAGTTTTTCGACGTACTCGGTCCTCCGGATCCGACCGGCGACGCAGAGGATCAGCCTCCGGATGAAACATTCCGATCGGATCATCCCATTCTTCGCAAACTTCGACAAAATCGCTTCTCTCCTCGATTGGAGCGATTCCGCTCTCAGTCACGCTCTCCGCGCCGCTCTCCCTTTCCGGATCACCTCGGAGATGGATCAGTACACCTATCCGAGCTCTTTAGCAGGTGTCCGCGCAATCGCACGCCGTATCGACTATTGGTACTGGCAGCGAATCGATGAAGAGCAAGGCGAAGTCGAGGATACTCAACTTCCGGATGATTCCGGATCCCTCGGAGAAGATTCCGGCAGTTCTGATTTTGGCACATTGTCACCGGCACTTTCCGTCCTCAGTTACGCGCCTTTCGCACCCTCCATACCGCAGTCCGCAGCACCGGAACGTTCCGGTCGAGCCTCCGGAGTCCCCGGGGCTCGTCACCCGAAGTTTCCGGAGTCTGTCAACAAGCTACTCGGTAAAAACGGACGGATTCTCCCTGCGGAAAACGAACGACGGAAGGTCCAGGGTCTTTGCATGTACTGCGGAGGCTCTGGACACCAAGTTGCCGAGTGTAGGAAGCGTCCGGCTCATTCCGGCGCAAGCTCATCTGCCAAATCCACCGTTCCGACCAATATCAGTGCCTAACTGACCAGCAGCCTCGAAAACTCGCGCTCCGGTCGTCCGCGTCGGCCTCCGGAGGCATTTCCGAGTTCATCATAACCACGCATCCATTCTTTTCCACTCTCACGACAGTCCCGCTCTCATGAGTCGGACCTATGATCTCATTATCTCTATCATCTCAGAATTTGCCATGGGTTTCAACTTCCGACCGGAGACTCCCTCTCCGTTCCGGATCTGTTTTTGTTTACTTATCTGTGAATCTATGGGTTTTGCTCCGTTCGCGGAAGTTCCGGACATAATCTCCCCTCCGGATCTCATCGGCATCTTCTTCCCTCTAATCGGCAGCCTCGTCTGTCATAATTCCATCATCTGGTGATGTTCCTATTCGGAACTCGGCGTCATCGATTCTGATTCCCCATCAATCTGGTTCCTGGATACCGGCAAACTCCACCGTATCAATCCGTTGATTGACTAGTCGGAAGTTTCCAACTGATCTGTTCCTTATTCACATGGGGCTTAGTGTGCACACGACCGGCAGCAATGTCGGATATTGGTTCAGTACCCAATCACGGGTAGAGCAATGCTGCGCCGGAGCTCCGACAACCTCCGCTGCTCATACCGACAATTTTAACGCCATCACCTCGAGTCCCTTCGGTCTCATCGGCCTGCGTGCCACCGTTCCTCCGGAACGTCATCCCGTTCCCCCGGAACATCTCCGAGACATCTGTCTCTCCTTTCCGGACTTTGACTCGTCACCATCTTCCGGACGTCCTTCCGGACACTCTCCGGTTTCGGACATCGTCCCGGATACTCTCCGGACACCCCTCTGCTCACTCCGGTTGTCTCGTCGACATCCGTTGAGCACTTTACTTCCGGTAACCTCCGGAGCAATATTGCTCTGTGTAATCTCCGGTCATACCCCGAGGCTATTCGCTTCACGGTCTTCCGGGCGTTCCAGCAATTGCTTGGCTTCCGCTCGTTGGATCGCTCTTCTCAAGAGACCAAATAACCTCTTTCCCAATTTTATCTTTAGGCTGTTAGCCTTATTGTTCATCCTCGCCCTTTTCGGTCTTCGCCTTTCAACAATCATTTCGAAGTTACGCCATTTCTTGGACTCCGTGGAATTCAGATCAATTTCCACGTCGCAAGTCAGGAAACTTTCCTTGTGCATCCAAAACTCCTGTTCGAACCTTTCGACCAATGTCCTCCGGATTCACTTCATTGATCATGGGCACAACATCTGCATCTATTCCGGAGCCTCCGGAGACTTGCATTCTCCTCCGGCTTCCTCCGAATCTTGCCCTTGATCTCACCTGTAGTCCATCGTTCTCCTCCGGGTTACAAGTAGGCCATCTTCCGATAATCTCGGGAGACCCGACCGCCTCTGGCTTTTCCGGGTCACCCGTAGTTTCCTCCGATGGCCCCCCGGAGACCTATGCTTTCCTCCGACTTCACCGACTGCCTCCGGATTATCCAGTTCACACGTTTTATCGTTTCAACAGTCCTACCAGAACGTCTCCGGGACTCTGTCCGGAGATCTCCGATCATCTCCGGATTCTTTCCGATAAGGAGTTCACACATCGTACAAAAACAGGAATTATTCACTTGGCAGCAACCTCGAAACCTCCGGTTCTACCGTTCAATTATCCCACCTTTGATTTCTCCGTTCCAGCATCATCGTGTGTTTGATGCGGAGGCTCCGGACACTACGTTATTACCGGAGCCCCCAGACCATCCATTTTCGAGTGCCATTATAGCACTCATCGATGTCTGCATTTTCGGAGTCAACGTCTTTGAACCGGACGTACTTGGCTTGAAGAATTTTTCGGGCACCTGGAGCTTGTCCATCAAATTTCGGCTTTTCCATTCTATTCTTTGGCGAACAGCTCCACCCATTCCGCCTCCATGTATCTTCGGAGGTGGTGTTCATCCGGTCGTATTCCGAGTTCGGTCACTCGGACCTCTCGGAACCTTTCTCCACATCTTGGAATCCTCGCCTTGCGGCGTTCCGACGCTCCGAATCAACCTCCGGTATCTCCGATTTCCGCAGCTCTTCTCCGGAGCCCAAGATTCCAAATTCCGAGTCATGACCATTAATCCCTACCGCTCTCGTTGCATTCGAGATTTCTCCTGCTTTCGAGCTGTCGGGATACTTCGATCCTGCCACCTTCCGGTGGTTCTCTGGCCTTTCCGGGGCTCTCCGGTAATTTCCGGAGTTCTCCGGCGCTTACCGGAGTGACTCAGAGGATGTGGAATTGTCGGCAGACGATGGGACGTCTACCCTTAAAGAGGGGGATAAGCCTATAAAAAACTCCGATAATAAGCCTATAAAAAACTCCGATAATTTTCAACTTTTCTTCGCAAGAAGTGCAGACTATTGATCAAAAAGTCAGCATACCACGCGGAACACATCCTCTCAGTCCATGTCGTTTTGCCTTCCTCTCTGCAGACGGCACAATTGCGCTCGCTATTCGATTTCAGATCCAATCAATCTTCAACCAACTACCACTACGCATTCCAGGGTATCATTCATCGGTATCCCGGTATTCCGGTCTTGTTCCGGACATCGTTCACCCTCCGGACCATCCACCAATTATCCAACCGGTACCAGAACCATCCGACAACCCTTACCCATGCATCAACGGATCCTTCCGTGAGCTCCGGATCCTCCGGAGTTTCCAGACATAGTGGTCGACAACCTTCTGTTATCCATACGGCATCTGCACATCTGGGTGCATCAATCTGTCTATCCGATTATTCCACCCATCTTCGCCCATCCCTTCACTTCCGGGCACATATTGAGTATTATCTGATTCCCCGAGAGTCGTCACGATCAACTCCTGCATCGGTACTCAGTTCACATCACCTTCTCTTATCCCATTCGGGATCTTGGGCAACTTCATTTAAATCACTCATCTGCCCAACCACTTTCCCTTCTTTGCCGCCTATCCATTGGTATACTTCCGGATTGCCTCCGGTACACTTCCGGAATCACTCCGGTACTTTTCCGGATAATCCCTCTGGAGTCCTTCCGGCTCTCTGTCTATTCCTTCCGGTTTCCTTTCGGATCGCTTCCGAATCCTTCCGGTTCCCTTCCGGCATCACACTCCTTATCGACAGACGGAGTGGACCAATCAACATCCTGATTTAGTCACTTTTCCAATCAACGGAATAACACTCCTCTTATCATTCATCAATATTCCAATCATTATCATTTCTCCAATTATTCGTTCGTTAAATCCGACAGTTCCTACAGTGGAACCCAACCCGTATCACATACGATGCGTTCCGGTTCCGGAACTGCTCCGGAACGTTGCCTTTCTATTCCGTCACATCGGAATCCTCACCATTCCTCCTCCGGACCCTCCGGTGTTTAACCGGAACCTCCGGATCCTTTCCATTTCACTCAAGTTCAACATAAATCAACTCAAGAAAAAGATTTCTTCCAAATCCACAAATACAAAACATTCATTATTTACAATTGTCCATTGGTCACTTTGGACCCTCGTCTTCACCTCCGGACGCCTCCGGCTTTTCTCCCGGAGCCTCCGGCTCCCCCATCTCCTCGTCCTCGTCATCCAGGACAAACACCCCGCCTTCTTCGTGGAATCCCGCTGGCGCTCCCGGTTGGAGCACCAAGGTCTGGAAACCCCGCTCCTCCGACTCCCTCTTCACCCGTACCGGAGCCTCCGGTACAGGCGGCGGAGTGGGAGGCGGAGGCGGCACTGGCTCAGGATCGGGCTTGAAGGTAAGGACCATGATTGTCCTCGCCTCCGCCTGGCCCATGGTGCGTTCCTCGGGCATTCCCTGCCCCTCCGGCGCCTCTGCCACATCCAGCTCCACGACTTCCCCCATTTCCTCCATCTCCGCGGGTGCTTCCGGGGCTTCCGGAACCTCGGGGACGTCCACGTCCATCCTCTCATCCTCCCCGCCGTCCGTGGACCGGAAATCCTCCGGCCAGGATTCGGAACGGGCTCGGGGCGCAACCGGAGCTTCCAGTTCCGCATCCGAGTCTTCCGACTCGACGGGTTCCACCTCCTTCTCTGCCACCTCGGGACTTCCGCGCTTCATCAACCTCCGGCGCTTCGCCGGGGGCGCACCCTCGTCCATCTCCGGCTCCTCAGCGGCCAGGTCGAGCTCCGCCGCCTCCACAAGGGAGAAGTCCCATTTGGAGGCCTCCATATCGGCCGCCATCCACCGGAGCATCCGCTCAACCCCAGGCGGCACCTCCCGACCACTCTCCGGCGCTGCGAGCGTCTTGAGAATAAGCTGGTATGCCAGCTTAAAGCGCAACATATTGCGCCCCACCTGCTCCCCGAGGTATCCGACGTGGGTATCGAGCTCCCGGAGCTTCTCTCGCACACTTCCCTTGCACTCCGCCTTCCGGGCCCTCCGTTCCCGTTCCTTCCTCGTGCGATCCCGCACCTCGCGGTCGCTCCGGTCGCCCCCGACGTTCCGGGTGCTCCGGCGCGTCCGCGAGGGCCCCGCGACAGGTCCGGAATCCTGTCGACGGGCCTTCGCCATCTCGCGCTTGTTGACGCGCGGTGGACCGAGGGGGCGGGCGCGACTGCAATGAATGTGTTTGGCGCGGCAGCGCCGGCACGCAGTGCGTCCGTATTCGACGACGCACACCTCGCTGCTCTTGCGGCAGGAATCGCAGGCTAGGAAGAAAAAAATTCGTTAGTACCGGAACCTCCGGATTTTACTGCGACGCACCATTCTCCCCCTCCTGCTCGACGTCGCTGTCGTCCTCGTCGTTCAGCTCGTCGTCGCCCTCGCCACCCTCCGCATGCTCCGGGGACAACGTTTCAATTGCCGGCACTTCGTCGAATGCCGGAGCCTCCGCGTCCAACAGCTCCAGGTCGCGAGCAAGTTGGAGCGCGCGAGCGGCGTCCTCCTGGGCGGCCTCCGCGCGGTGGGAGGCCTCCACCGCCTGCTCCTGGTACGCGGCGATCAGCACCCGCCGGCGTTCCTCCCGCTCCTCGTAGAAGCGCTGCGCGGCTTCCTCGCGCAGTTCCGCCGTCGTTGCGCGCGCCTTCCCCTTTCCGGATTTTTTGCCGTTGCCGGCGTCGCTGCGGTTGCTGTTTCTGGACCCCTCGCGCCCACTGTCGCTGTTTCCGTTGCTCGACATCGTGTTGTGGTGGTTAAGTGCCGGAGGTGGTCGTGGTGCGAAAGAAAGAAAGGTCTGAGTCAAAACCAACAGCACGTGACTTTTTGATCTTGTTTATTTTCCCACGCTCCTTCATTGTTCGGCCAACTCGTTATCTCTTGGGTTCCTCATGGGAGAGGAACCTAAGAGGGGGATACTGTTATATCCATGCAACATCCCAAAGCCTCCCATCGACCTTCCGGTCGCTCCGGTAGGTTCCGGAGCTCCGGTCATATACCGGAGCCTCCGGACCTTCCGGAAGCATCGGGTTTTTACGCAATGAAGGCTTACTGAGCGTTTCCCGTTTACCCGTCTTCTCATCTTCCGTTTAATTGTCTCACAACATATCATCAGACCTCATGACTTGTCTTATTGTCATGAACCACTCTCCTTCCTATTTGGGAATACAATTAGGTATTCCACTTAAATACTACGTCTTTACTTCATGTACTTCAGTTTGATTATTAACGTTAATCGTTGCCTGGTTCTTCCTCTTGATCTGAGTCGTCTTCGTACCTCCTTATCACCTCCGGTACCTCGACTTCCGGTTATCCGTCAGTCAAGGCGTTAGCTCACCCTTAACCCCCTGTGGTGTTGCTATCCTTCCTTTATACTGCACCGGACCTCTTCCGGGCTTTCCGGTACCTCCGGTCCTAACCGGAGCCTCCGGAACCTCCGGCCCATCTTCCATCTCGTTCTAGGTCCATTCCGGCACGGTATATAACAAGACGGTACGGTATCGTTTGTCGGGCTGAATTGTCTCACAAGGATATCTCCTGAGTAGTGTACCGGCGGTCCACCGCAATGTGGAACCCAACCACCGGAATGATTCAATAAACTACAAACGAAATCGACGGCTTGGATTTAAACTCGCTGGAATTTACCCAGTTCTCAGCTACTCATACATCACATTTAATTTTGTTATCCCGCAGTATGCATCCTGTCACTGGGAACTCACTTCACGTTGTGGAGGTCGATGTCAAGTCCCTTGCCCCCAATTGATCCCTGTCTACTTCAGTGAAAGAATTAAGTAATGATGCACCTCATGGCCAAACAATTGACCCGATTTTTTAATTTCTTTGCAATGCTGTTCAATGTCGATGGATCTATTTTCGTATGCAAGATTTCCAGCGCCAATCTACTTAACCGCAATACCACTTTGACTTCGTGGGTGCAATAGCACCAAATTAGTAGTAATACTGTCACTACTCCTGTGGAGGAGATCATCACAGCCGGTATAGTCTATAGATGTCAAATAGATGTTGTCAGTACGATATTTCTTCAGAACAAGCAATGAAGGGGCTCGAGCACGAAACCAAGCCGCACTTGGTTAGATGACTCTGTCTGATGTATCTGAAGGCAACGGTGTCAGTAGAGCAGATGAACTTTATCAGCACGCAGAAAGAATTCAACAGCGACGATGTGGATAAGGGTAGCGACCCACAGGGACATTCCTAGGGCGGGTGAGATTTTCTACGACGGGGAGATGGCGGAGTGCCAAACCATTGACAGCGTGGAGGGCGGATGCGTAGTAGAGCGGGCCGTCGCGCGCCGACGCATGCACGGCGACCCAGACGGCGGCAGGATTGACGCCGGCGACAACGCACTGTGGATATGTGCTCTGCAGGGCCTGCGGGTCGCTCAGAAGGTTCAGCACCTCGTCACATCTCCAGATCTGCACTCGTAAGTTTACAACTGTCAGTGGCCCACAAGGAAACTCAATTCGACTCACCGAGAAATAAGTCCCGATGTCGGTGACTATCTGGGCGGCCGCGAGCCAGATGAGGCGTCCACTAATTACAGCCGAGAAGTAGACCATCATGCCTATTCCGGGTTATTTGATGAGGAGGGCATGGTGAATGTTCGACATATGCAGCATCTATCTTCTGTGGCGGCGGGTGTCTTTCTTGATGCTGTGGATGCCCATGAGACCGGAAAAGACGTCCATGGTGCTGAGGATGTAGACCGCGGAGTGAACATTGAGTTCGCCGCCGAAGGAACGGCGGGCGATGATCGATCCACATAGTACGTTCCCGACGATCAAAGAGAATAAAACGCTATCCTTCAGAACGCAAATCAGGCGCGCATTTTCAGGCAGGGTTTTGCTTACCGTTCAAACGGAAAATTACATATCTCTGGAAAGGTGTAAAAAGAAGAAAAGGGAGAAACAGAAAAATGATCACCCTCCGAATGGCGGGAAGGAACTGGAGAAGAGCAAAGATGCCACCAACTGCATGCAAAATTAGCAAGGGGTGCAAGATAAGCTTGAAATCCTTACTCGTGGTCAGGTAAATGCGAATGAAAAGATTGTATTTGTACAGTGGCTGTTGGAACCAAAACCATTCACCTAGAAAATTGTTGGTTTGAGGGCGATACCTTTGTGAATCGAGATATACCAGGGGCCAGCACCATTGATATCTGTGGATTCATTGTCACACTTCTTGCGAGACAATACCCCACCATCGCTCCACCCCAGGCACTGCAAGCCTCTGAGAAGGCGTTAATCGACGAGTGTTTCGGCGTCTGGGAGCCAGCTTACAGTTAATCAGGCTGTATTTTTTCCCTGAACCCGAGAATCCAGCTAATGGAGCGATAGATTGAACCACGCGGCTGAGGATGAGTTTCAAGCTGAGGAATTTCTCGGCCGAGCTGCTTGCGATTGTCTTGTTCATCTAGACTCTGGGCTGTAGAGACTGCTGACGATTCTGTTGCTCGGGGTGGAGGACACAGTGGTAGCCTACTGGAGTCTGGATGAGCGCGCGCCGGAGAAAGGCGCCACGATGCTCTGTGCTCATAAGCAATCGAGGAACAAGCTATACGGCTGTGCGCATCTCTAGACGCCGTTACTTGGAGCAAATTTGCACCTCGCGGACCATCGTGGTTGGAATCTAACCACTGTCTTTGGCGATGTTTACGTACCTCACCAATACAGTTTCCATCGTCAGTTGATCACAATTGTATGTAGCCAGATCTCGACCGGATTGGCTATAGCCACAGCAGGATGAACCCCATGCGCGTCTAAATTCCCTTGTTTGAGAACACCGGACTGCTTTTTTTGGAACTTTCCCGGGCCCCAAACGCACGGTCTTATCGGCCCACATATGGAGTCGCACTGTAAGACTCGGACTGGGTTTTTGTGACTCGTTTACACGGTCACTTTCCCCCTTCACCCACTACAAGGATCAATACCGGGTTAAATGCAAACGAGGTATTTTAGCTCAGAAAAACCGGGTTCCTCCTTTAACGCATGTACTTGGTCAGGTTTACCATGCATTAGCCCACCAGATTTTTAGCCTGTTTGCTGGGTTAATGTTACTTGGCCCCAACTGGGTTACTTCGGGTTATGTTGAGCCCGTACACGGGTTACAATCACCTCTCATTTCAGGTCTCACGGAACATCAAACGGCCAACAATGGTACACTATCTAAGTTGGTAGAACACAAGTATTGTGCCACAAAGTTTTCATGATCATAGACCAGTCAATGGTGCGCAGAAGCTCTAGAAAATTTAATTTTAAACAAGTCATTCCAACTCCGCCACGCACGTGTGTCACTATGGCGTGATTTGATGGCAACCATCTGCCACGTCAGACGTCTCTTGCTTTCTCCCCCCACCTTTTCGTCTCCTCCGTCCCCTGTAAACGGCCTCAAAGTGTCTTAATCCCTTCCTCAAGTGTTACTCAAACATCCCTCAAGCCTCCTTCAAGTATTGCTAAGTATCCTGAGCTTAAGTCCCTCAAAGTCTGCTATGGGTTGTGCCTGTTCCGTCGTCTGAGACTCTAATAGTCAACACTTCCTCTGGCGCGCTTAATCCTTCTCATGTCTCAGATGATCACCAGCTTTCGAAGAAGGCTTCCGAGTGGTTAAGGCCCATGTTACCTCGGCAACGTCTCATAGGTGCGTTACCGGCTTCCTACCACCTCAATTTCGGACTGACACATATCCATAGTGATCCTTTCACCACCCCTCGACGAGCTAGAGGGCGTGGCCGGTGCGGCGAGTACGCTTTCCGGCGGCCGCGGGGGCGGAGGTGTGGTCGGCAGCAGCGAGGTGGTGTGCTGTTTCACACTTAAGCAGACACGATGTGTATGGATCCATGGGCGGGAGAGTGCTGCGTTGGTTCATGCAGGTATTACATAGTGTATATATAGTATATCATTTATATATTCTTTTCTGCTTCATTTTTGCGTGTGCATTGGTCCTATCAGCAGTGATCTTCACGCAGTTGTTTTAACCAGGCAATCGAGTTTTATTCACCTGGTATGGAAGAACCCACTAGACGAGTCACAGTAGCCCAGCTGAAGCCTGAGGAAATGGCGCTCCAGACCGAGTTAAAAGGGAAAGAAAAAGGGTCAAAAGAACCCGATGGTAACCCGTTTCTGGCATGGAAATTTGACCCGTTTGGGTTATTTTGTCTGAACCCGGGTTACTCTCACCCGTCATCTGGGTTATATTGATCCGTTCAGTGGGTTAAAAACCTAGGGAAAAACACCCAGTCCGAGTCTTACAGTGTCGATAGATTATGGCCCAGAATGGGGTTCTCATGGACCCACCGATGCTACCGCCAACCTATGCCTGGATAATACGACCAGAAGACCTCCAACTTGAAAACGACGCGCATCTTGGGGGCAGAATCGCTCAAGGACATTGGAGAAACAGTCTTGTCATCGTAAAAGTTCTATCTAAGCAGGCCGAGGCCAATGTGAGTGGTCTAAGCCAGCTTCGATTTCCATCGTGTTTGACCTGCTCAACAGGCGTTGCATGAGCTTTGGACCAGCCTATGGCATCCTAATGTTTTGCAAATGTTCGGCGTGTCGTAGTCCATTTTTAAGCGCGGGGGTCCGATCTTGGTCCGATCGGAGTTCAGCCTTGTTACGTAATCACGTTTTGAGGGCATTGCCCCGGTTCTTGAACCCGGGATTCCTTCAGCAGAGAAATAGAGATGCTTTCTGCATACCGAAATATTTCAGATTTTTTGAGTCCCATGGGCCGAAGCTATTGACCAGTCAAGTTGATGGGTTTTGGCACATTGATCTGTTCTCATATTTTTTGGTTTCTGTTTCCCTTGAGATTGATTAGTTTTCAGTAGTAGTGGAAGCGGACGACGGGCAACATCTGATGCACGTGTGCCAAATGCAATCTCCCTCAGGAATAAGATGCTTGGAGATATGCAGGATCTCATGACTGCTTTACAAAATACAAAAGCAGTGGCACCAGAAGGACATACTGCTTTGGAAGAAAGGCTGAAGGAACCTCTATTACCTAGTGGCCAAGATGCTGTTCTGCTGGAGTATTCAGGTGTGGATGTAATTCTGCAAGAATATTCTGCTCAGGAGCATCCACAACCCACTTCAACCCCTGGTGTTGACAACACTGGAGTGACTGAAATCTCAACCTTTGTGATCTATTCACCAAGATCTGCTGCCTCTGATTTTGTCCAGTATGTTTTATTCATTCCAGATGATAAGTTTCATTACATAAAGTTTATCACTAGGAAATCTAAAGATGGTGATATCACAGCTCTATTCCCAGAGGATCTCGAAACCCTGCAGACTGCATTCTCTGATGGGGGTGAAATAGTTTCAGTGCACAAGCCTGACATTGCAGTAAAATGGGTGGAGACTCATTATGATGATTCTCTTTTGCAATCCATTTGATCACATGGTCTTGGTGGTCCAATTGCTGCAATGTCGTCTCTGAAAGAGCCAATGCTTGTACTATTTGGGTCTATTCAGGATGGCTGGGTTCTCAAGGCTGCAAAGGTTCTCTCTGATATATCAAAGTTCATTGTGATGATCAGACCTACAAAGGACAATCCTCTTCTGAAATGGACACCTGGTGATCACAGGGATACCTCAGTCAATATTCAACCACCCGAGGCAGTTGAAGAAGATAGTGATTGCCCTGGGATAGATACTCCAGAGAACATTGAAGAGGGAAATGATGATGCCAGCGAAGATGATACACCGAGCATTCAGAGTGGAGAAAATACTGAGAGCACAACTAGTGCACCCAGTATGAATGAATTGATCAACAGGACCAGATCTTTTCGTCCTCGAGGGGGTGCTAACAATGATGACTATTACACTCCAAATTGACCCCAGTTCATAATGTTGATGTCAGGTTAGACATCCAGCCAGCCACAGGAATTTCATACCAAGTTGAGCTTTTGACAAAGATCCAGGTATGTCAATAGATTGGCTATTTCATCTTACCTTTTAATGCTTCCCAGTTCAAAATTCAACCTGAATTTGAAGACAAGGATTGAAATGGATATCAACCGTAGCAAGTTTCCTGGACCAATTTCAGTGTTGTCCCAAGAAGCATAAGAGTAACTCCAGATCGATCATACAGCAATATCTGCTTCTTGGTACAAGAACAATATATTTCTCGCTAAGCAGATTCTTTCTCATCAAAGTATATATCCTTTCCCATGTGCAATTCAGACGGGAATGCATTGGTTTTATCCTACCTCAACAAACCAGCAAGACTGCCAGGGCACATGCAAAGCAGAAGACTTTCTCCGGAAGCGTAACTGTAGGACCCCATCCTACTGGCACAATTGGTGGTGCATTGCAAGAGACTGTCACAGATACAGTGGAGAATCAGAATGATAAGGTACATCAAATTTAAAAGTAATACTATTTGGGACTGGCTAGTTGGCCACTTTCGTATTTGGAGCCCATGCTCGACGACACTATTTGACGGATCAAGTCCCCGTGGTGTCCAAATCAAGGTGTTCATCCTATGAATGAATCAAGGTGGTTTCTATGAATTTAGACGGGGTGTGAAAGGTGTACTGAATATTTTCCTGGCAGCCATCTAACAACAGTAAATAACTAGGTAGTTGGCCACCCCGCATAATAACCCGTGGACAGCGATCCGGCGGCGGTATTGCCCAGGGATGATCGATATAAGGTGAATGTAGTATTCCATGTCGTCGGAAGCTGCATACATGCTACGGGAACGGCATAAAAATCCGATTTGGAGGGGATTGGGATGGCGGGAACCAGCTTCATAACTATTCGCGTGTTGTATGCGGGATACAGTGGCGGGACAACCAAAATGACTTCTGGAGGGACAAATGGGAAGTATTACGACTCATATATGTGCTCGCCTTTATCCTTAGAAGCTGGTGGTTCCCAGAAAAAATCTGAATGTCCGGGACACCCAAACTGGGTGGTTTGTGGTAATGGATCATGGTGAGAAGGGAGGGACTTCAGGAAAATACTGATACACATACTCGGGGGATGCTTTCATCAACATTACTACCCCTGCCAAGTTTCAAAACCATAGTTCCTCCAAAACGTCCGCAACAGGGGCAGCGATCTGGAGTCACTCAAAGCAGAAGCAATGACTTTGTCCGTGCGTAGCACAGTTAGGTGCAGGGTGGGACCTCTGTGTGATGTTCTGAGTCGAAGCCCTGCATCCTGGGAGTAGAAAGAGCCCCGGACCTTGTGGATTGAAGGGGAATTGGTCGAGAACGAGCCGCCGTTTAGTGGTTGATGCTAAGAAAGTGATGTTCACACACCTCGGGCCGCGATCCGACTTGCCATAATTTCTGATCACGCCATCATTTTGACCCGAAATTTATTATGGACCATCGTCAGAGGTCCCATTCCCTCCCCCAACACACAACTTGTGGTATGTTCTGATCTACTGTCTTGTATTTCACAAGTGGCCAACTACCTAGTCTGGCCAACTACCCAGTCCGAAATAGTATCACTTTCAGATGTATTGATTCTAGGTCACACCAAAATGTCTTGTTTATTATCGACCTGGAAATGCTGAAAACCTGGGGCCGGGTGGAATCTCTTGGAATTCATTTGATATTTCTTATGAACCAGCTAATGTCTCGGCAGCTGGAGATCAAGATGGAAAACATCCAATGGAGGCAGAATTTTCCATAGGCATTAATGTTGGAAATCCTGAAGATGTAGGGATTTGGTTTAGGAAGGGTTCACTGCGTTCAGGCTCTCAGTAGCCGAAGCATCGCCTCACCGGAGATAACCGATCGGTCCGGCTAGCTGGGGTACCCAAGCCTCACAGAATATAGCCACATCTCCTACCCACAGAATGTGGGCCTACCCAGACAGTACCCTGCAGTAGCCAGACAGAACTGCACTGTGGCTATGCCGGATCGACATCGCTCGCCGCGTTTAGCCGGGGTCCGGCTACTTCGTCATGGCTACCCGGTTGCTACCCGGGTAGCCCATAGATAGCCAGAGATTCCCACGGATCCCCGCGTCTCACAAATGGCCTGGCTAGTGAGGGCCTGAACGCAGTGGTTGATCTACACTGACATTCCAAATTAGCCAAATAACCCTGACCTTCCTCAGACTTCTTTCTTGATTCGGAACCAAACCAATCTCTGGATTTCTGATGACACTCTCAAGGCAAAAGGTCAAGGGATATTGGTCTTGATTTCGGTATAATTTTTGGTCCAAACATCTATGAATGTTGACAATTGTCCTTCAGGCCCATATACCCAACATTGTGGTTGATGAGACACTTTACATCATTGAAAAACAGACAGTAGAACTAGCTGATAGCTCCTTGACCAGTGTGTTCATTTTTATTTCCTTTCATTTCACTGTTATAAATAAGGGGAATTTGCAGAGCTAACTGCTACAGACAAAGCCCCAGGAAAATATCCTGCTAAGATGGCATTAGCAGTTGGAACAATCAGCTCTTCACGAAGGAAGCCAAGTCTCATCAAGAGGGTCACCAATGCATTGGCAGTCAAATCTTTAACCCTTCGCAAAGGAACCCAGCCAAACCCTCAGATTGTCAACCTGCCAATGCATGAATATATTGCCCGAGGGTGGGATGAAAGGTTGCATGCATGGAGGATGCCAATATATCCCACCTTGACCAGTTCCCTCCACGAGGCCTTGAAGGGTCCTGGTATTGCTGCTTGGCAATTGGATGTAGGGGATTTTGCAGCTGAGGATGCACCGAAAGGGAAAGGAAAAGGCAAGTCAAGGTCCATGATGTATCAACTTGTTGTAGCTAATGAAGCTGTACATATAGGGAGGGCAACGGAGACACCTGGACCTGGAGAAACCCAGCCAGTTGATGAACCTCAGGTTCAAAAGAATTTAGAGGGTCCAGCGACACTTGCTGGGACTAGTCTCACTTCAGGATTGACTGCTGCTTCTGCATCCCTCGACACCCATGATGGGGCTACCGGTATCCCTGTCCTGCTGAATACGAGTGGGGATGATGATGCCAAGATCATTAATCCCTTGGATGAGCTTCCTGCCCAAGTAGTCTTGTAATGATCTCATATTTATTCACTGTTTAATTAAACTGATGTACATTACTTACCTTCTCTTTCTCTTGCGGCCTGCGTATCTACAGAGCACAGTGCTGGGTTATCATTGTAGTTACGATCATTCTGACACATTTTTTGTCCTTTATAATCTCTATTATTTAAACTGGCTTCCCTTTCTCTTGCAGCCTGTGTATCTACGGGGCACAGCGCTGGGTTATCAGCGTAGTTACAATTATTCCGATATGTTTTTGTCCTGTAATTATATGTCATGGATTCAAGCTTGTCCGAGATCGATAGCTCTAGGGACCGGCACGGATGCCATCTGTAGTGAGATCAAAACTCTTTTTCACCACAGAACTTCATCACTTAGCTAAAATATGAGAAAATTGGATTCGGGCTCGGCGTGAGGCTGTCTTCGGCCAGAGGACCAATTTCTAATATTTGAAACGATTCCATAATTTTCTTTTTCCTGCCAGCGGCCGCAATTTTGATCTCGAAAAATTGGGCTCGATGATACAAGGCCAACATGTATTTTTCAAAGAATTTTCGAAAAGCAGTGTGCTCGGGGCGGATGAAAAGTTTTTTGATTCTCATCCCGCGGATGGCATCCGTGCCGGTCCCTAGATAGCTCTTTTTCAAAAGAGGAGGAATGCATTTCCTTTATAACTTCCCGAAATACGTGAAAATGGGTGGTTGGTACGGGGCATCAAAGAGCGCTGTCGCTAGACTCACATAGGACCACGATGCACAATCCCAGTCAAAATTAACTTTTCCGGTGAAAAGCGTAGTGGCAAATCGGAGCATACAAAGGGCTGTGCTGATCCTGATCTTCGGCTTTCCTCAACGATTCCCGCTACAGCCGCTCTGTGCACTTGAAACGATGCAGAATTGCGGCTCACCCAAGTAGGCCCGTCACCATCTCGTCAATCCCGCGTCCATTCCCCTCTCTCTCCATCTCGACCGTCCTGAACGATCATTTCTGGAATATCATTATGTATTGGCCACACCGCTCTTGGCGTGTCTTATCTCTCCCCTCTTCATTCAACCTCACATCCGGACTCTCTGCATTGGGTGTTCTCTCCTGCTTCGCTCCACGATCGTTACTCTGCCGCCCTCATCAACGCTGACGCCACATATCCGCGTCTGCGATCGACACGCTAGGCTGCATCGACATACATTGCGGCGACGTTATGCCGTGCCGTGCGCGGCCGGCGACGTAAGGCACCTGCCGATAGCAGGTGGGGTAGAGCGGCTGGCGGGCCGCCCGGCCGTGGCCACATTACTTCACCTTGTGGACAGACAGCGACAGCGACAGGGGGAATAGTTTGGGCAGACGGACAGACGGACAGATTACGTTGGTTAAAGGGTATTCATTCGGTACGCCCATATCCGCCCCGCGAGAGTTGAAACATGATTATTTTGGGGTCGCCGCGCGTCCTAATTATAATGCTTACTTGAAGAGAAGAGGAAAACGGCGGCCGGTGCCGGCATGCAAGCACGTTTGTGGATCGCGAAGGGGGCTCACAGTGCGGCCGAGGTCGATTGGCACGTTGAGCGAGGGCGGCGCAGAAGACGCGAAATCGCCATCACGGGCTTGGCGGGCGTGGGTGTTGTAAATGACGTCATTTTTTGCGATTCAAGGACGGTGATTTTCTGGAAGTTGAATCGCGCTTTATGAGTAAAATGTTTCCGGTTGATCGCATGTGATGACGGTCCCCATCCGGTTGGACCCGAAATCGCCTTATTCGGTTGCGAGCGTAGTGGGACAAATAAACAAGGGACCTAGTTCTCTCTGGCGCCGCGACAGATAATGCCATAGACCTAGCCTACTTGCATGAGCACCGATATCCAGCCCCAGCCTCGCCGGGCACCCTCCGATGTATTCCGCCCCCGCCTCCCTCTCGACCCCTTCGCCCCGCCTGTGGACTCGCAAAATCGCCTAGTCGAACCCGAGTTTCTCGACCCAGATGCGCCGTGGCCTGTGTACGATCTCCCTGCTCGCACCGCAGCATACGCCCAAGTGCCCCACGTTCTCCTCGTGCTCGGTGGTGCGCTGTTCCTCTCACTTCATTGACTCTTTCAAATTAAACTATCCCAGCACCCTCCCCACGCGCCCTCACGCCCATCCTGCGCTCGCCTACGTTCACGCGCAGCCTCGTGCTGCTCGTCACACACCTCCCGCCGACCTTGTCTGCGTTCAGTGCAGTGTCCGCGCACACCGGCCCGGCGGTGCGGATCCTCCACCTCGACACCCCGCTCGTCCCCACCGCGCCCGCCTTCGCCCTGACTCTCGTCCACGTCCTCGACGCCGCCGCAGACGTTGCGCGTGCCTGGCGCGCGTCTTCCCCTGCATACACCACGGCGCCAGACATCCACCAGCTCGCACAGGACCCCACCGGCGCGTTCAGCGTCCCCGAGGCCCTCGCGCTCGACACCCCGGCCCCCCTCCCGGTCTCGGAGCACCTCCACCCCCCCGGACGGCGCCCGCGCCTCGCGCCGCGCCCGCAATCCACCCTGAGCGTGCCCGCGGGGAGACGCAACTCGACCCTCCTCGTCAAGCCGCCGCCCCTCTCCGCCCCGCCCGCAATCTCCAAGCGCGACTCGTCCGCCTCGCTCGGCCGATCCGCAGGCAAGCGCGCAAAAAGTGCAAGCACGGACCCCGCGCGCCCGTTTGACGCGCTGCTCGCGTTCCTCCCGCCCGCGCAGCCCGAGCGCGCTGTGCTCAAGCAGGTCGTCCTCACGAGCACGCTCGCGGGCGGCTTCCTCACGGGCCCGCCATACGCCGCGGGCCCATACACCCCTTCCTCCGGCTACGACTCGGACGACGCGCGGTTCGACTGGAGCTCCGCGCCCGCGACGCCCACCGCCCCCGGACCCTACACCGCGCAGTACGGCTACCCCGACGCCCGCCCGGGGAGCGCCGGCTCGTCGGCCTCGCGCGCGGGGAGCTTCGGCGACGGCGGGGGGGAGAGCCCGACGCGGCGCAGCCGGCTGTCGTCCTTGTTCCGCGGTGCGAGCCGCTCCGTGCCCGCGAGCCCGCGCGCGTCGGCGTCGTTCCTCGCGTCCGCGTCGTCCCTCCACCACCCTGCGCCGGGAAGGGGGACGGCACGGGCGCACATCGTGCACGTGCTGCCCGCGAGCTACCGCGGCGCGAAGCTCACGGGCGCGCTGGGGGCGTTCCTCGCGTCGTACGCGGCCGGCGGGGTGCGCGCGTACGTGCTCGCGGAGCGCGCGCTCAGGGACTTGGAGGGCGTGTTGGTGGGGGGGCTGGAGCCTTTGGAGGTGGGAGGGGGCGGGGGGAGGAGGGGCGCGTGGGTCGCGGGGGTGTTGAGTGTCAGCACCCCGCCGGCGACGAGTCGGGAGGACGCGGACGCGGGGGCCGATGAACTTGGGCCCGAAGCAGAAGCAGAAGCAGAGGTGGTGGAGGGGGAGGGAGGAGAAGAACAGGGGGGCATCGCGCCGTACGGCCTGCCGACGCCGCCCGCGAGCCGGAACGGGAGCGGGGAGGGCGCGGAGGAGGGGTATGTGGCGGGGATGAGGCGGCGGCGGACGTCGAGCTCGGGCGGGTATGTGGCGCGCGAGGGCTCGAACTCGACGGTGCATGCCACGGGGCGCACGCCCTCGAGCGCGGGGCATAGCAGGGCGCCGTCGAGCGTGGGACATGGGAACGGGCGGACGCCGTCGAGCGCGGGGCACGGTCGGACGCCGTCGAGTGCGGGGCACGGTCGGGCGCCCTCGAGCGCGGGACATGGGCGGGCGCCGTCGAGTGCGGGGCACGGTCGGACGCCCTCGAGCGCGGGGCACGGGCCGTCCCCTCCGAGCGCGGGCCTCCCGCCCGGCGCGGCCCCGCCGCAGCGGACGGCCCCGGCGGGCACGACGCGCGTGCGGCGCGCGGGGTCGCCGGCGGAGGGGGACGCGGGCGCGCGGCAGCGCACGGAGAGCGAGCCTGCGTCTGCGCCCCCGCCTGCGTCTGCGCCCGCGGGTCCGGCGCGCGGGAAGGACGGGCGGGCGCGGCTGCGGCAGAAGGAGAAGCCCGCGCGTGAGGGGCGCTTCTTTGGCGGGAAGGGCCCGGGGGACTTTCGGCTCACGCCGGCTGCGCCGCCCCCGCCGCCGAGTGCGCGGAGCGCGCCGGATCTGCACGACGCGCACGCGCGGGGCAAGGGCGGGGGCGGGGACGGGCGGAGGAAAAGGTGGTGGGCGTTTTGGGGGTAGCTGACTCCCGACCTCGGATCGGTTTATTTTTTTTCTTTCTTCATCCGACGACGACATTGGGTTGCGCACGATCCTTCCTATTCCTATTCCGCCGCGTGCGCGTGTATTCGGACAGACATGGACCACACACAGACTACAGACAGATTACGATTACTTAGATACCGCACGCACGGGGGGGTGTACGATATGGATATTGGTGTGACATGCATCGCTAGTGGTAAGTAGGCAAAGGATGGAAGGAGGGAGGGGGGGCGTATTTATGCTAGGTATTTGAGTAATAATAAGAAGGATTCGTTTGGGTTGGACGCGGTGAATGGTCATTTTCGAGGATTAGTGGGAAGGGGCGCGGGGCTTAGCAGCGAAGGCGATCCGATCCGCGCGGGAGCTGCTCTCCGCGCGTGGGGCAAGATCGGGGGTGTCGACTGACTGACTGAACCCGCGGTCCCGAGCTGGAGATTGAATCGCTGCGCTGTGTGCCGATCGGTGGGAGCGAGTGGGATGGGCGTAATATAATTAATGCGAAAGCCTGAGACAAGGTCGAATTCGGCTTGCTCTCGCTTGAAGTTTTGGTGCCCCATTTTTTTTTTGTGTACTGTGGGCCCGGGGCGCCTTCCGCGGAGAGAAGCCGGCGCCCTTCTTCATCGCCGTCTGCCTGAGCATAGTGAATCTGATTCATGGCCGGCAATTCACCCTCGGCGGGGGGACGTCGATGGGCCACGTTACCGCGACAAAATACTTGAATTGGGATACCAATACACCCTAAAACGTGCTTTAAAAATCCAAGCTGGACTAGGGCTTCATGCTGAAGACACTGGTTTTTGGGGTGGGTATACTTCTAGCCAATGCTCTTCGTCGCGCGCGCCATCGAGCGGGAGGGTGATCCGCGCGGACCGTGACGGCGCGGATTCGTTCTACCGGTCGGGATCGTGCGCCCATCCCAAGCCGGATGAGAGCCGTAGATATCCCAAAAATGGCGGGCGCGATTGCCGCCAACACGACCTGGGGATGAACCCGACGTGGAATGTCACAACGATCGCCGTCGCAGTGGCCCTACTCGTTGGTGAGCGCAACGGTCTGGAACTTTGGAGGGAGGGAACGGATGTTTGGAGCGCCGCGCTCTCCACTAGGACCGCGAGGAAGAACTGCATAGTGTGAGATGCCGCAAGGGCACGGAGGAGAGAAAAGACATGCCGTAAGCTGCACTCCGCCACTGAGATGCGTGGATAGCTGGCTGAGCGTTTTGCGTATGCGCCATATTTTCCAAGATATCGTGGCTGGGCGTTGCGCGTTCAAACATAGAGAAAACGACATAATCGTGCCCCACCTGAACTGTAAGCGCTGATCGTTTGAGCGAATGTATACAGTATATAATCGAATCACGCACACAATGGATAGAACCAGGGTGCTAGTTACCCACCCATTGGACACAAGGTCCACAGCAGCCAGTCCCCCCGTGTGATTCTTCCACGTTGTAAATACCGAGGCCGTACCGCCCCCGGAGACTGGATGCTTGTTAAGTATTAGGGATCTTCGTAAAGACCGCCTCTCCTGCTACTCCACCCCCTAGGTGCACGAAACTGAGGTAGCCCTCGTCGATTGTCGAGATCCAGGTCTAGGAGAGATATTCATTAAGGATCACCGCAGTTCAAAAAACTACGAACGCCGGTTATCGTCAAAAACTGGACAACAAGACCCAAGAGCACCCAAGGAGCGGGTCGCTTCTCTGCGATAATTCGGTGTAACTCTAAGTAGATGACTGTCGTGAAGAGAACGGTGTATACACCGTATAGGACGGTTTCGAGGAAGATTTGAGCAACGAAGGCAGCGGTAGCCTGAGTGGGGAGGGCATCAGCGCAAACGGTGGAGGCATTTGTGTACCGACCTTTAATATGCTATACTTCCGTTAAAGTTATGTTTTATGCTTTCGTCATGTTTCGCGGATTATCTGGACGTGGAAGGCGTGCCGAAAAGTAGACAGACAGTAAGAACAATCCACTGTGAGCCCGGACAGAAACTTTGATTCGTCCACAGATATGGACTTCTTCCACCACAGTTTCCAACCAGAAACAGCGAGAACAATCCACTGTGAGCCAGGACAGAAACTTTGATTCGTCCACAGATATGGACTTCTTCCACCACAATTTCCAACCAGAAACAGCGAGAACAATCCACTGTGAGCCAGGACAGAAACCTTGATTCGTCCACAGATAGGCAAGGTCGAGTGGGACTGTCCATCACAATTTCCAACCAGTTTGCCCATCCACGTTTTGTGAGATCCCCGGTGTGCAGGAGGACGTCGCCGGCAGGAACATGATCAAAGGCAGATGTGTGGGTGTCGGATAGAAGGACGAAACGCGCTCATTTCTTCGTGAGATTGGAATCCGAGTAGGAGCGGGGATTTGAGTTGTACGACAAGTACTGGTGGGCGATACGACTCGCGCACGGCGAGGGAGAGCCAACTCGGTCATTATGGACTTGGTGTGTAGGTTGTAGGTTGTGTTTGGGTTAGCTCTGACTCGGATTCGGAAAGGTGCGTACAAGAGGTAAGCGATCTCTGGATCGCGCACACAGATCAACACACGTGCTCAGCCATCACTGTCCAAATCGGGATGCACCTCTCAGCTTGTCCGACGTCGCCACTCCGTTCGTCCTACCACACGCCTACTTGTCCTTGCCGCGGCGCGAGCTTGAACACACTTAACCTCAGGGAGTATCAGCTGTGAAGCTATGCCTAATCTAGTCACCACACACAGCTTCAATTCCGTAAATACTGTCTATACTTGTCTATAGCAATGGCAATGCAAATGTGGGCCTCCTAGCAATGAGCATAGCTCCTTCTTTGGCAGTCTCTTTGTGTCCAACTTTCAACCTCAACTTCTGAATCACCTCTCTGGGGCGGGGATGTTCTTTCAAATGGGGTGCAAACAAGTCTTTGAGGCAACCTATGAATCAATGTAGTTGATATTTTGTTTCATTCACATATTTTAGCTTAGTATTATTATATCCCAGGAGAGTAGCAAAATTACAGTATTTATTTTCAAGTGCTCGACATACGAGGAGCTATATGAGGACATGTCATGGCAAGAGATTCTTGGTGTGTGGAGGCTAGATTGGGTGTAGCTTCACAGCTTATACCCCCTGAGGTCGAGTATGCTTGAGCTCGTGCCACGACGAGGACGAACGGAGCTGAGAGGCGCGTCCCAATTTGGACAGTGATGGTTGAGCACGTGTGTTGATCTGTGTGTGCGATCCAGAGATCGCTTACCTCTTGGGTGCGTACATGTTGGGAACGACGGCCCGGTCTGTTTCAATCGATTTGCAATCGATACCATCATTTCTGCTCTCTCAAACTGAATCTGACGCACCGAGCTGCACGTCTCCAGGCAGTCCGGGTCGCCCTTCTGAACTCTTGTTTGTGCCCGTCGCTCCTAGGCCTTTCGCTTTTAGAGAATTCAAATCCGACCTAGTATGAACTGGTAAGTATCATCTGTCTAGAGAGACGAACCCGAATATTCCACCAACCGCCGCCTCTCACGCAATGGACGGGTGTGTCTTACTCTCGCCTTGAATGTTGATTGTGGACTCCATCTTTGACGGCGTTACTGGATCATCAGGTTCTTCTGTGCACGCTGAGCTTGGCCACTTGCTAGCACTCATTCACTGTTTACTCCTCGACATTCAGATGGCCCCAGCGAATTATATTCGTGGTCTGCTGTTCTTTCCAACTTTGGCTTCAAGCTTGATAGAAGCCGGCGAAAATCGGGCCATTGTTGAGGAGGTATTTATACTACGACGGTGCACTGACAGTGACGACTTCGAACAATCATGATTTCCCTCCCGCGTTCCCAGTACCCTGCGTGTATATGGCAGATACCCTGTTTTCCGTCTCAGACGTTGCCTCCATGCTCCCAGGTCAGTGTTTTCGACCGACGAGGACCACAGAGCTGATCGCCTGCATAGGTGGTCGAACCTGGCTCGCTCTTACACTCTTTTGGTGTCACATTCCTTTTACATGTGCGTGGGACCCTCCGTTCGTATTCTGGCCAAACTCTGACGTCCGGGGCAGTGGTAGAGGCCCATCCCCATCACCGCAAACATAGCGGAAAGAGGGACTCGCTCTCTAACAGCGGGCTCCCATCCGCTTCGTGGATTTGGGCCCCTGGTGCACCGGCTGGAAACGTTGCATTTCTGAAGACCTTCAGTAGCGCGACAGGCAAAATCGCCTCGTCGGCGACAATCTCGCTAACCGCCGTCAACCAATTCACCCTCTGGGTAAACGGACAACCGACAGGCGCATCGAGTGACTGGACGTCCGCACAGGTGCTCAGCGCGGCACTGAATTCATCGACCAACACGTTCTCCGTATTGGCGACCAACGATGCCAATTCCGGTGCACCGCCGCCGGGGATGTTGGCGGCCGTGACGGTCAAATACAGTGACGGCTCGACTGACAGTGTCGTCTCGGACTCAAGTTGGCTCGCCTCCACCAATATACCCTTGGACTTTCCATCCCCGGCCAGTACTTCCAACTTCGCGGCGGCGGCGGTAGCTGGGTCTTTTGGGTCTGGGGCGTGGGGAGATAGTGTGACGGTGGCGGCCCCGAACCCCAATCCACCGACTCTTACGGGCGGTATGTGGATCTGGTCCACGTCGGACGCAGAGTATGCCGCTCCTGCTGGGACCGTTGGGTTCCGCAAGACCGTCGCCACTCCCAACGGGAAGACCGCCCAATCGGCAACAATCCTCCTCACCGCCGACAACACCTTTGCCTTGTACGTCAATGGCATTTATGTCGGCGCCCCGCCGTACGAGACGAATACAGCCATGGAGTCCACGGCGTGGGGTCAAGCGCAGCAGTTCTCCGTTCCGCTGAGCGCCGCATCGAATACCTTCAACGTCATCGTCCAGAATTTTCTCTACCCCACCACAGGCGCGACGTCCCCTGCGGGGCTCGTCGCCGCGATCCAAATCATATACGCGGATGGCAGTAGCGATCTTGTCGGCACAGATCCCAGCTGGTTGAATGGTGCTGTCACGTCCGCGTCCGCGTTCCTCGCTGCAGCAGACTCGGCTCTTGCAGCGTCGTTCAATGTCGCCGCTATGAACGCATCGCCGTGGGGCCATCTTTCCGGCACATCCAACGTCTTAGCTGCCGCGGACGTTCCTTCAAGTCCATTCACTGGCGCAGCCGCCTCGAACAACGCCAATACAAAGTCTGGGGGAGCGGCCTCAGACTCGGGAGCAGGCGCGAACAGCGACTCTACCACATCAGCAGCGCTGAGCGACGACTCACAGTCTACCGGCGCGTCGGTCATAGCAAGTGCCGCCAGTGGGTCTTTTGCGGGGTCTCTTGTTACATCTGTTGTGTCCTTTGGAAGCGACGTCAACCCATCTCAAACCGGGGTCGCCATCAAGGCGGACTTGAGCTCGAGCTCGGTTGCACCCACCTCCCCCGCGGATGGTGCGGCCGTCTCCTCGACCGCACATGAACGCAGCACTCCTATTGGTGCAATCGTCGGGGCCGTGGTCGGCACCCTTGCCTTCGTAATCATCGGTCTGGCAGTTTTCAGTTGGCGACGTCGGCACCGAGGTCTTCAACGCCACTTCCAGGGTTCTACCCAGGGTTCTGGCACAAGCATCACGCCATTCCTCGGCCGTACATCTGGGGAGCCTGTTGCGTCAGTCTCGCGGACTTCCATCGAGAGTGTTCGGCGGCCCCCCATGGCGGAGCTGCAGTCTCAGCGGGGAAGCATCAACTACAGTTATCCATGGCCGCCGAGCGGGGTGCCGCACCGGGCCCGCCCGCAGAAACAGGGCGCTATCTCGCCCACCAAACTCGAGTGGGAACATCTGATGTGGAGTAATTCTGGGCCCTCGGGCGGAGAAGCGCCGGGCCGCGATGTCGATATCAGCAACAACAACTCCCTCCCTATTGGCTCCCGTGCCACGCCTTCTCCGGGCTCGCAAACACACCTGTCTACGTCTTCCGCAGTGGTCGAAGTAATCCCCGACCATGCACCGTTGAAGCTCATGCCGGAGCATATCACTCAACCCGCTAACGAGAATAACTCTGAACGCGATACGGACACACTCCCGCCGCCCAGCTACACGGAATAATCTTGTAATTTTTCCTCCCGCCTCGTATGGACATCGTTTATTCTTGATGTAATCTCCCCACGAATTTTGGAACACTGGACCGCTTTGGTGGCTGTATCTTTTCACCGAGGCGATGGCGTTGGGCTTTCCACTCTGGGCTGCCACGGTGGGACGATGATCTGCAGCAAACTCTCGTCTTTCTCACTTCCAATTGTTTGCCTTCTCCGACCTGGGTTGGGCGTATCGCACAGACACACCATATAAAGACATAAGAGTCAAATCAAATACATGGAAATTTGGTCTTTTTCTTTTAGTATGAAACTGCCATGGAAATATAACCAATCACCAGCTGTTTCAAGGCCGAGATGTTCATTCACTATCAGAGTTTAAGGGCTGCTGACAGACGACCTTTCAGCATCCTTTTCCAACAATAAGAAGGTCTTTCTTCTCACCGGAAAAGGCTGTTGAAAGTCGATCTTTCAGCAGTCCTTTCTTACCTTTTTGATAGTTGATACAGATATTTTCATTGAAGGTGTCGCTGATTATCGCGGCAGTTCAAGTTTCGTACCTATCGCAAAGATACGAATTTGATTCAACTACATAGATATCCACTTTCTGCTGACATCTCGACATAGGTCGAGATAATTCCTTATACGGTATTTGTGTTCTTGAAATAGGCGCCAATAGGCCCCACCGGCAGATCCACATCAGACGGCGGAATGATAGATCGAAACATCACCCTCCCACCACAACCCACAATGAAGTTGGAGAACGATAATATTCCAAGATATTCAAGATCTACTATATACGTGTTAGAGTGGTTAGATGAATAGTATACAGCTAAAAGGCAAGTAAATTAGTGTCGTGTCTTCGTCGTCTTCTTCGTCTTCGCATAGTCCTTGACGAGCTCCGGCGCATCCTTGAGCATCGTCTTCCTGGGCTCCCATGTCGGCTTGGTGTACCCGAACCACCAGACCAGGTACTCGACCTCACGCCCTGCGCCGCGCTCATCCGTGATCTTCACACAGCAATACCGTTGGTCGACCACAGTGGGGCCCAGGCGGACGCGTGCCGTGCGGCGGGCGGGGTGCGCCCATGCCCGAGGCAGCGCAGGCATCGCCGGTAGCCCCTCGGGCGACGCGCAGAACTGCCCGCGCAGCTCCGTGCGACTCTTGCTCGTGCCCGCGATCTGCGGGTGCGCCAGGCGCGCGTACTTGTCCACCTCGCACACCGCGTGCTCGAGGTCTGCGACACTAAGCTCGAGTACTTTCCCTGCGGCGTCGCGGAGGAAGGAAAAGTCGAGCCCGAGCCGCGCGAAGTGCTCGCGCTGGTGCTCGGCCATGTAGCGCAGGACCTGCGTCTCGATGTCGGGCACGACGTCGGCTGCATGGCGCAGGCTCGCGCCAAACATCTTCGCGAGGCCCGAGGACGCGCCGGGGCCAGGAACGACAAAGTCGTTGGCCGCAAAGTTGAGTAGTGAGGAATAGGAGAGGCTGAGCATGAGCTGATAGGACGTGAACGCGGCCATGCCCGGATACGCGGCGATCTGTTCGTACACGTTGGCCGCGAACGCGGGCTTCTCGAGGACGGACGGCAAGTCGCGCATGAAGACCTCGAGCATCTGCAGATGCCCCATGTGGTTCGTGTCGTATTCGAACCGTTTGGCTATTTTTATGTATGCCGCCGTGTAAAGGCTGACCTTGCGTTCTATCGCGCGGCTCAGAATCCTGTCGTATTTGTGGATGTCATATTCCGCGAACGTGAGCTTGCCGCCCAAGGCATCCTCCAGCAGCTTCCACGTCTCGATCCGGTTGAAGCAATTGAAAAGCAAAATTCGGAACAGCAATTCTGTGCGGTCCTGGGATCCTTTCTCGATGACGTCCGTGACTACAAATTGCGACGTGCGATCCAGGACCCGATACGCATGGCAGAACTTATACTTGCGCAAGATTGGGTCATCGGTCCAACTAGTGAAAAGTTGGCGCGTGAGATTTGTGAAAATTATGGAACGCACGGTGCCGGCATGCCTTTGCGGCGCTTGTCATCGATGTTCTTGCGCTTGACCAGCCATCGCCATAAAGTGTCGAAAACTACAGTGGGCTCCAGTACCCGGCCGCAGACTACAATCGTGGGAATTTGGGGCTCTGGTGTGGGTGAAAGGCTGGTCAACGCGCTTTCCGGGGTGGACGCGTCGCAAATAAAGCGTCTAGACCTTCGCTGGGTTGATTGGGACCCAGACGAGGCCGTGACCGCGTTCGACAGGACGGAATCGGGTGATCCGCGTGGGTGGAGGGCGCGATTTGTCCCGGAACTGTCAGTGCGGATTGCAGGCATTTGCTTTCGAGTAATCTTGATCGAAAAATCACCAGTCATGGTTTGGTAAAAAAAGGGAAAAGGCGGACGTACG
This sequence comes from Mycena maculata, assembly GCA_029448575.1. Taxonomy (NCBI): domain Eukaryota; kingdom Fungi; phylum Basidiomycota; class Agaricomycetes; order Agaricales; family Mycenaceae; genus Mycena; species Mycena maculata. The sequence goes on from JARJLG010000116.1 coordinate 276,157, forward strand.
GGATATCGGATATATGCTGGAGGATGCGAAATGGGTTGCGTGAATGCAGGCGAGTGGCAAGGAAACTGAAGCGAGAAAATTTGTTGATGGTATTTCCCACGTCCCTGTCTTTGTTCAACCCATGTTCAAATGTAGTTTTCAGCTCAGTCGATCAGTCGAAACAATAGACACCCTCAATCTTTTGAGCCAACATGTCCTATGCTGTACGAGCCTCAGGGAGGCGAGGTGAGCTGTCCAATAGATGACGCGCACTACTAGTATTCGTGAACTTCGCTCGAACTCGTTGAATCCCTTCAACTATTGTGGATAATTCTAATTAGCAACCCCCTGCACTTGTGGCACGGGGTGTTGCTGCTATTCAGAATAATTTGATGGTTCTGATGGCGGGCAGTGTCGGGATGAGGCGGGATGTGTTCGGGGTACCCTGGCGGGTGGAGTAGGCCCGGATAATTCCCAAAATCCAAACTGATTCCACAAACTCATTGTTTTCAGGGACTGGCGCATCATTGATGCGCAGTGGCTCGCTCAAGACAAACACATGTCTAGTTCGGCGATGGCGGTGTCGGCAAGCTCATCCTTCTTGCGTTTGCACCGTATATATAAAGAGCGACCCGAGTCAACGGTAACATCCTGGAAAGCCTAATTTTGTACGATATCAATTTTCCTAGAATAGAACGAATCCGCACAGTCTTGTCATCACCGTGACCTGATAGGAGAGGCAGCTTTATTTGGGCACATCTTGACAGGCCCCCGGTCACTACCTATGAGTAAATCAATCAACAACCCATTTTCAAGGGTATTTTTTTCAGAACCAGCGAGCGCCAGAAGTTTTGAACCATCTGGAGCAATGCTCGAGGGACTAAAACAGTTCCGGTGTGGGTAAGACATTTTTTTTGCGGACACCAGCCATTAACTTGATGTGCAATCTGAAATGAGTCCGGGAATTTTCCCATTGGCCGAAAATGCCGAGCCAATAGGAAAATTCCCGGACAGGTTTCAAATTGCACATCCGTTGCACCGAAATTAGCTAATCAACAGTGTGACTGGGGGCAAAAGCCAACGCACCCGGGATCCACATGTGTTTCACGCATGTGTTTCGCAGGTAACGATCTACCAAACAAAAGATGTGTGACAGTTTGACAATTGTTCTTTACCAGACAAAAGAGGGACAAAGAGTAGACAAAGAGCAGGAGAAGTTTCCCAGGTGCTGGGAATCCTGTCTATCTTTTGTCCCTTCTTTGTGTCTTTTTCCTAGTAGAGGAGAACACGTGCTGCAGAAGGGAAAGGGCTGTTAAGACATTCCTTCCGCCATATCCATGGGTATTCTGCCTTGTATACATCAACAATATTGTGGTTTATTCAAAGTTCAAAGCCGAACTGTGACATGGGCTTTCAATGTTTGGCCTGCAACCTCCGGACCACATGTGTGAAATGCATGTGGTTTCTAGGTGCATTGACACTTGCCCTAGTCTCGTGCACTGCCTCTCATGACATCCCGTTCTGGGAACCCTGTCATGAGAGTCTGGGCCTAAACCGGCTAGTTAACCGCACTATTGTGCTATCATTTTTTGATAGCAATTTGATGTAATTTGCACGACTTTGCATAGTGTACTCTCTTCATATCTCCCTCCTACGCACCATCCCAAGGGATGTTCAGGTCAGTAAAAAATGTCATAAATTACTTTATCTATAGTCTTTACAGAGATGAGCCAAAATTATCCAATCAGACTTAGTTATCCCAAGCTCAACTCGGATGACTTTGATCAAGAGCCTGATGCTGCCAGCACCATTGGCACAACATCTAGCCCTCCGGGACCCTGGATTCCCAAAATTTATGTGCAGCCAGATGTTCCCTTTTGTCTAGGTTCAGGTGATTTGCTATGGCAGCAATACCCGGGGTTACTGGACCACAGATACAGATAGAGCTCTCGCTATCCTCGAATTCATGAAGCAGAATTTTCCCAGATTCTCTCTCAAATCCTTTATTCAAGAACTGTTTACCTCTGTGGATCCCTCAATCAACAATGTCACAAACTCATACCTTTCAGGCTCTTGATCAAAGTTATTCAAGTTGAGCTTGAGATAACTAGGTCTGATTGGATAATTTTGGCTCATTTCTGTAAAGACTATAGATAAAGCAATTTATTACATTTCTTACTGACCTGAAAATGCCTCAGGATGGCATGTAGGAGGGAGATATGAAGAGAGTACACTACGCAAAGTCATGCAAATTACATCAAATTGCTATCAAAAAATGATAGCACAATAGTGCGGTTAACTAGCCAGTTTAGGCCCAGACTCTCATGATAAGGTTCCTGGAACGGGATGTCATGAGAGGCAGTGCATGAGACTACACTTGCCCCTGGTGTGAGAAGGCTGATTGCCCTAAGTGTGCAGAATCTTCCAATGCAGCATAAGAACAGCTACAATCCTGAACACTTTCTGCTGGAAAAGATACAAAAATGATCTTGAGGCCATTCTGTCCTGGATTGGCCAATTTTGCACAAAATTGGTCGGGACACAAAGTTGGATGTTGAATCATGCATGAGGGCACAACTTGACATCCAACTTTGACCCCAACTTGATGCCCCTACTTCGGCTAACTTCAGGTCCTCACGTGTGGATCACATCAATCTGATTCCCAGGATGCCAACATCAGATTTAGGGCAGAATTCAATGAGTATATACTAGAAGAATGGGAGTGGGACTCAGCTATTTCCTTGTCACCAAGGTAACAGTAAGCGAGTCCCATTCATGAACAGGACAAGTACCATCTCCCATCAACGTGCCAGGGCCTGGATCAAGGTGGTACATGTCTGGCAACATCTCCGACGCGCACGTGTTTTAGGGAGTGGACTCATTTTTTTTAAGCACATCGTAGGGGACATCTTACGCAGGGGGAGACCCCCCACAGACCCCCCTGCCGCTCGCCGTGGAGGCCCACTGCGTGGGGCTTTTATTTTATTTTAATTTTTTTTCTCCTTTTTTTCTGTGTTTTTCGGGGACATCTTGCGCGGGGGGGACCCCTGCGGGCCCTCCTTGACGCTCGTCGCTGGGCCCACTGCGTGGGGCTTCCGCTTGCCGTGGGGGCCCACTGTGTGGTGCTTTGTGCCTTCAGTGCATGCAGGTCGGTGGGGTGGTGCGATCTGATGGGCTGATGGCCAGATCACACACCAGCACATTGAGTCCCATTCTCAATGGGACTCGGCCTTTGGACCGGTGGCTAAGCGACTCCCATGGACGCGAGTCTCATTCTTCTCATCATTCCTCAAATTCAACAGCTTGGGTGTTTCACAAACAAGGCCTCAACTTGGCTCGAGTTGAGACCAAGTTGGGGTCAAATTCGGGGCACAAGTTGAACCCAAAATCCTAATTATGAAACACCCCTAATGCACATCCGTAGGTCCCAAGTTTGTTTGTGTTTCCCTCCCCACCCTTTGCCAGTCACGTGAAATGGAGAGAATCGCTTGCTGTGCTCACAACAATGTTGCAAGCTAAAATCTTGGGAGCTTATTGGGGGCGTCTCCTTCAGAATGATTCAAATAGAAATTTCGAATCAACAAGTAGCCACGTGGCACATACTGAAGGGGATCTTCCTCAGTTCCTTGCCTTGCTTTGTGCCTTGCACATGTCACACTTGCAAAAGTGAAAAGTTAACTTGGCTGAACATGTTGCTGAAACTGATGATTGCAAACTAAATGGGACTGGAAATGTGGTTGAAAACAAGGATTTTGGCGAAGGTGAATGAGTTGCCGAGATAATGAGATTCAGTAGCATTTTCTGTTCTGCCAAGTGCCACAGTTTAGGCTGCAAATTTTCCATGTCAGAAAGTGAGGCCTAATCAGCAGCATGTTCAGCTTGGGCAAAAGTCAATGCCAAAATTGTGGCTGAAAACAATGATTTCATAGGACCCCAGTTTATGACCGAAATGCTAGATCCCAGCCAGGTCAAATCGGCTGATTTTTATCCAGACACATTTGGAAGGTTTTTGCAGGTTTTTGTCTGGCATGGACCTAGCCGAGGTGTCCAAAAAGGGTAATTCCGGAGGAGGAGGAGCAAGCAACAACAACAACCTGGACGATGTACTGGAGAGAAAAGCTTGAGGCAGGGACCCACTACGTTTGGGCAAAATGTCTCATAGTAAGACTCATCAGGTGGCTGTGTTCCCAAATATACCACGAGAATTGTTTGCTCGCATCTTTGGCTCCAAACAGTGAAACACTAGTGCGGAATTCAACTAGGGAACTCAACACGACCATTGTTAATGTGCTGTTAATGCAAAACAACCCAGTGCCTGTAGGGAGTCCGCATTTCAACTTAAATTGAGGAACTCAAGGAATGTGTTTATCTCCGCTACAGCTTCATTCTTCTCAAGGCTCTAGTTTTTGCAAAGCCAGTACTGCAGTGTGTAAAATTCAGTGAACACAAGAGGTACCATGCAAGAATGAACACCCCATTTTTCAAGCCACACAACCTAGAACCTGGTCAGAGGTTCAAAATTGGGAGTGGTAAGCTGATATGGGTGCTCTGCTGTCAGAGGCAACAAGTGCTTCACAGTGGTCCCAAGACACATTGAGCCAAGTTATATTGATACATTGACGGTATCAAACAAAGGAGGAACAAATTTAAAATCCCCATAATTTTTTCGAAATTCAAAAGCACAGTGTGCTGTCAGCTGGGACCTGCAGGGTCCTGGGTGCAGTGTGCTGAGGATGGAGAAAAAAGAGATCTAATCTAAAAGGGTGATTCCCTCCCTCAAATCTTCTCCTGAGCCCCGTTTCACTGAAAAAAATAGCAAAAATACAGGTAAATGCTCTAAAACGAGTGTCTTAAGAAGGAAGAACAAATATCCGAGTATTGGCTCCTTATCAATGCACAACATTTCTTTCAACATTTTCTTTATAGCCTCTCCCAGAACCCATAAGCTGTGATAACCCATACCCTGAGGTGTCCACCAAGGGGTATGGGTTAAGACAGAGTTGACTGCAATTCAGCTTTGCCAAAACTGCTGTTCTCAACTACCTTCTCAGCTCCATGTAATTTGCACCTGAAACCGTTGTTTTCAGCAACATGTTCAGCAGAGCTGAATATTTAGTTTTGCTGGTGTGTACAGCCAATTTGACTTTGTACAGCTTTTGATCAATGACGTGATGGTATTTAACAATTAACATTGTGATACCCTAACCTACTTTTACAATCCCCAAACTGTCCTTCCTACACCATGACCTTTCCTCTCTGTTGGTTGAGAACTGAGGCCGCAACATGAAAATGTCTCCTCGTAGGCTGTCCTAGACTGTTCTCTTTTCTGCCTTGTTGACAATTTGTTCATTAGCATGCAGTGTCAATGCCTCCACACTCAATATGTTGATTGACAGCATGAACAGCACTGAACAGCATCTTTTTCACTTGGATGCAATCCTACAACACGGTGATGCCATCCACACACGTACCTTGTCCATTGTGTTTCTGGCAGCTTGACAGAGCTTGATATGTCGCAAATGTACAATGAGGCCTGGCATGACAGGGCCAAAGACCACTTTGGTTCATGTACCTTCCGAGATTGATTACCCATCTACCCCCATTCCACTGCTTTATCCTAACATGCAGCAGGGTCCAACATGTACCTCTGCAGAGTGGACATCCCTGGTGGTGTGAGCATCTCTTTCACCGTGAATACAATAGGGGAGGTCAAAGCGCTCCGGGGAATCGATTCTGATCTTGATTCTGACATCGATTCTGATCTCAGAAGCGAGCTAGAATCGATGCAGAATCGACCCAGCTTTGACCGACCCCTTTTTAAATTGATTCTGACATTGATTCTACAACGATCTAGTCACTGGCCACTTTTATTCTATGTTTGTCGGAGTCCCATCAAATCTCAATAAATTTGATTTTGATCTTCACCGCGCTCGACACTTACTGTGATTAAACCATGTCTACTCCGTGCCAGTGCCGCGGTGCTCGGGACCTCCTTTATTCCACATCATATCACTCGGCTCAAGCAGCTCCTATGGCAGCAGAATAAATTGAAGTGTATATTTACTCGGGTGGGTCTTGAGCCCGAGCCAGACACGTTTGCCAGCGCGTTGACGGTGAGAGGGGCGGGAGCTTATACTTGGTGAGATAATTGTCCTTCGAGGCTTAGTCATATATATTTATTGTTTTTGGAGGTGTGAGAACGAGCAAGAGTGATTTTGATATCGATTCTGAGAACAATTCTGAACTGTTTCACCTCCAGAGGCGATACAGTGATTCTGCTTCGATTCGCGAAAAAGTCGATTCTGGATCGATTTTGATGCCAGAATCGAAGTCAGAATCGATGGTCCGGAGCGCTTTGACTTCCCCTAATCCAAGCATACCAATACAACTTGAATGATGGCTCACAAGTTGTCTATGACACGCTTAAAATGATTTACAAAGGTGTAGCAGGCAGATGAGATCCAATAGCTCAGCCCAGAGCATTGGAGAGCAAGATCTAGAGGTGCACATCTGATTTCTGGAAGCCCAAGTTGCTGAGCAAGCACCTCCCCCGTATTAATTGATGTTGGTGGGCTTGCTCTCATTTGTTTTCCGGTCGAAGATGTTCCACCAAAATGCCCACCTCGCGGGGGTACCTTCCACGTACGCACATCACTGCCTGACAAGCACATCCTCGGACCTCCACGGCTCCATAATCTGTACTGCTTGCCAAACAGAAATCCAGCGTGATCATGAAGGATTTCAAACGCCTTTGGTGGAGGGTGATTCGGCTGTCTTAGGTTCACGACTTGTTTATTTAATTTTCTCCAGCCTCGACAAGGACTGTGTGTAACTAACGATCATGGTATAATATATGTATATATATATATCTTTGTAGGTTGGAATTGCTTGAAAGATGATCTGCCTTCACCTCTTGTGTGTAGCTGCCTTTGGTTCCCCTCCTCCTCTTCTAGTCAATGAGCTTGAACGAGTAAATCAGACCCCTAACTCGGCGATCGATCAATCGGGGATCAACACACATTCGGTGGTTGTCATAAGCCTCACAAACAATTTTGTTTGCAATTTTTTTGTTTTCTTCCCATCTGTCGAGCGACTCTCTGAGATTGACCTGTACTTTCTTCGCCAGAAGCGCGCAGCTGAAGATATTTCTTTTCGTATCCTTCCTCTTACCTCCGACGCGCGCGGTTCCACCACTACCACACCCCCTGATTGCCACGAAGTTGGGATTGCGCCAAAGTGAGTTGGAAATATGGGTCCAAACCTCGCCTTCATTCTTGTACGCGTCATTAGGTCCCAAATATCCCATTATTCACGATATGATGCTGCTGAGAGGATGAAGTGCGGTGCGTGCTTATATTTTCCTCGCATACGCGGATCCTGACCATTTCCCGTGTCCCAGAATTGAAATGCGATCGGTGTAGCACGAATTTTCCGGATTCACCTCTTGGTATCGACCCCACCCCCTGCCTCCGTACCAACTACATATCGTCTCCCTACCGCCGGAAACTTCATTATCTGTATGCAAAAGCTTGTGTAGAAGCTTATTGTCCATGGCGTCGCCCTGATTTAAATGCAGACGGACTCAGGATTCAGAATTGTGAGAATTTAAACTTCCGGCTTCTATTTACGGTTAACGCGTGGTCCAGGCCCGTTGACCATTGTTATTCCGATTCGTGATCAACAGAGGTCGATGGTGCAGATCGTCCCGCACCATCAGTCAGTTTCATCCTCTAATTCCACTGATTTAAGCTGATTTACTTGTAGATAAAACATCCCGACACCGATTTTCTAGAGGTCTTTTGATACGGAAGATCAGAACGTTCGTGAGTTGCATGACACGCTGACGAACTGGAATGAATCAGTCCAAGGTCTGCACACATTTCCACGTGGACCTAGAAGTTGGGAGAAGCGCGCTATCACACACCTCTCTTTGATCGCAACCAAAGCGGCGGCCTCCGTCCCGTTTAATTCCTAAACGGGCTCTTTCACTCTCCCGTCTATGAGCCTGCAAAACACGTCGCCGCTGGCGACGTTGTCTGGGCCGCCGCGAACAACATCGGTCGCCGTCGCAGAGTCGCGTCGGGAACCAAGTCGGGAACAACGTGGAATCCAGCTGGCCGACTCAACGCACGAGGCAGCGGGTGTTGGGAACCCCACGGCGCCACTGCCCGATGTCTTCTCGCATCCCGCTGTAGTCGCATATCTTGCAAACCGTCCCAATCGCCCTCTCCCGAAGTTTGGCGCGTACTATATGCTCCAGACGCTCGGTGAAGGCGAGTTCGGTAAAGTCAAGCTGGGGTTGCATTCCAAGTATGCCGAAGAGGTCGCGGTCAAGCTCATTCGGAGAGAAACCGCAGATAATGAGGGGAAGATGGCAAAGATAGCGCGGGAGATTGAGATTTTGGACGTGCGTCTGCTGCCTTTCACCGTCTTTCATTATTCTTACAGCACCTTCAGAAATTGAAACACCCGAACATTGTTCGTTTGTACGATGTCATTGAAACCGACAAATTTTTCGGTATCATTCTAGAGTACGCGTCGGGTGGCGAACTCTTTGACCATATCCTCGCCCACCGGTACTTGCGAGAGCGCGACGCCTGCAAGCTCTTCTCACAACTTATATCTGGCGTCTGGTACATGCACCAGAAGACCATAGTGCACAGGGACCTCAAACTCGAGAACCTACTTCTTGACCGCCACCGTAACCTCATCATCACGGATTTTGGCTTTGCCAACCACTTCAGCCGTAATAAAAATGACCTGATGGAGACAATGTGTGGATCGCCCTGCTACGCTGCCCCCGAGCTCGTGAACAGCGATGGCCTCTACGTTGGCACCGCCGCCGACATCTGGTCCTGCGGCGTGATTTTGTTCGCAATGTGTGCAGGTTACCTGCCCTTCGATGACGACCCTACGAACCCGGACGGCAACGATATCACCAAGCTTTACGCATACATCGCCAACACTCCTCTCACCTTCCCAGACCACCTTTCGGAGCAAGCATGCCACCTTCTGAGTGCAATGCTTGTCCCAGACCCGCAGCAGCGGGCAGATCTGGGCACTGTCATGCGCCACCCGTGGTTCGCCATAAATGCGCGGGAGCCCACAACCTTCGGGCTTACGACCATGGAGCTCGAGAAATTGGCGGAGGAGGGGTCGACGTCGCGGCGTTTGGCCTACCAACGCGGAGTGCAGAATGAGGACGCCACAGCCCAGACTCCCCGTAGTCCGGCGCGGAATCGCAGGAAACGTAGTGTCCCGCCCGAAGAGTCCGAGTTCTCTGCAGCTGCGGGTGGCGGAGCGGGAGATGGGGATCCATTTATGATAAGCCCGATGAAGGCCTCTGTGGGGAGCCCGCGGAAACAACGTCCCGCAGACCGCGATAAGGGGAAGGGGCGGGAGGAGGCACGCAAAGAGGAGCCGTTCAGACATACAATTCAGATTGAGTACGACACCCGGCATAGGCCACGCGACGGGCAGCAGCGGGATCGGCAGAGCTCGAGCCGACGCCCAAGCGAGAGGACACCGACCTCGCCGGCATCCGCTTTGCCCGAGGGCGCGGCTTCTGCGTTTGATGGCCTCTTCGTTCCGGCAACGCCTACGAAAGACGGACGGCGGAGGGTTAATCGTGCATCAGGCAGCCCGAGCGTCAGGCCGGTGCTCCCTGCTTCACCGGTCCTTTCGGCGCTGGAGACCACTGCAGAGGACCCCTCCGGATTTGACTTGCGAAACCGAACGAATGGAGAAACCAATGACAGGGATAGTTCGATAAACGGACGGCCGCGACACCGGGAGACGAGGGACCTCGAAGCGTTGTTCAAGAACACCCAACCCACCTCTGGTGATGCCCAGGGCGGCACCACCAACAGCAACAAGACAAGAGCCCTTCTCGCTCCGCTAGTCATCGACTCCCCCGCAAATTCTTCAGGCGCGAAACAGCCCTCATCCGCACATCCAAACACCGGCGACGTGGGGAAGCAGGGGAGTCCCAGCAAACCGAACAAGGTCATGCAGTGGTTCCGGCGCGGCCGTCGTTCTATCACTATCAGCGGTGGCCTTTCGCCCAGTCCGTTCTCGCCCGCGACGCCTGATGCAACGGCCTCCTCCGTGGAAATTGCCAGTATGCCCCACAAATCTGCCCCTCCGCAGCCATCGCCCGGGCCCTTCCTTGTCACACCCGGAACCAGCGAGCATAGACAGCGCACCACGTCCGCTGTGTCGATCACCTCGCTTTTCAGGCGATCCGCGGGCGTTATAGGGTCGAGCGGAGGCAAAGTTGCCATCCGGATTCACCATGGCGCCGTCGATCACGAGATGCTCACCGGGGGGCGGCCGCCAGAGGTGATGCACCATATGCAGGAGGTGCTCTCGGGAATGGGGATAGACGTGCAGGTCGAGGGGGACTTCAAGTACCGATGCTCCCGGCCACCGAAACGTCGTGACCGGAGGGATGTCAGTGAAGGTCCTACAGGCGGAGGCGGGAGTGGTGTGTTCCGGAGCCTCCTTGCACGTCGCCAGCCTTCGCCGGCGAGGCCCTCGCTCCTTGAGAATGGCTCGTCCAAGAGCAGCAGCGCGTTATCTAGCGACCAGCCTTCCCATTCTGATATCGTCTACGGTGACGTCTCCGAAGACGTCGGGGACGAAGTTCGATTCTCTGTTGAACTCACACGTCTCGACCGCTTGAAGGACATGTATAGCTTGGATATCCGGCGGCTCAAGGGAAATCTGAAAAGCTACAAGTTTCTCTACGACACCCTTCGAATGTAAGCTCCTTTGTCTCCATATGATTCTCCATATGATACTTGGCTGACTCTCTAAAGGCGGGCCAACCTGCAACGACTCGGATGACGTGCAATATATTTAGATCTAACATAGTTCCTTTTGACGTCCATCGAAACTGTTGTCAGCATTCTTAGGCATGTAATTCAATTTTCACCTTTTTTGGACGTTGGTGGGCGACTCCTCTTCTTAGTCGATCACCTGACTGTATGTGCGTTCCATCGCAGATCCCGCAGCAGGGTTTCCAAAAGCGCAGCTGCTGCGGCCGACAGATCGGCATTCGTGCACGTATATAAATCAGTCTTGTCCATCGCTCTGGGATCTAACTTTTTTCGCTCAACCACAACCATGAAAGCCCGAATCTTTTGTACCGACGCGCCTCACTTCCCTCCCCATGGTCATCACGGCCACCACGGGAATTCCACACACTCTGCATCCTCCGCCATTCCTTCTCCCTCCGGCGCCCCGGAGGCCCACCACCACCACAAGCAGTGGCAGCATTGCGAAATCGTGCCCGAAGGGCACTTCGACGGGCCCCTCGTGAAGAAGGACATCTTCGGCGCCGCCTTCTTTGGATTCGTCTGTGGCCTTCTCCTTTGCGCCATCCCTCTCTTCGTGCTCTTGCGCAAGGTCCGGCGGATGAAGAAGATGGGGAAGCGCGGAGGCCCGCACATCCACGGTGGCCGCCACGGCCCGGGTGGAGGAGGACGGTGGAGGTTCCAGCAGCATGGTCCGCCCCCGCCTCCGGGCTTCCCTGAGTACGAGACCGAACACTTGTTGAAGCCCGAGTACGAAGCCCCGACCGTGAGTATCCCTGAAGCTCTTGTCTAATCGTAAGCTGATCTGCCGTTCAGGATTATTAGACTGGATCCTAACTACCCCTCTGAGATCACACCGCTCCTTAGAATACATTTACGGCCATAGCATGAACGATGGACTGCCGCAGCGTTTTGTAGTAACAATCAGATAGTACTATAACCTTGTATACCTTTTTGACCGAAAAACTTGAAATGTTCAACCAATGACACGACGTCAATTTCGCGCATTCGGCCCACTGGCAGGAAGGCTGTTGAGAATGGACCTCGAGTTGAGGGGAAGCCGACCGTGGTACGAAAGAAACGCATGAATTTCGAGAACGAAGCTTCATCGAGGAAGAATAAATCCAAGTGCAAGTTTCACGGTTGACGGTACAATACACATTTGTTACAAACCAACCCTACACCAACACATTAAAAACACCAATTTAGATGCGGGTGTTCCAATTCCTCGAAGCATATTTATTTTCTTGGATATACCTCCAACGCGTGCTCCTCGCCGCGCGAGGGATACGCGTCACTGGGAGCGGCAGCGAAGGTTATCCGCGCGGAAATATCCACAGATGTACTCTGACCGCTGGGCTCGTACGCCCATCCCAAACCGATTCGCGCGTGGATCAGGACAGTAGAGATTCCAAAGATGGCAGGCGCGAGGTGCTGCACTACGAGCTGCTGAGCAATGAACCCGATCTGGAACCCCGCAAGGAGCGCGATCGATGCAGCTCTGTGCATCGGTGAGGACATGGGGAGAGGTGTGAAAGAATGTGCTACGGACGTCTGCAGCGCCGCGCTCTCAACTAGAACCGCGAGGAAGAACTGCAGAGGGTGAGATCCCACCCTGAACCGCAGAGGGAAGAAACGTACCATGGGTCGAATGCCCCCGATAAAATGCACGGATAGGCCGCCGAGCGCTCTGCGTGCCCACCATATTTTCCAAGATATCATCGCTAAGCATGACGTTCAGCGACAACCAGGAAAATAAATGAATAAATTAGTTGCAGCACCCGAACTATACACGCTAATCCTGGTGCGTTCAATTTCAGCAAATTGCTCGTATCGTATTGCGACGGGCTCACACAATGGACGAGACGAGGGAAGTTGTAACCCATCCATTGGCCAGAGAGTAAAATGCATTGGCGTGGTTCGAAGTAGCAAAAACGGATATTACACCGCCGCCGGAGACTAAGACCGCTTGAGAATTAAGCTTCCTCAAAAAAAGATCGATATACTTGCTTGGCCCACCAAGAGAAGGAGAGGAAATATCACAGGGTTGCGTCTATGCGAAAAAATCACATAGAGCCGATAGATCTGTCGCAAGTTAAATATAATGAACTGAATCATGAGTAGTAAATGTAATCGCAGAAAGGAATTACCACAAGCATATCAGCAACCAGACTGCATATCACAAACAGCGTAATTTGCAAGACCGCGTGTGGCGCGGACAGATCGGAATAGAACGCTACAATCGTCTCCCCACCGCCCAAGTGTACGAAGCTGAAGTAGACCTCGTAGATCCCATTGATCCAGTGCTGGAAAAGATTTCCATTAATACTGACCACAATTGGACGATGAACCACCACTACCACTAACCACAGTTATGGTTATAAACTGGACGATTAGACCCAATAACACCCCGCGGACGGGCCGCTTTTCCATAATTCCATGTCGTCTGCGGAACAGATATATGACAATGGCGAAGAGAACACCATACGCCCCGTAAAGGAGGGTCTCGAACAAGGCTTCACTGAGAGCGGCAGCGGTAGCTGCGGCGGAGGACATCGTCTGAGTTACGATATCAAGCCCAGTGACAGGCCTTTATGAGAGAAAGGTGACCATCAAGATGGGGAATGAATTTAGAATGGTGTTCGCTGAAGCATCTGTTGTTGCGCATAAATAGTCCACGGCCCCCCATCAAAACCCAGATGCCGATAAGTTTTGGTGCTTAGCAGAACTCCAGCGCCGTTGAGCAATCCTCTGGTCTCGGTTTGGATTTCCACCACTTCACCCATAGTCCTTGAAGTTGGGTTCGGAGCTGAGGCACGAGTTGGACCCGAATTTTGATTATGAAACACCCCAATGATGTAGTAGGCAGGGCTTGGAGAGCTTCTGATAGATCTTAACAGATATTTGTAGGACTAAGGACTTGAATCACTGCGGCCATGGTCGTTGTTTCTGGACATCATCGCCGAAGGAAGCAAAACAAAGAATATGATACATGATAAGCATATACGGAGGCAAGGAAATAGAATGAATCCGAAAGGCCAGCCGGGAGATGGTGGTTGAGTCAAGGTTGAGTGGCGCTGCATGTGTGTATACACATGTTGTGATCTCCTTCTTGGCCGCCCTATGTAAGTCCTATGTATCAATGCGTACGAATCCGCTGGAAACCCTGGCCGCCGACTGCGATGTCCGATCCAAACCGTGCACTGAATCGCTTGCTCGGGACCAAGGCCCGATATTTATGCCTACGGATTCAGAACATTTCTAGTTGGATTTACTCTTGCTCTGGAACTCTTGCCACTCAAGTACTCAGGTAAAATGGGTCTGTTGAATCCGACGACGCGCTTCAATCTCACTTGCTCAGCCTTGGCCGCGAGCACCGGATTACTTGGAATTCGCGTGAGGCGCGTGTGAGCTCAACGCGAGCTAGCTTGCGGGGTCGCTCTCAGGCTGGTAACGGTCAGCTCACCCGTCGTACAGAGATCTCGGGAACATGTCCATTGGGCTTGGTCTTATTGTGGGCTTCTTCCAACAAACTGTCAGATTTGCTCCCCGCTTTATTTCTTCATCTTGGGGGTTGGCTCGGGATCCAGCGGGATTCTTGGTCTCTTCGGGCTTGCTTTCCGAGTTTCTGAACTCCCTGTCGATTCACTTTTCTTCCAGCCGAAGCCCTGCTGCTTGACTCAGTCTTACCCGACTCTTGCCGAGCCAGCCTTCGGATGGGCGTCAAGACCTACCAAAAGCGGTATGTTTCTCGGTCCTCTCCAAATAAATGGACAACACCTCCGACGTGCCGCATAAAGCAATTTCTGGGACAACACTTGATTTGAAGACCAATCGCAGCAATTTGGGGCAAAATTCTTGTTTTACGTTCACGTCCGCGAAAGTATATAAGGGAGCGTCGCATCGACAATGTTCGCAACGCTCCCCAGTTGACTTTACCTCCAAGCCGCACCTTCACCCAGAACTTCCAACAACAATGCCTTCCATCACCGTCGCCCGCCCTTGCCGTCGCATTGAAGCGTCCCGGCTCTCACATCGGTCTCAGCAGACTTGTGTCCCGTCCAAGCCCACGCCCAGGGGCTCGCCCAAAAACGTTCCCGCGTCCCACTCGCCACCAAGTGCAATGTCAACGGGATCGTCGCAATTGCTCCAACTAAACTTTCCCTCCCCCGCACCCTTCCGCGACCGGTACTGCGCGAAGTCGAAGTGAATTCGCTCCTTGATGCGTATCCCGCGTGCGCAGGCATCCCTGCCGAGTACATTCGCGACCACCTGCCTTTGAGCACGTACGTCCTTCCGTGCCGCCACCTTGCTATCAGTCCTGACTTTCTCTTCAGTATGCGTGCAGCTTTACAAGCGGTCGCGACGTCCGTTCCCGAGAGCAGCCTCCCGAAGGAGCTCGATATCCTCATGAACGACATCGTTGCCGCCGCCTGCCCCACCCACATGTTTGCCGTCTACGGCGACGCATCTCCCGCGTGTGGCCAGAAGCGCCGCGTCACCCTCTTCCCCGCCCACGCCCTCGTCTTCGGCACGCATTGTGCGAACCTCCCCGCACTCCCTGCATCGCAGCCGTCCACATCCTCCGCGCGCGCCACCGTCCCCGTCGTTCCCGTACGCCTCCCTTCGCCCGAGACATTCCCGTTGCTCCAATCATATCTCTACACCCAGCAGCCCCCCTCGCTCGCGCCGCCATGCGACTCGGACCTGCTCCGGCTTGCGCCACACGCCAAGAAGGTCTATGGCCTGTGGCGCAACGCGTGTGTTCTCGGCGTCGTGGACGCACCGTTGTACGATGCTATCGAGGCGTCGTGGGAGCGGACTCTCTCCGCGATCCAGGCGTGTTCTTGAATGCGGTCTTCTGAATATTTATATGATATTTAAACCAAAGTGTAATATGTGTACGGCTATGAAGCGCGTCTTATGAAGACATTCCTCTGTGTGAAAACTCTTTCCCGAAAGTGTGGAACACGGTCAACTATGGTAGACCACGGACAACTCATTGTTCACGCGAAAGACTCCGAGTCGGATGTTCTTGTGGCAGAAACGGGAAGCGTAGCCCCGCCCGCGTGTCAAGATGAAGAGTGTAATGGTTGAGCGGTGGAGAGCGCACAACCACATGCGCGCCACCGCCCGCCGCCATTCGTTCAAGTTAATACCTCGCGTCGTCTATGCCGAGAGAGATGGGAAAGGAAGATAGGGGTTGAAGTACTGATGCAGTGATGGCTATCAGATTGCAACAAACCGGGCCGTCACGGCTTGCCTTCAACCGTGTACACACCATTCCGAGTCCGAGTCAGAGCAAACTCAAACACAACCTACAACCTACACACCAAGTCCGCCATGACCAAGTTGGCTCTCCCTCGCCGTGCGTCGTATCGCCCACCAGTGTCGTACAACTCGAACCCCCTTTCCAACCTTTGCCGACGTCGGATTCCACCAAAAGTGGACGTGTTTCGTCCTTCTATCCGACACCCACGCATCTACCTTTGATCATGTTCCTGCCGGCGACGTCCTCCTGCACACTGGGGATCTCAAAAAACGTATGACGCAAACTGGGACCGCAACCGCTGGCACAGGAACGCCAAGAAGGAGGTTCGGCCTCTGGTGCTTCATCCCAACGTGCTGTTTATCGGCGGAGGCTATTTTTGACCTCCTGAAAGGGCCCCGTGCGACGGCGTCTAATGTCGTATATTTGCAGGACGAATACTAGGGGAGCTCAGAATAAACTCGCAGGAGCGCAGGAACACAGGTGCGCAGGAGCGCAGGCCGTCATGTGATGAGTTGGGTTGTCACATCAATCAACTCGAACAAGCGATCACCGAAACCCACGCCCATATCCCGCCTCTTGCTCGTCGTCGGTAATGTCGACTACAGTCGTTCAGCTCGTCCATTGGCCCGCTAATTAGAGTTACTTTGAAGGAACAAGAGTAAATGCACTCAGACCTCCACCAAGGCCCCCAAGAAGTGTGCTGATTGAGCTTTCCAGGATGTAAATAAACCTCCGGACCTCGTCTGAAACAACGACGAGAAGGGCGGCAAGAGCGGGAGGTCGGTGCGATGGCAGTGTGTGTGATGTGACGCGAGAAGAAGATCCGCCGCTTGTCATAATTCAACATGTGCACATGTGCACCTGCGTCCTGCGAGTTTACTCTGAGCTCCCCTAGTATGAATAGGTGGGCTCAGAGTAGCCGCTCCTGCGTGCAGCTGCAGATGCAGGAGGCTGTGCAACTGGTCACATCAAACACCAAAGTATGACCAAAATCAGCCGACAATGACGGGGCATCTTTCGGCATCGTTCACGTTGAGCAGGCCATCCGCCCACGTTGCCTTATTGCGCTCTCAATGACTGTATTTCTAGCTGGACAGAAAGAAGTATCCTTTGGTACCTTGCAAGCAAGCTCTGACCCGAAAAAAACACTTTCAATGTTGCTGAGGAGCACCCGACAACAGTGAGCGGGATCCCGACACCCACCCGACAAGGTTTTATGACCGTCGGGCTTGGTCAGGTCCACCGGAATTCATCGGCGGCTTGTATTTGGTGTTTGATGTGACCCATTGCACAGCCTCCTGCGCCTTCAGCTGCACGCAGGAGCGGCTACTCTGAGCCCACCTAATTTAGGGTTCATGAAGGGGGCAAAGAATAGACCGTCTATAGATCTCCCGTAATTTCCCTTCTTCGTGGTTGATGAAGTAACTCAAATTCAAACAGTAGTCCCCGGTGTTCAGAAGTTGGGCGTTCGAGCACGCCAGGAAGGATTCAGAAGGTATCCTCAACCATCGTCTTCGAAACACCATTGACACTTAGCAGCACTCATCTGGCGATTTCCGCGAACGAACATCTTGTGCGTCCCGGTATTGAGATGAAATTTGAACTTCGCACCTAATGTTTTCAACTGCAGACTAACGCACGGTCCGCCGCAAAACGTGCTCGATCACACCAACGCCGGGGCACGCGCCGGGTGCACTGCCCTTTCTGCGCACATCCAGGCGCTGCGGCCGCGGTTGCACGTCTTTCGTCACATCCACGAAGCACGGGGCGCCTACGTCCATCTGTAGGACGGCGCCGAGGCGTTGGTCGCTCAGAACGCTGCGCAACTTGATGAAGACTACCGAAGCATACCAGGTGGCGTCGCCGATCTCCCTGCGGGCCCGCAAACGATATCTACACCGATTGTAGTGGATCTCTTGGAATTATTCTGTCGTCCTTTGGCGTGGCGTCTCTTCAACTGCTGCCTCCAAGGATGGAGCAAAATGGTTGGAAATTGTGGTGGAAGAAGTCCCAGTCGGCCCTGCCATATCTGTGGACGAATCAAAGTTTCCGTCCTGTCTCACAGTGGATTGTTCTCGCTTTCTCTGCTTAATGTCTCGCTTTTCGGCACGGCTCAGGTTCAGGCACGGCTCAAGTTCCACGTCCAGATTATCCGCGAAACATAACGTTAACGGAAGTATAAGACATGTATAAAGGTCGGTACACAAATTTAAAATGCCTCCGCCGTCTGCGCCACGACGGAAAACCTATCGTTGACGGGAAAGACTCGGATGTTCTTGCAGAAACGGGAAGCCGCGTGTCAATGGTTGAGCGGTGGAGAGACAGAGATGGGAAGGAAACGGATGCCGATGACTGGGACCCTTTCTCAACATTCATGATTGATCTTTCGTTCATTCATTCGCCCAATACGACGGCTACAACATTACTTTCAGCATCTCGTTATTACACAGCAGACAGTTCTATTCAAACAAGTTTTTCCGTGAGCTTCAAGAAAAGAGAGACAGAGTGTTGATTCCGCTCTTTGCGGGTAGGCATGAGGCCAGGGTATGACATTGAAGAGTCTACCGTAGTTCGGGATCTATGACAGAATGCAGCATGGCCCAACCTGTTTTTTATCGGATTGGCAAAAGAAGAACAGTATGGTTGCGGTCAAAACTTCATGTCAAACCGCATTTTTGGTCGGATTCCCTCAAGATTTGAGATTTGGAAGGAACATAGGGTAGGTCAAGGGGCGATCAGTGTTGCTAATAGTTTTTGACATTTCGCCCCACGACTTTGACCCACACGTGAGCGGCATATCGGCGGCCATTCAGGCTCCGATGATCTGTATTCTGTGCTCGTGCGCCTCTTTCCTCTGTACTACCATCCTGCCACTCCATTAACGCGTGATTTTCACCATGGGACCTCAATACAACACTCTCGACAACGCCGGCTGATACCCGAAGTTCTGAACGCGTACCATGAACGTATCATGCGCGTTTCTCGGGTGTCGTCCTCGCCAACGAAGGGTGGGTCGGGTGGCATCAGTGGCATCAAGGTAGGCAACCTCAAATCTTCGTTTGGAGCCATATTTCTATATCTTAGACATTGCCCGATTGCTGCTGGGTGCAGGTCCCCAAGGTGTTTCGACACGACCTCATTTTCCCACACATTTGGCCATTTGGCCACCTATTCCTTGTACTTTAGATCTTGTATTCAACGCGTAATATTGGTTGGGCTAGTCTTCGTATCCATATCCACTGGGATGGTTCCTGCCAGTGAGATACTTTTAATAGAATTGCTTCAATTTCTCTTTATTTTCTATCCCTGCCTTGTCCTTGCCACCTGGGTTGCCTGAATTTTACCTGCTGCATGGGTCCTAACTCGAGCTTCTGCAGCCTCGGGAAGCGGAGTCTAAATCTGCCGCACAGCGACATCACGTGGAGTCAAAGTCGTGGGGCGAAAAACAGGCAACTCAAGTAAATCGACCCCCCTTTGTATGTTGGTGTTTTTGATCTGTATGTTGGTGCTTGGCTGCAGCTTCACTGCACCTCGTCTTCACCTAATCCTTGTCCATTTGTCCTACCAAGTGGTCTTGTCAATCCAACAATGCTTTGAGGCGATATTCTATACATCCACCGCTTTCCTAAATTAAAATCGGGTGAATACTGCAAGTTCGAGCCTTTATTCGGAGTGTTGGCACATATGAGCTCTTTTCATGCTCAAATAATTTGCACACAGTACTCTTGCGCGAAGTTTTGCACAAACAATTGCTCTTATGATATTGGAACCAAATAAATTAGTGCTTAGTACCGATGGAGGCTCAAAACCAGGCTGGATGAAGCTGCAGCCAAGCACCAACATACAGATCAAAAACACCAACATACAAAGGGGGGTCAATTTACTTGATAGCAACACTGATCGCCCCTTGGGCAGACCATTCCCGGCGCGGCTTCAATCAGCTGTGAAGATCATGTTAGTGACTGTAGTACAGTAGATAATGAAACAAACCAGCTCCAGTTGGGATTTCTCGCCCGCAAAATCCGATTGGTGTGAGAGCAAGCAACGCATGCAGCAGTCCACCGGCCGCTCTTCTTCCTCCTCGCTGTCGTTGCCGTCTTCACCATACATCTCTGCCTCCTCGTCGGGAGAAGCACCGTCCAGATGCGGTTTACGTGCCTTCGAGGCCTTGCATGCTTTGCAATCCCCGATCAGTGGCTTACCATTTGTGTTTGTTGTGTAATCACGTTCGGCCAGAATCACCTTCATACCCTTTGGCTGCCCTTCGAATTTTTTGTGTGGGAGATTGTCGGGCAGGGGATTGTCGAAGACCATTTTCTGGGGTTTCCCACCGTGGCCGTGCGGGTTATCTAAGGGAATCACCGTCTCCCGCATCTCGGGGACCTTGCCGCCGGGATTGACATTCATTTTTGTGACCGTTAAGGCATTCTTCGCAAGGCTGCCGTGCGCTGACGAGCTGTCGAAGACCCAGTGGATGATAGCGTTGGGAAACATCCGGCGTGCGATCAAAATAGCCTTGGCCAACTGTGCAACATATGATGGTGAGTCGAATGGCGATAGAATTAATCAACTCACTTGTGCAATCATCTGTTCCATGTTCCAGAAAGCATCGCCGCCGGGTTTGTTGTCCGGATAGGATAGGATAGGATAGGATTACCGACACAAGGTCCTGCGTTTGGAACGGTCGGGTACCGTACTACATACACAAGGCGACCCAACGTATGCTACGGATGTATCTAAGTCTCTACTGTTGTGAACTAGCCCGCCTTTTATCTGTTACAATCTTGGCCCATGCGACAATTTTGAACTCCTTCTCAATTGTCATCCACAAGCAGGATGATCAGTGCCAACCTGGCTGTAACTAGACCCAGGAGTCAGGAACTAGTTACCCAGTTCTTGACATAATTCACCGACATCCGGAAAGTAACAAGGATAAAAGTGAACCGTCTCGCAGTTTCAACTTTGATACACGAAGTACTGAATGAAATACTGGACTATATCATCCCGTCAACCGAGGTTGAAGTGCTTTGGTGGAACCCAAATTTCTTCCAATGCGAACAAATCCAGCACGTTCGACACATACATCGCCACGCACGTGGTCACCGCATGGTCAAGGAGCACACGGCCGAGAAACTCCCTGGCTGTTTGAGTATGTGCACAGTGTTGTAAAGAGGGCTGAATCACAAAGATGTCGCGGAGGAGAGCTGCCCGCAACGGTGAAAACGCTAACTCTCAGGTATGTGTGAATGCGAAATGCGAAATGCTAATGCAGCAGAGCTATGAACTCTAAACCACACACAACACACAACACTATCAACAACTAACCCCTCAATAGAGAGAGTCAGAGTGCAAGTTCGGGGGTGTAAGTCAAGTATTAGACTTGATAGCAGCTGGTTTCTCGGTCGATCGCTTAGTTAACTAAGGGTCGCTCGCGCTTTTTGCAAGGTTTGACTGGTCAAGTCAAGTTGTATTGGACAAGTAACGTCTAGGACGTCAAGGAGACAGTATAGGGTAGGTTTTAAGACCGTTAAGTCTGCGCTTTTTGTGTCTTTCGACGGTTTCAGTGTTCTGTTCAATGTTCTGGGTCTGTTTGCCGTGTTCTGACTATTGCCGTGTTCTATCAATTGCCGTGTTCTGATTCTGAGTCTGGTATATAAATCGTTCGATGCAATCTAACCTCCACGGCTATCAGAGCGACGTTCCAGTGGCTGACACAACGTGTACAGCGCCCCTCGATGTGCTAGCTTGCCCTCTCCTTCTGCTGCCCTTTTATACTACTGCCCTATGGTTTACATCACGATGATTACTGTACAATGTCCGTTGGTTCGCGGCACCCAAGTCCTAATCCCTGGCTCCTGATTGGTCGTGTCTTGTTGAGACATATGGTAGACATGTGGTGTTTGACACGACACATGTGATTGCTGATTAAGTGGATAGAAAGTGTCTTCTTCGTCTGTAGCCTCTAGTCCCGGGCCTGAATAGTCTTGAAGCTTCTGCACAACTCTTCTACCTTCCCAATGATACCCCATAGTCCCTGGTTTGGTTTGGTGGTTCATCCACAATATCGCAATCTCTCTCTCTCTCTCTGGTTTATCCTCGCGGCTAAACGGCTGGATCATGTCCTACTGTTCAAGTCATCCCCAGACTCGGTCTGGACCCAATGCGTGATCAAACGCGTCCTCAGTTTTGGGTAAAACAGGTCTAAATAGTCTTGTCGCGAATAATTGGGTTCTTCCCACTGTTGCCTGCCAGCACTTGGTATATTTGACCTCGCAACCTCTTTGGTATGCTGTTTGTGTCCTAGCAAGCAGCCTTAGGCCTTGTATGTCCTAGTTTCTCTGCCACCATCGTCAAGTTTCCTTAGTTAACTAAGATATCTGGTGGCCCCATTTGTGAAGGTACCGGTAGAAGTCCTCGTTAACCTCGTAGCTTGTGCTAATAGACTGAACCACTCAGTCAGAGTGCCCTGATGGTCCCTCAGTGCGTGTTGACACGCTGAATCGTGCAAAATCGCAAAATTCATGTGTACTTGGTTTCACGGCTTATCATCTCCCCCATTCTTTAATATTGACCGTCCCCGGTCACCAGTCTGCTGGCAAAGCATTTTCTAATGGTCCCCCGTTCTTCTGACATAACTTGACCACCACTACATTTTTCATGAAATGGCCAAGATTCGACATTTTAACACGCACGTGCGAATCACGTGACCGTGTTTTTCCCATATGCGGACATCATTTTGATCAACACGGTTCTCAAACCTTGTTCGGTCAACTCCCTTCGCAGTTGAACACTGTCATGCCCCTTAGCACCATTAGATTCCTCTCGTTCTGGCAATCTTCCTGACACCCCATATGTCTAGGTTTATTTTACAGGGCCTGGCAAATCCTTCGATTAAAGGTTTTACTGCCTGTTTTTCTATTCTGAGAAAGTTTTCCCAGGGTTCAATTGAGATGCGCCTTAAGGCGCGCTTCCTTGCAGAGTTTATTCTGCATCTCAGAATAACTGCGCAGCCTTCGGCTAGGTGAGCCACTCGTTTTTCTTGTCCTGACTCCACCACCGCCCTTGGTTAACCAACGCCGCCGCTCTTTTATTCCTCAAGAACACTTCTCTGGCTTGACTTCAGCGTCAGCCCGGCCGGCCTGACTTTCACGTCGGTCGGCCTGCTTTGTCATGTCCTCTTCTGTCGCCACCCTTGCTGACCGCGATGCCAATGGACGAATCATCGATCCTTGGCATTTCTTTCGGCAACCTGGCTGGGTGACCGCGCACCAATTCATGGTAAACCCCGCGTCGCTCAAGATCTCCGAGCAGGAGGTCCTGGATGCCATGGAGCTCGCACTGCCCACCTTGGTATGTTCCCTTTTCTCTGCTCTTGTCTCAGTTAACTAAGACTTTCCCCTCTTTTATATTCTAGGTTGATCACCGCAATGAATTCCCTCGCCCATATTCTTCCGAGCTCAAGAAATATCTGTACCCTTTGCGCCGCATTTACGGCCTCCTCCCTAGTTCTCGCGTCAAGCAGGAACTCGTGCCCTTCCTCCCCAGTGAGGTCAAGTCGTGGTCGGTATGTCAACACCTCCCGTCTCTTTTTCGTCCTTTTCACCCGTTTGTCTTCAGCGTCAGCCCCACCGGGTCCCTCTGAATTGGTCTCTACCCCCAGTCAGCGCTTTTGTAAAGAACACCGCTCCTGGTTCCGCGGTGGACGCTGAGCCCCGTGGCCGCACCTCCACACGTCAGCCCAAAGGCAAAGGGCGCGAGATTTTGCCCCCTCCACAAGTCGAAGCAGGCCCTTCAAGCCCCGCGCGTCTACGACGCATCTCTTCAAAACCACCTCCAGAGTCTGAGGACGAGGAGCTGGAGTCTGCGCCGCTACCCCCAAAGGCGCGGCGTATCCGCTCTCGTACCCCAGGCCCTGCTTCTCGTCCTATGTCGTTGTCGGGCATTGATGCCGCATCGGAGGGTGCTCCCTCTGAGCCCCTCATACCAGACGTTAGCGGTCTGCGGTTGTCCCGTTCACCGTCGCCCAGTCGGCCTGGAACTCACCCTTCTGGCGACGTCGAGATGCCTGATGCCCCCGCGTCTTCTCCTCTACCGTCCCGGATCCCTAAACCCAAGAAAGTGATTTTTGCCGGCATCGTTGTACCGCCGCGTCCTCGAAACGAGAACGTCCCTCCCAAGACTCCGCCACCACGTCGCCTCTCTGAGCGTCAGAAGGGCAAGCGTAAACGGGTCGAAGTAGAGTCCGAGGTAAGCCCCGTTCGTTAGTTAACCAAGCACTCAAGCTGATTTGTCTCGTCTTAGGAGTCTAATGACGAACCCGACTACGTCCCTCCTGCTTCGGATGGTGAGGACGAACTCGAGGACGACCGTGAGGCCCCGCCTGTCCCTGAGGTCGTTCACCCCAAACTCCACCGCGTTCAGACTGCGCATCTAGACCAGCGCAAGCACCCACACGGGCGCAAGCGTGCTTTGCCAGGGGAGCCGTGGCACCCCATTACCGATCCTCAATACTGGGACGGTCAGCCCCAGGAGCCCGCGCCAACCCGCGTCACCCTCCCGACCAACCGGATGCAACTACCTTCTGTGGTGCGCATCAACCCACGGAAGGTCACCAAAATTCTGACCCGAATCTTGAACAACGTGAGTCTC
This sequence comes from Mycena maculata, assembly GCA_029448575.1. Classification (NCBI taxonomy): domain Eukaryota; kingdom Fungi; phylum Basidiomycota; class Agaricomycetes; order Agaricales; family Mycenaceae; genus Mycena; species Mycena maculata. The sequence goes on from JARJLG010000116.1 coordinate 300,874, forward strand.
TCATCCGCTCTTTTTGTTATTCACTCTCACTAATACTTTAGCCCGGTTATGCATGCCTGACATGCATTCTTTTCGACCGCCTATGCGAGTTTCGCGGCTATGGCGCCTATTGCACCGCCTGTGAACTTCAGAACAAGAACCCTTGCTCGTTCAAGTTCACTGACCAGCAGCTTGAGCACTTCCGCTTGCTCGCGATGCCCTGGTTTCATACGGGCTATGGCCGTGCGTCTGTCTTTCGTTCTTTCTTGAACCATTCCTAATTTTCCTTTAGATATTTGGCGTCTTGTTGAGGAGATGCACTCCGCTTTCGTCCGCGCTCAGCGCTCCCAAGTCGAGGCTGTCCACGCCACGCAAGAATTTCGTGACAAGTGGCTCGAGTTCCATAGCTGCGCCAACAACACCATTCGTACCGTTGGGGTCTTCAACTTCAAGGACCGATTCACTCCCGATAACGCGACCGAGGACCTCATCGAGGTTATCAACAATCAAGTTGATATTTATAACATCATCCTCGCCCGTCAACGTTTCCTTCATTCGCGCCGCCACCTCGAGGCGTTCGATATCCGGCCTTCTGGCGAGCAGAACGTCGCTTCTGACGCTGCGCCTCTCCCGGACCTTGCTCCTCACCCTCCTGGGCTCTCTGAACATGCCGCGTCTACTATTAAACGGTACACCATGCCCGAGGGACCCGAGGCCGCTCAGATCGTTGAAGGTGCGTCGTTTATTATTCTATCTTTCTTAGTTAACTAACGCCGCTCTTTCTAGAATTCGACCAAGCCGCCGGAATCTGGCAGAACCGCGACGAAGTCTTCGCCACTCTGGATCAGCCGGCTTCCGACTTCGAAGGCATGGACGACCCGCTCAAGAATGATCGCGGTGAGGGATCTTCTCGGGGCGCGCGCTAGGTGGTTGTCGCTATCCAGGGTGGGTGCGTAAGACGAAGGAAAATCTCAGCAAAGTGGTGAATGGCACCCTTTTCTGAGTTTTCCCTGCTCGTTGCACTCCCTTCGGATTCGCCCGCGTTTGGACGCTCAAATTTTCTTGATTTTCCATTACAATTTTCTGAACGCTCGCCAAAAGAGACTATTCTATTCTGTAGTAGATAGAATGGCCTCTTCAAATAGTCATGTCAACTTTGCTTGGGATTTTCGAAATTTTTCTAAGCCTTTAGCGCGCCTCAACTGACCGTGGGAATATGGACTTTGAAGGATTTTAGAGTCCCTCAGTCTATGCCCGAGATCACCGAGACCGAGATCACCGATCTTATCTTATCAAGATAAGACATCTCGACTATCAATCTGAGGCCCAATATGGGTTCTTACTGGCTAAGTTGTTACTTTTGCCCGCTGTCTGAAATTCAACAGAATTCCTTTTTCTTGACTAGAAATAGAATAGGTGTTACTCCAAACATTCTAACTCGTGTTTAGTCCTCTCGGATCATTACCCCTAATGATCCCTTTAAATTTCACATTTAATGCACGTGATGATTTCCGAGTCTCTCGACTCCCAAAACATCATGCCCATCACTAGTCGTCGTCAGGAATTCACTCTGTACCTTCTAGAAGACTTGAAGGTACTGTATCCTTTTCTTCGCTCTAATTCCTTAGTTAACTAAAGATTTCGCAGCCTAACACTCCTTGTCAGGCTTGTGTCGACGCAGGAGTGACCTGCTCTTCTTTCTCTTGGGGAAGGGGATGTGACTACTGTGAAACCCGCTTAATCAAGGAGTGTTACATCTCCGAATATCAAGCCTGGCTTGGCTACCAAGTTATTCATCAACCTGATCTCCAATCGCGTATTTGTCACAATTCCTTCGATCACTCTAGTCTAACCTTATCCCAGGTCGTCTTTTTGGCCGGGCCCATCAGTACACCATCCCTCAACTTGAGGATACGATCCCCTGGGCCTTCAACTACCTGCACCGCTGCTACTTCAATCGCATTCGTCGCCTCTATATCGAGGGACTGAATCAGATCAACAACCAGACTATCTTGGAACGCATGTTCCGTACATGGGCTCAGCGCGGGTACAGTGATGGTGCGCTTCGTCTCATCACCAGACGCCTTATCCAGATTTCTGGAAATCCCGATCGCGTAGTCTTCCAGATTTAGACTAGGAGTTTCAAAAGTGATCAAATTTATCGTCTGATGCGCTTTCTCGGCCCCATAAGAGCGTCCTTTCGACCCAGATGTCGGAAAACTTCCTGTCTCTCTTGGTTAACTAAGATGTCCCACATTCTTTATCGTTCCCCTTACTACACCGAGCTTCACCTCATGCTGGTTACACGCAAGGTACGCCGTTTGTCCAATTTCTGACTTGTCTGACCACGCTTTAGCCCGACAAAGCCTGTACTGCTTGTCGTGAACGCGGGCACGACTGCACGTTCGTTTCTTGGTCGACCATGTGCCTGGAATGCAAGCTCTCTCATCGCGGGGAATGTACTTTTACCAGCTACGAAGAGTGGCTCAAGTTCGTTGCCGCTGAGGACGAAAGGGTTCGCCTGGAACACGGCGAGTCATTCTTTCTATATCATCATGTCCTCAAGACTGACTTGTCTTGTCTTAGAGGCTTCCCCTAACTACTCGTTGCTGGTCGGGCTTGACCGGTTCGCTCATTTATACCAGCACGTCGAGACGTACTTCAAGGCCACTAAACTGCTCGACGACTATCTCGACGAACGCGCTTTTCGTAATCTGGTCAGCGAGCTCCCCATTAATACAGCTCGTCAGCTTGCTGTTGCCTGTCGGTCAGCCGGGTTGTTTGGCTATTTTTCGGAGCTTTTCAAGGAGCGGGCGGAGCTTGGCAGCTCATTCCTTCTCTCTGCTTCATCTACTATCCCTCGTCAGAAGGTTATTGTACTGAACGCCGCTCCAGTCAGCTCTTCGTCGGGTACATCCGATTCATCCTCAGCCACAGACACTACCACGTCCATGAACGCGTAATTTACTCGCTGATAGCTTAGATTCGTTTTGAGTAGTCTTAGTTAACTAACCTTGGGTAGCTAGTTAACTCGAAATTTAAACGATCCTTCGTTTATCCTGTGTTGGGCTTGACTAGCAAGTGCTACCATAAGCTCCCCTTGAGGTCCGAGATCGTTGCTCATCAATCCTCTCGAGACTCATCGGACCTTGTTAACCCATTGGTCAATCCTTTGTGATGGATCCTGCTACCAGCGTGGGCCCATCACATACGCATGCTTCGATCGTTTTTGGATGGATGTGAAACCATCCTTATATAGGATCTGAGCTGGTTCGACCAATCTGAACTGGTTCCCTTGGTTAACTAAGAACTGTTAGGTTCTTCGGCGTCCAATCGTGCCCTTCTCTTTGGTCTTGTGGGTCGCACGATTCCTCGCACTTCCACATGTTCGTTGCATGTCGTTCGATAATTTATTTCTTAAATTTTCGTGCTTATCTCCCCCATTTAAAATAACAACTGTCCCCAGTTGTCCTGGCGGTTAAAAGCTGGAATGTTTCGCATTGAACGCCCACTTTCCTCTTTCTCTACCACCCGTCCCGAACTACTCCGCGTCGCGCATCTTTATCCCGTCGAGTTTATGGCTTCACTCGTTGAGAACCCGGAGGGCCTCCCCGGGATGTCTGCGGACTATCTGACCAAGTTCAAGGGTGCTAACTCTCTCGCTATGGCTATCAACGCCCCTGGCCAGAGAGATTTCGTTCTCCAACAGATGCTGGCTCAGGCTGTTATCATGGTACGTTCACGCGACTCTCTTTAACCAGTCTAACCGTCCCTCCTAGGCCGACGTCGAGGCGTTCATCCCTCACCTCTCCCGTCCTAACAATATCTTCATGCAAGCCCTGCACGCTTTTATTGGCAAGTGGGGCAACGTATGGGGCCGCGAGAAGGGTGAGTGGCCCACGCCAGTCAAGACCCTTCAGACTATCATCGCCACTGTTGCTATCAACAAGAAGGCCGCCAACGCTATGCGTACCAACCAGCAACAATTCGATCGGACAGAGAAGCAGCTTGCCCTTGACGCTGCTGCCGCCCTTCAAGCGTCGTTGGCCAGTACTGGCAAGAAAAACCCTGCTAAAGTTCGTCTTTCCTTAGTTAACTAAGGTTTCCCTTAGTTAACCAAGGTTTCCGTCGCTGATTTGCATCCTAGCGCCAGAAACTCAGCGTCAAGGCCACTTCCTCGGCCCGTGTGGAGGAGTCCGACTCCTCCGGTGACGAATCCCAAGGTGAAGACGACCCAATGGACGGAGGCCCCGCTGACCAGGTAAGTAGCCCCATCAGTGGATCCACTTCTTCCTGCTCGGGAGTTCTGCGCGTACATTGTTGACCGCAATTTCAAGGGTGAGAAGCTCACTATCATAGTCAGTGACAGCGAGGATGACGCCCCTGCACCAGCTCTTCAGGCGAAAAAGGCACAGGTACTCATCTTCACTTCATTTATCCCTCTTATTGATTTCTTTCTAGGCCGCCGCGGATACTGCAGCGCCTGCTTCTAAGTCGCCCTCTACCGAGGCCTGGAAGGTACCTTCCTTAGTCCCCCGCAAGCGCCGGCTCGTTGCTGACCACTCTGGTTCTCAGGGTAGGCTGTCATCCCCCATCATACTCGACCAGAAGGCTTATTTGGTCGCAGGACGTGCTCCTGTCCCAGCCCCTATCGTGTACTCCGGTTCCACATCCTTCCACCGTGCTGGTCGTTACCAGGCTTATGGTTCTGAGGCTCGTTCGATCGCCGAGCTTGCTAGCGCCGCAGGCCTTGCACTCGACAATTCTTCTGAGCGCATTATGAACGACGCGCTGCAGAGCATCGAGCGCCTTTCTCGTGACCAGCTGCAAGTCGTTTCATACCATCTGGGCGTCCAACTCCGCCTCTATGAGGTCAATAAAATCGAACATGACAATATCCTCAAGGAGCTCTCATCGCGTCAGCTCCCTGTCATCGAGGACCCTCATGTTTG